>CP092864.1:37050659-37197743 GCA_030710605.1 Cordylochernes scorpioides
CTTATTTTCTTGTACCTTTCTGGCAACCTTGTGTAGTTTGACGTAATGGTGTTGCAGCTTCCTGAGTGGGGCCAAGCTGGGAGAAACCCTTCTAGTGGAGGCCCAGGTGGACAAAGCCGGCAAGAACCTGGCCTACTTGTCAGCTCTGATCCGCAGCAAGGACTCAGGCCGCATCGTGGCCAAAGGCTCTCACACCAAGTACATCAACCTCCCCACTGAACCCCCAATGGAGAAGCCATCCTCCTAATCTTGTTACACACTTTTTAGAAATCTCTATTTTATTGTTATTGTTGTTGTCTCAAATAAAGATAGACAATATCTAGAGAAAATAGTTTAGAAATGAAGGGATTTTTAGTTTTTTTTATTTAATTTAAAATATGGTTTTATCTCTCCTATATTTTTGTTATTTATATATAGTCATAGATATATGTGCCTTTTTAAATACTGATAAGGTTGATGTTAGGAAGAATTAAAGGAAGAGAGCAAGACCTACAATGAGCTGGCTAGAAGGGGTCAAAAAAGCTACCAGAAGGTTACTAGATGACCTGTAAGTGTTGGTTAACAGATCATATTGAAGATGTCCATATAGTCATCAAAACTTGGACACTAACAACAACAATTGTAAGGGTTCAAATTGATATTTCATTATGAAGTGTTCTTTAGAGATAGGTCTTTTCTTACCAGAGAGCAGCTAAATAGTAAAAATGGGAATTTTTGATGATTAAAACTGTCTTTTGTAGAGAGGTGACCTCTAGTGGGAATGTCTCCTTTCATGGAAATTCTACTGTATGTTGAAATGTTTCTCAGATAACCATCTTCTTCATATCTGTTATCTTGTTTACACACTTGATAACAGTAACTATTTAAAACATACTGTGGTAAAATTTCTCATTCAGTACTTTTGTCTGAAGATGGTAACAACGCTGTTATGTCACACACTATTTATTTATTTGGTCTTATTACCTTGTGTTTATAATCTATAATCTAAATTGTGCCTTATCATGTTAATGTGATAAAAATGCTATATTTTGTTGAGAAATGTATATTTTTAAATAATATAAACAACTCTCTGTGTGGAAACCTTGATTAATCAAGAAACTGCATTTAACCAATTGTGGAATAATTAAAAATCAGAGATTAGTTGATATTTATTCCGATAAATGGCACAAGCCATCAGCAACTTTTAGTTGCACGATCAAAAAATGCCTTTTTTCTCAACTTAAGTCTTTGACTATTTAAAAGAAAAAAAAAAATCTTCTTTTGTTTCGTTGTTTCTTATCCCTTGTGTAAAGATTATACAAATTCCACATGAGTTCATGCTCCTCGAGCTGTTTTATGATGAGCAGTGGCCTCTCCCAAAGGTCCTGTTTAGTGCATCTAATGCAAGCCAAAATGTGTTCTGGAGCTGCGGGTACCAACTTACATTTTGGACAAGTGGGATAATTTTTTGTTATTATTTTGTATCTTCAATGGCTTGAGATGGCCTGTTCTAAATCTTGTTAGTGTTGTTTGTTTATAATGGCCATCTCTCTCTATAGTCCTTTCCTCTTTCATTTTTTTAATATGAAAATACATTTTCTCAAACTATCTCAATTGTTTATTGAATCAAAAATTCTGTTTTGTTTTGGAGGGGAAAAATGATACAGTAGAACCTCTCTGTAAAGGACAACTAGTTACAGAACCTAAGTGTCTTTAAAAAAGAGGTGTTCTCTTACAGGAGAGTTGCCAATTAGTAAAAATGGTAATTTTTTGATGAAAATTGATCTTTGAGGAGACGTGTTCCCTCATATATAGGCTCTAGTATATGTAAATAAAATTGTTTTTACATGGTAATATAAGGTAATAAGATAAAATCTAAATAAATGGTGTGTGATGTTCTGGTAACAGTGTTGTTACCATCATCAGATAAAAGTACTGAAAGATAGCAGATAAGAAAAACATCTAAGAACATGCTGCGATATTTTTTCTCATTTAGTACTTTTTGTCTGATTGTCGCATATTATTTATTTGGATTTGGTCTTATTACCTTATATTCTAACCTATAAGTTGTTCCGACTTGGGGTCTAGTTTAATGAATCGTGAAGGAAAGGGGTCAATTTTGTACTAGCTGCTTTTTTAAAGTGCATTGCGGCTTGTCTGCTTGCTACATTCATTTTTGGGCTAGAAAATCATACACTTTGGTTAGTAGCCCGTAAAACTATATTCTCTTACCTATAATCCAAATTGTAATGTTTTTACATGGTATTATGAGATATAGGGGATTCACTATAATACTTTGAAATATCCAATATATTCCAGTATCCCCGTATAAGATCTCCTGGATTTGTTACATTTAAGGCCGTTAAAATTTTCTGTTCCCAAATACAATTTCTTGGATAAAAATTACAATAAAATCTCATTAAAATCTTCTTTCTTATTATCCACACCGGGTGAAGTAGAATGTGTCTGCCTTTGTCATTAAGACTGGGAGCACTACTCAGTGGCAGGCCGACTTAGCTCCAAAATAAATGGCCGCCTTTGACATGAGGAACAGACCCCATGTGCAACCGCTCCTAACATGGAGTACAAACGCTGCTCATTCTGTATACCTGGATTAGGAGCCCTTACAGGGTACTATCAGCTGGACCAGCTGAGCCCAGGTTTTTTAGTGAGCTTGTTACTGCTCCCCCTCCTCCTTTTTCATCTGGGCTTGGGACTGGCAAAGGTGGAGTTTCTCATTAAAATGAACTGAGGATACAGCAAACATTCTCCTTTATAAAGAACCTAAAATTTACAATTCCATTGAAGAATACTAGGGTTATATCTAACTACCCCCAATACAAACATGATTTTAAGTCTCAAAATCATAATTTATAATTAAAATGGCTATAGTGAATCATAGTTCAGTTCCATTGGGGTTTTCTAAAACAAGGTTCAATTGTAATTGAAATAATACGACTAAATATTGGCTTTAAGACAATTCCTGGTGATTCCTGGCCTGGTCTTCTTTTGAGAATAGACTTTATATGAAATTTTGATATATGGAAGTCTCTGACTATATATTTTGAAAATGACAAAATAAAAAAAAATTAGATTACATTAGATTAAGCCCAAATCTTTTTATTCTTTGCTTATGCAGTCCTAAACCAACTCCTGGATCTTGAGAATTTTTTTTTTGCTTATCCCTAGTACACATAGTACAGGTCATGATAATCATGGTGGGTAAAGTTAGTGATTGCTTTTACTGTAAGTGCACCACATGTCTACACATGTGAAAAGCTGTTTGACTGCACTTAAAAATATGCCAGAGCCCCTTTTGGTTACTTGCACTTGCTGTTGGGGTTGGACTTTTGCAAGAATTTGAGCATTTTAATTCATTCAAATAAGGAAGACAAACGTGCATCTAATGCAAGCCAAAATATGTTCTGGAGCTGCAGGTGCCAAGCTACATTTTGGCCAAGTGGGGTAGATTTTGTTGTTATTTTCAATCTTCAATGGCTTGAGATGGCCTGTTCTAAATCTTGTTAGTGTTGTTTGATGCTGTCTATTTCTGAGGTTCAGAGCTTCTCCTGGGTCCACTCCACTGTACCAGCTGTGCTTAGGTGGGATCCTCCAGTTCTTGTTTATTTTTGTTTTGGCTACTGTTTCTATTTCTTTAAAATAAGTTTTTTTAGAGTAAACTTGGGTAACAGAGCCTTGCTATGCAATCACCAGATTAGTCTTTCTTGAAAGAAACATTTTTGGCTAATGATCATTGTCACCTTAGGATAAACAATGCTCTTACCTACACAAAACAGTAAAACCTCTCACTTGAACAAACCACAGATAGGCGAACCTTCCTTAATAATGAACCTTAAATAATTCTAAAATTTAAAAAATGATAAGCCTGTAGAAGAGAAACTTTACTTGAAAAAAATTTGCTTGTTTGTTACAATAAAAAGAAACTTTTTAATTATTTATTGATTGTTTTTTTAAACCTCTAACAATTTTGACTAATACTCCTAATGAATCCCCAATATTTATATGTCATATAGTGAACCATGACTATAGTGAATCAAAAGTGAGATTGGGGATATTTTTACTCCATGTTGTTTCTCACATTCCCTTGTATTAATAAGGCACATTTTGAGTTATAGATTATAAACACAAGGTAATAAGACCAAATCCAAATAAATAGTGTGTGATGTTTCGGTAACAGCATTGTTACCATCTTCAGACAAAAGTACTGACTATACTGAAAGCGTAAAATTTCTCATTCAGTCTGAAGATGGTAACAACGCTGTTACAGAAACGTCACACACTATTTATTTATTTGGATTTGGTCTTATTACCTTGTATCCCCTTGTATTGTAATTCATACAATGTCTTGGATAATCAGCAGCAGTTTCTCCCACCAAAATGTCCTCAGTAATATTACATCCAATATAAGATAGGTAGTGCTTGTTCTCCAGTATTCTCACCAGTTCTTTGAGGTGTAAATCTGCTAATAAGGCTCTAAAGTCCGTTTCAAAATGTTTTTTAGTATATCTTGAGACTTCTGAACAAAGAAGGAGAATAAACACAAGGTAATAAGACCAAATCCAAATAAATAGTGTGTGACATTTCGGTAACAGCGTTGTTACTGAAACGTCACACACTATTTATTTATTTGGATTTGGTCTTATTACCTTGTGTTTATAATCCAAATTGTGCATTATCAAAGAAGGAGAATTGTTTCAAAGAGAGCTCAGTGTGCGAAGTGCTGTAGGTTGTAAAGGATGGTTGCCTCCGTATCTCTCTCTCTTCATGACCTCATTTATTTACCAATATGTATTCATTTGATACTGCCAACCTATTGGAAATTTTGACAATTACAGGATATATTGATTAAAAACAAAAAAAGGCATATCCTAATAGCTCATATGATAATTTTAGATTGCAGAGTGTCATCTAGTGGGACAAAAATAAAGTTCTATTTTTTCTTATACAGTAGAACCTCCCTGTAAAGGAAACCTAATTGTAGAGTCAAAGTGTCCTTTAGAGAGAGGTGTCCTCTTACTGGAGAGTTGCAAAATAGTAAAAATGGTAATTTTGCAAATGAAAACTGTTCTTTGTAGAGAGGTGTCCTCTAACACGAGTGTCCTCTCATGGAAGTTCTACTGTATATATATATTGATGGAAATTTTGCCAGGAGGAAATTGTTCTCTAGGTGGACACTTCTCAATTTGTCAAACTGGTGTTGTGGCTTTGTCACCGACCTGAGTTCACTAGTTTACAGAGACAGTCATGAGTGCAACCTTTACAATTGTTGATAATCTTCAGAGATCCTGTGAGCCATCAAAGTAAATCCTTTCTACAATATTTTCAAGGAATGTAAAATAGCAGTAACAAGCAATCCACCTGTGGTATATTTCCTTATTTTAATTTATTTTATTTATTAAAAATGTTGTTTTAAAAATGAATTGTGTTCAATTTTCTAATGCACAAACACACAATTTAGATATGGTCTTAACATTTGCACTACCCTCTTTCATACTAGTTGCATTTACTTTTAATTAACCTCCAGAACGAAATGATAAAATTATTAAAAAGGGGTAAGATATTGTAGCAAAGTATTATTTTATTAACAGAGTAAATGTTTATGTTCCGCCACTCTGCAAACTTCCCTCATTGCCTATCCCCCATTTATCATTCACAGCCAGCTCCCGCCTTAAACAAAGACCAGACTTAAGTCTGGTCATCTACGGACAATGACTTTCCAGAATGGTTGCAGGGTTTTCCCACTATGTACTAAGCGCAATTCTCAACCTGCAACCCCAAGACATATTTTTGACTGTATTGACTCATCCATTGATGAGCTCTACTCTTCCCCGGCAGACATCATCAAAAATTTCAAGCTTTACAAGCTCGATACCTTCGTGTGATTGAGTGGAGATAAGAAAGAAGAAGACACAATTGCTGCGCCATCCTGAAGCCCGTCTTCCCCAATTTTCTACGTGGCAATACATAGAGATTAAAAGTTTGGCACCAACCAATATTTAGTATATTTTTATTTAAACCCCCACATTTCAATGCTATCCTTGTCAAAGGAATACTGTTTCTCTACATCAGATTTTAAGCGGAAAATAATCATTTTTATAAAGGGTAAAATTATTTTAAAAACAATTCTGTCACTACAGAAATCAGTGTCATCCATCTTGACAATAGGAGAAACCATTTCAATAAATACAAGGTTGTCCCAAAAGTTTGTAAACACTTGCAAAAAATATAAATATCAATATTATTTGCTGTTATGTATAATGTATTTGTATTATATATAAAGTAATTGTATTATATGTTTATTATTATGTATTTGCCGTAATAATATTATTCACCAAGTAATAAGAAAAACACAAACTTTTGGGATAACCTTATATATAATGCTAGAACAGTGGTCGGCAAACTTTTGAGTTGGAAGAGTCAAAAATTACAATTTACAAAATTCCAAAGTTTTTAAAGAGCCACAAATTTTTTTCTTGCCAACAATAAATAGTACTCGAATAAATAATATTTGCATATGGAACTATATAAAGAGCCGCATGTGGCTCGCGAGTTTGCCGACCCCTGAGCATTATGCCCGTTCTACGAACGTATCTAGAATGACAGACATTTTGAAGCCTGATCAAAATTTTACTCCAATATATTGTAACATAGTATTTATTATTTTTTATTAACAGAGTGGTCATTTTTATGTTTATATCTTGCGACTCTGTAAATTTCCCTCGTGGCTTATCTTTTGTTTACAATTCATAGTTTGTCCTTCCCTGAAATAAATTGCTGTCCCCTCCTGAAGTTTTTGTCTTCCCTAATTTTCCACGTGGCAATATAGATATTTGTTATAAAATAAATGAAGCTTCCAGGACTAAGTTTTTTCGTACAACCTTTTATTTTCAAGTTTTCGGACTTGTCTGTTTATAAATCAGGGAAGAACGTTTATATAGATATTTACATTAAAACAAAATAGGCATATCCTGACCGCTCACATAGGTATTTCAGATGGCAGAGCCCCATCTATTGGAACAAAAATCAACTGAACGTTGACTTGGGTTTGTTCCGTAATATTTGGGGCCAACCCATTTTCTTGATATAGAAAAGCCAACCACATATTCGTTTTGGGCTGTTGGCCCTTGTCAACGTGGTGAAGACTGAACTTCAACGACCATTTTATACATTGTAGAGAGAAGTTACAAATGTGCCATGTGTTCAGCTACTTGCACTGACTGATGGGGTAGCACTTTTGTAAGAATCGAAGGCCATTTAGAGCCATTTTGATATGTCATATCATATATGAATAATCCACTATATACTCAAGGACAAAACTTAAGGAAGTTGTATCTTTTAGCATGTATATTGGGATTCAGACAATAGCTCTGAAAGATATTTGATACAAAGAGAATATGGTTCTATGGGCTACTAACCATGGTGAGATGCCGCCTGCGGGAGTTGTTATTTGATACACAGTGACCTTTATTGAGGACACACGAGATAACCAAGTGTGAACATATTTGCCTCTGTCTCTATTGAAAAAAAAAAAAATAGACTTCCAGCCACAGCGACTTCCTTAAGTTTTGCCCATGAGTGTAATTAGCGCTGTGGTAGATTGAAACGGCTCAGAGGAATTATCACGAATTAATAATAATTAACCAATACAGAGAAAAACCTTCAATAAAAGACTGATAGAAGTAAGGAGGTTTCTTCTGGAGATGGCTTCTTATTAGAGATTGGATTATGTCAACTCACTCTGTGGTGGTACAAGGGACGCTTCACAGAATTACAATTGTATTTCTCAATACGTTAGGAGTATTATTGCTACAAAATATGGTGCGTATGATTAATTTTGAAGTTTATTCAACGATGGCTAACTCTAACAAGCATAGTCTTTGACGAGTTTAATATTTGTTCTTGACTCATGCTTTATATGTTATACTAACTTCAGCCCGACAGCCCTGCCCCTACTTCCTGACTCCCTGCCGGCCTGGAACTACCTGGTTACCTGGTTCACTGCAGTTCTCCCCATAACTAGACTTCTCTTCTAGACTGTAGCTGTACAGCCCGGGTAGTTGGTGATTTATGCTCCAGGAGCCCGGGTTACCTCTATTTTCTCTATGTTGTACTAAATTCGAAAAATCACGTGAGAACGCCCTTGCAACCTCAGAACAATTTCTAACGCCTTGCCAAATGCTTTATTTTTATTTACTTCTCCTGACCAAAATATTTTTGTCGAAACGTTGAGAAAATAAAAAACTCTAACTGGCCGAAGTGTCTATTTTTCATAGAAATACCTCTAACAAGTTATTCTTACGTATTCTGTTTTTTATTTCAACACACAAAACGCGATATCCCGACTAGTGATAATTACGTCGATTTACATTTTTAAATAGAAACAGTTATAAACATATTACACAAGAAAATAAATATTTAAAAAAGAAACAATATGATATATTAAGAACCTGATCCTTCCTGTTAGAAAGATAATCATAAATATGTTTACAAAAATGGTTAAATCTGTGACAATTATCTCTAGCGAAAAATAGTACAAAAGTGAATTTGAACTTGGATCAGGTAGATAAATTAAGGTAAAAGGCATTTCCTGATCGTTAAGTAAACGATTAGTTGATATTTATTCCGATGAATGGCGCAAGCCATCAGCAACTTTCAGTTTCACGAGCAGAAAATGCCTTTTTTCTTAAATTATCTCTAGTATTTACAAATTCATATAGACGTACTCTGGTTGCTATTGGATAGAGATCTCCACCAATCACGTGCAGTGTTTAAACGCGCGACGTTAGAAAACAAAACTTTTAAAGCTCGGAATCCTCCAAGTTTAGGATCTCAATGAGCTCCACGTGTCCAAATGTATATTGAAAATCCAAGGAAGCTTGCTTGATCCTACTTTCCTTTCCCCAGTGCAGTGAATATAGAATCTGAGGGTATTATTTATTCTGGAGAAACATTTAACGGTAAGTGTGTTATATCGAAGTTACAGAAATCTGAATTACTAATGTGTCATTGAAATATTTGGATAGTTGGATTCATATTTTGATTTTAAGGTACACTCTAGAGAGGTATCTATTTTTTACCTTACAGTTAAAAGAAACGTATTAAAATGTATATAAAATAAATTTATTTTAAAAGGAGAAATAACGATTATTTCTAACCTCAAGGATGAAGTATGATAAGATGAACTGTGAAGAGTAATGATAAACGTAAAAATAAAAGTGTCCAGGGATGGGAACTGGACACTTTTATTTTTACGTTTATTATTACTCTTCACAATTCATCCTATCATACTTCATCCTTAAGGTTAAAAATAATCGTTATTTCTCCTCAAAATAAATTTCGATTTTTCTTTTAAAAGAAACATTTGCGGTATAATTGTCCAATTTCGTTGGCATGTTTACATGCCATTATATGAATTCGAAACTATTATAGATGCGTATGATTCTTTAAAAAATTGAATAATTTTATGTGGTTAGGTAAAGTTAGGTTAGTTGAACTTAGGAGCGCTCCGGTTAGATTAGGTTCAGGTTAGTAGGGTTAGTAAATCGGTAAGCCTGTTCCGAGAGGGGCATCCCTGGATTTTTCTTACAGTAGAACCTCTTTCTAAAGAATACCTCTTTTTGCAGTCAAAGTGTCTTTTAAGGAATGGTAACGCCAAGGACCATCACGGAGGCAGGAAATTTTGTTTGCATCACGACAACTACCTCTGAGGGGTCTTTAAAGATCCAGAGATTATTCCTGGGATTTACCTTTTGGTCAACGTCAAAGTTATTTTCATTAGAGAATATCCTCAGCGCGCGCGCATTACACAAGAGTCATATTTCAGGTTGTTGAGGTGGTCAGCAGCTTTTTCTGTTATCCTTCATATTCTAAGCCAGCAACTGACTTTCCGAGAGGAATAGAACTTGAGACCAAGGTGCTCATGGATAGTTCTGACAAATGTCATAGAGCCAGCGTCTATTTCCTTGGCTATGGCCCCCATGCTCTTCCCAGAGTTTCCCTCAATCTTCTCACACGAGTGCTTTTTTCGTGCAGCCATTCCCTCTTTGTTACTGTCGGCCTCATCAAACTGCTTCTTGACACACAGTGGTTTTGGACAACTTAAGAAAGTCCACTATCTCTTTGGGATTCCTTCCAGCGCGCAGAGCAACGATGATGGCTGCTCGATTTTCAAATTCTTGATTATTGTTCATCACTATACTACACACATATGTACTATTACATTTTACATCAATATGGATACGGAATGAAAAAAAAAAGTAAATCTAAAGTAGTATTTATATCTATATAGTATTTGTCTTAAAGACTGCCAAGTTTATCTCAAATTTACCTGATACACTCTGTATAAATACATAATCTATTCGCCACATTGGCAAAGAAATTTACACATGTGCTTCAAAAATTAAAAGTATATTAATTCTGTATCTTTAGAAAATAAGAAATTGCTCCACCTTCTCACACTGTTATATGCCGATATCTATAATCGTCTTGGAAAATTTCCCACAACATCAGCTTTATAAAGCTCAGAGAGCCTACCTGCAGGCCATCATGACCCTTGTCATTCCTTCGATTCTATCAGGCCCGGCAAATTACTCGAGGATTTTATAATGGGAGGCGTGCTGTTAAGGAAATGGATAAGACAAAATGTATTATGCATAGTTCTTCGCGTCTTTATTATTATTTTTTGTTAACGCAGTAGTTTTTAATCTTTAAGAATCCTTTACTACAGCCACCAAAAATTCTTCGCGAAATGTATAAAGGGGAAACTAGAAGAATTAGGCAATAACTAAGCTAACAGCGGTGTTATGTGTTCCAGGAAGTAGCTGCCAAGATGACGTTATACAGGATTGGTGAGTTCTCAGCCATGTCATGTATACAATATATAAGGTCGTTGGGGGTAACTTTTGCCACAGGTCTTTTACTTACTATAAATCTGCTATACAATAGTACCTATTAAAAATAAAGAAAGCATATCCTGACCAGGAGCACATGTGCTTTACAGAAGGCAGAACGCCATCTGGTGGAACAGAAATCAATGTTTAGTTTATTTCTGTTCCACCAGATGGCGTTCTGCCTTCTGTAAAGCACATGTGCTCCTGGTCAGGATATGCTTTCTTTATTTTTAATATCAACACCTGACCCACTTATTATTATTTTTTCTGTTTTTTTTTCAGTAGTACCTATGTAAAATATAAACATTTTGACGATAATTAAAATATATATAAACGTGAAAAATAATCAAATACGTTCTGTACTGGGGTGCTTGTTTTAATGTATTTTAAAATAAAGAAGTGTCTCGTTTATTTCCTACTTTTACAAAACTTTACTATTTTAACACACTATTTCCTCTTATGAATTCTAAGCTTAAAGGGGATTTGAGAAAGTTATCAAAATCAAAAAGGTTCAATGTTTATCATCCGAAACGTGTTAATCAGGACTTTCATGAGACACGACTTCACGTTTTTATTATCAACTAGACGAATGACCCGGGCAACGCCCGTGTTTTACCCGATTGAATGTTTTATTCCAATACTATTTGTTACAATTATAAATTGGAGCCGTGGATGTCACTCTTGTGAAACGTCCCGCTCCAGACTTTACATGTACATTAGGTCAGCTGGTATTACCCCTCATTTTCACCGCTAGAGGCGCGAGCGAATTGACTTTTTGTAAATATACATAATTTTATTAAATGTACCCTGTTTCACCCGTGGTCTCTGTTTTTTGGAATTTTTCCCGATATAATTTTGTATCTGATATTCAAACATGATACAGCAAAATTTTTAAAAAGCAAAATTTTTAAAATAGCCTATCGTCTTCCCAGTATTCTTTTACCTATGTATGGAAATTTTGGTTTGAATTAGTGAACTACTGAGAATTTGTAGACGAATGACCCGGGCAACGCCCGGGTTTACACGATTAAATGTATATTACATATGGAAGATGGACGTAGTTCCCGGAGGGCACCCGCGAGGTCACTCTGCCCCCGCGCAACTGTCAAACTGGGAGCGCCCCGCGCCGTCAAAATCGTCACGCGTTCTAGAGGGCGCTGCTCCGGCCGTCAGCCGGGAGATCTCATTTACTCGGCGGGGGGGGGGGGGGGGGGGGGGGGGGGCAGGAGGAAGGGAAGTCACGTGCTGCGCCGGCAGCCAATCGTCGCGCGCCGCCATCGCCCGCCTGAGTGTTTTAGAGGGCGCTGCTCGTGAGCTAAGTTGAATAATTTGAATATATAGTTTTAATAAATGATTTATATATATTTTAAAATAGCCTATCGTCATCCTCGTTATTTTTTACCTATGTATGGAAATTTGGTTTGAATTAGTGATCTACTGCGAATTTGTATACCGGACATACAGACCAACCAACAGACAAACATACAAACATTCATTTTTATATATATAGAAGATATATATTGTGGAGTTTTGAGTTTTAATAGAAAATTATATAGTAATAGAATATATTGGTCATTGAGATTGTAATTTGATTCTATTTTCACCCCTCTCAACAATTAGCCTTACATTCTAAACAAAAGGTAATTTGTAAGCAGCGAATTCTATATATTCTCTAACTAGATATAGTTCAGATAGTTAAGCCAAGTAGAAATTATTCTCTTCAAATTATCTATATTCATATTTAATCTATTTCTGCGCCTTTCGAAGATCCTTTCTGATTAAATGGAAGTTAGAAGTGATGGCTTATTCAAAATGCCTACACAAAGATAAATATTTTATAATAATTTTTTCATGCATAAATTTCCCCCACCTACTTTGTATTTTAAATTATTTCAACTGTGATATTATAACACTATGCGGCGCTGAGTTTGTTTATACAAAAATGTAATGCCTCGATAAAGGTTGGCGTTCAGCCAACCGAAATATTGGCAAATAAATATTTTATTCAATCCAATATATGCTTTTTTTACTGTGTAAAAGATAAATATACAATTTTAATCTATTAAAAACTAAAAATAGAATATATATGGTAATTTAAGCCAACAAACCCATATTGTATATAACTTATGACAAGATTTTAATGTTGTATAATAGAAACACATCTGTAAATGATTATACGCATTATTGACATGTGTCTTTACATCATCATATGTAATGCAATTTGTACAAACAGGATAAATAAATAAAAATCTGTAATAGATTAAGAGTTGAGCTAAGCAAGAGATAGAAGTCATAACGTCAAAATCGAGATAGATTTAGAATTCCCACAACAAGGTCTAAAAATGGGCCAGACCACCCACACTCTTGACATCTGGTGGAATGCAAAGCCCCCTCTCACATCTGGTGACATGCAAAGCCCCCTTTCTCAGAAACGGCCCCTGTCGCATAAGGCCCCCCCGTCTTAACCTATAAATACAGTCACTTTACAGTCACTTGACAGTTAGTTCGCCATCAGCGGAAGCCCAGGTCGGTTGTCACCAAGGTCCACCTCATCCACCATGTAGTCAGTTCACCATTAGCTTCAGCTCACGTCGGTCGTACCTCAGATCCTCCTCATCCATCATGTAGACTAGTAAGAAACTTCTATCTCCATCTTTCGCTCCTAGCTCAACTTTTATCTGTTCACGGAACTTTCTTAGTGCAACTGTGTCTTCGTTTTTTGTGTGGACATTCCCAAGCTTTCCACTCTGCCTCGACCACGACTGCCTGTACTCTGTGAGAACTTTTAAAGGACTTACAAGGTGCAGAGAGGTACTGGAAAACTCCCCATCCTGACTGTTCCTCTCGGTCAACACAGTATAGCGAGAGTCAACACTTCATCATCACATATATATATATTTTTTTCAAATCATTAACGCTCGAGTTTTCCCAAGAAGATTCATCCATTAAACTTTATTTGTTTGTTTTATAATAAAGTATAACCTCTCTTTGTAAAGGACACCCAGTTGTAGAGGTTAGGTGTCAGTGTGGCAATAAGAGAAATTGTCCAATGATATTTTATAAATCAGTATTTTATTATTACAAAAATGAAAAGGTATCAACCATGTTAGATCTATATTAATAAAATGGAAATTTCATAAGTGGACATCACTAAAAACTTTCGTTACAATGCATCAATTTCAACCAAATTTTCAACATTTATGTAAAACGAGATGGAGCAGGTTTTGCTTAACATCAAAATATATTTCCTAACATTAACATGCGTAACTTCGCTGTTATCGATTAAATACAAAAAAAAATCAACAGAGTTAATTTTATTTATATATAAATACAAAATTAAATTTCAACAGAGTTAATTTTTTTACATACTAGCTAATAATCTCTATCTAAAAAATATTCAAAACAAGCAATTTTAAGATAACACCATATGTAAAACAGTCGGCCAAGAAAACAACAACGATATTACATCTTTCTCACATATTCACACACAATCTTGATTAATAATTAAAACTAATCTTTAACATTGTTTATTATACGTCAACTTTTATTTCTACATTTGTTTTTAAATACCCAATTGTTTTATCATGTTTCTAATTTCGCCTAACAAATATGCAAATTTATAGTGACCAACATATGCAAATTTTACCTTTGTTTTTATTTAACTCGATATCGTAAACATAACATCCATTGTAAGCATTTTTCTGTTCACCTTCCGTGGTTTCTCTTTTCTCTGATAGTTTTTAGGTGTAGTATATTTTCTTATTACTAGACTACAAACATTCCCTCGAGAAAAACCTGGGCGAAGCCGGGTACATCCGCTAGTACTTTGATAAATATATATGAAAACATTAAGACGCGAATGTTTCTTTTGACAAATAAATCACATTTCTACTGTCCTTACTGCGATGAAAAAATATTGGGAGAGCTTGATTCATCAGTGGTGAACCCTCCCAGCGGTTTCGCCAATTTAATCTACTAAACCGCTTCTCTAGAGCTCTAATACTGTATTTGATCATTCAGCTTTTATATGCAACACTGAAAGGTAGAATCTTAGAAATGGTACTTAAGAAAACTATGGACATAAACTTTTAGGACAGTGGAATTATATTTAAATAATTTTTCATCGCACTAAGGTCACTACTGTCCTTCTACAAGTGTTATTTATTTGTGAAAAGAAAAATTCGCGCCTTATTGTCTTCATTCGTTATATATAGATGGCGCGTTATTGCTTTAGATAAATATATACTGACATTAATATATTCACACACAATTGAAGTTTCAACTCCGATTTAGAAGATCGTGTACGACGCTATATATAAAAAAAAAACTACCTCGTCCATCCTCTTTTATTCCTCCTATTGACCTCTGCATGTAGCTAGCCAACTGGATATCACTAGATGGTATTTAGTCAGGAGAATATTGGTCTATATAAAGTCCAACTCTCTCAATAGAATAGACGTCAAAACCATGGCGCCATCTATCGCCTAGCCACTTTATTAGCTAAACATCTATTAGCAAATTCTGAAGGTATCGCTTATGAATATCATGGAATCAAAGCTCGCACTGGACTGCCCGAAACCATAGTATTGGGTTTTATTTTTGTCTGAAATTTCCTAAACTGCTGTTGTGGCTCATTCTTTATCATCAAGAGTACATTTTGTATTGGTGTGATCAACCAAAATGTATAATATTAGTGCATTTTTACAGGGAGAGGTGCCTCTCTCTCTCTTTTGTGGTATATATAATTATATAGGAATAAGTAAAATTACGAATTTGTTTTTAAAAATCATTTAAAACAAATATAAAAGCAGAGGATTCTGATTAAAGAGAGACACTATAGGAAATCAGATTCATTATCTGTCCAAAAATTATAGAAAGTATTTGAATTGACAAAGACGTGTTTTTATTACATAAATCATAAATACACATGGTATACAGGTGATGTTTATCATCGTGGTTGAATTTGTCGATTTCCTCTAAGTGTACCACAGTTCTACACATGTAGTTAGCGGTTGAGCTACGAACGTATAAGGTACCAGAGCCTTGTTACTTGCACTTACTAATTATATTGAACCTCTGAAAACCAGGGATGTAATAGATCAATTTTTAAAATTAATACTTTTAAATTCGCGATTCAATCCCGTATTTGTGTTGTCGGCAATGAATGTTTTAATGCAACTTTAACAAATAAGGTTATTTGAAAATGGCATTAAGTGCATACATCTATGAAAATACAATATTGTAATAATCATTTGCGTTATTTTCTGTTGTAATTTGAAGGACAATTTTTTTTACAGCCGCTAAATTAAAAAATGAAAAAGTATATATATAGTGAGGGCTTGGCTAATCAGTGATGTACCTTCCCAGCGGCTTCACCAATTTGATCGACCATTTACTAAAATAAACAAATATAATAATAATTCTAACTTCACAAATAAAACCGTATACTATGGGGTGGGTAGACATAAACGGTACTTACTGTTCCAGCGATTGGTGGTGTGCGATCAAGCGAACAAAATGGAGGACGACCTATTCTACGCAACTGATGAGGAACTTGTTTCCATGGGACTGCTAAATGAGAGCTTCTTGCCTGGCAAGTAAGTCCTTTCATTGACACATTATAGATATATCAAATCTACCAATATTCGATGTTTCAAATCCTTTGTAGGATCAAATGCTAATATGTTAATATTAGAGGAATGTGTGAGAGAAGATTGTGTAGTGATAGTATCAAATGTATAAAAAAAGGAATATATATTACAAGAGAAGGAATCGCCAGACATCATCTTGAAGAAGGAATCAAATTAAAGTTGCTGTATAATGTTATACAGCACAAATAAAAGAAACTCGTCGCCGTAAACTTTGATTCCTTCTTCAATATATATATGTCGTACCACAAAAGCAACAGCAGTCATAGGGCCCAGTGGTTTCAGGCGTCTATGGCTAAAACAAAGGACAAGGCAAATTTGATGGCACCTAAGAGAGGCCAGCGACTGACGAAATGAGCAATGTCCAGGTGGGTCTGATATGTAATAGTGGGAGAGATGATATGCTGTTGTCAGGCGACTTGTCGTTAAACTCACTAATGACCTATGGAAGTTCTCCGGGAGGAAATGTTGTAATATCGATAAACTGGACCTCGCCTTGCTTGGGTATGACTGACTCTCAACAAAACTTTGTCTTTTTTTTTAAATGAAATTACATGATGGCCAAGCTGGCGTGTTGAAGTTTATCTACATTTTGGGGCTGTTACACTATTTATAATTATGGTATATATGAAAATCCAGTGTATATTGGCATGAATTACTACCTATATATATTCAGCGCCAATGTTTTTTTTTTTTTATTTAAAAAAATATTCTCTTATCTTTAGAGTCCTTTATATAGATTTCAGTATATTTTACATGTTAGGTTTTGTGAGGTTGTCTCAAAAGTTCGTAAACACATAAACAATATACCTCATATAATAAGTGTTTACGAACTTTTGGGACAACCTTGTAATAAAGAAGATCTGTAAGCTAATAAAAATGTGGAAAAGTATATATAAAAAGCGCTCATTTCAAGTTTTATTTTAAAATTATTACAGAGAAACATGATCTGGTAAAAATTTATTTTAACTAATTGCAAATAAACTTCTAGAAGAAGTATCTATTTGTCAAAGATGTAATTTGATAAAATGTCCATGGGGTATTTTTGTCAAAACACTTAAATAACGTTTATATTAATACAATAAAGGACCAAATCTTAGGCCAATTCTTTTATTATAAGCGAATACAAAACACACAAGCTGAGCATTGGAGGAGTCTCCTTAATCTGAAGCTAAGAAAGATAACGTGATCATAATTGACTATTGTTACGACTACTAGAGTAGTCAACTTTATTTTTTATGTAAATATATTTGTAATTTAAAAACTAAGATAAAAGTATGTAATTTTCTTTGATTGTATAAATTAGTATGTAAATTTCTTTTAATGTATAAATTTACCGTGTTTTTCAATAAAAATGAGTTTCTGGATAAGTGTTTGGACGTTTGGTAGTCGTCCTTGAGAGCCTCTTCCTTTGGAGTTGCGGAGCTGGTCAAGTAGCTGGACACTAGGTTGTCTCTCAAGGTAAAGAGAGACAACAATCTATATTGAGAAGAACCCCTCAATAACAATCATGGGAGTGTCTTGCTATACTTCTTGGTTTTAGATTAAGTAGATTACTCTAAAAGCTCAGCTTACTTTATGTTCGTTTATAATAAAAGAATTGGCCCTCACACGGATTTTCAATACCTTTTATTGTAGTATTTTTATTGGTACAAACAATACAAAACAGGTCATTAAGACGTAAAAGAGAATTAGAATTCAGGTCTCTTTCCCTGGCTTAAGAAAATGTTATAACAATTTATCAGAATATGTCCCCTGAAGACAATGCTGTTAGTGTTCTTCAAGTCGAGTTCGACTTTAAGTGACTATATGGACAAATATTCTCCAATTTGATCTGTTAGTAATCATCACTCGTAGCTCATCCAGTGACCTTCCGGTAGTTTTCTTGATCTTCTTCAGAGAGCTTATTGGAGATCTTTCTTTCTTTTTCTTTCAAATTTTCCCATCATCAAATTCTTTCTAAACCATCTACTCTCATATTGTGCCCTAAGTAGGTCAGTCTTTGTTTGCATATTTGGGGTTCTTGAGATCTACCATGATTAATTTCATTTAAGATTTTAAAATATGTGTCTTTTTTATATATGTCCATGACACTCGGATTATCTTTTCTCTATGTTCACATTTCAAAGGATCACTTATTTTTTTCTTTATTCTCTAACATTTATATGTGACTACAAGAAATGAAATTTGAAGTGTAGAAAGTTCTCATAAAGCGAAAGGTGCACTCGGAAGCTTGTTGCTAATCTCTCTTTTTTGTTGTTTTAGGAAAAGGAAAGTTTCTTTCCGAGAAAGATTTAATAATTTTTTGAAAGTTTTCACCTGCTGCACCAGGAAAAACGACGAGTAAGTATGCATATAGAAAACGCCTCTCTTTTTAAAAACTTAATCACTACTCGTCCAGTATATATACACTCATGAACAAAACTTAAGGAAGTTGTACCTTTTAGCATGTATAGAGGGATTCAGACAATAACTCTGAAAGATATTTGATACACAGTGACCTTTATGTGAGCAATAGTCACCCAAAAATTATTTGAAAATCTTGTGATCTTTATTGAAGACACACGGGATAACCAAGTGTGAACAAAATTGTCTCCATCTCCTTAAAAAATAGACGACCGGTGACATCAAAGACTTTCCACTTCCTTAAGTTTTGTCCATGAATATAGATGGAGCGTTATTGCCTGTGTTTAACAATAGTTAAAATATTATCGTTGAGGTAAATGACATTCTGATGAATATATGGTGCATATGGATCTGTCGACTATGTATGAAGCAGTATTTAAAAATATATATATTTTAAATAATTGCTTCTTTTTATATTTTAGTTTTATTTTTTGGAATCATTTTTATAACTAAAAAAAATCAATCCCTCGAAATATCGGCATTTTTGTTTCCACAGATATATTTAGAACCAGATAAAACTTTTAATACTTTATTATTATTATCAATGGGCTTCGGGGAAAACTTTGAAAAATTGGATTTTCAGGTAATGTAGAGAAACAAGAATTTAGAGGTGTGGAGTTGAGGTAAGGTGGAACAAACAATGTGTTTAAGAAAGACATCTAAACAAATTGTAACAAAGTATTTATTATTTTATCAGAGTATCATTTTTTTATGTTTATATTTTTTTACTCTGTACACTTCCCTCATTGCTCATCTTTTTTTTTTATGACTCATAGTTTGTTCTTGCCTGAAATTGCTGTTTAATCCCGAAGTTGGTCTTCCCTAATATTCCACGTGGCAATATTTCTATATAGACCTTTTAAAAATGTTATTTAACCAACAAGAAGTTTATATAGATAGCTGCAGACTTTGAATTCAAGAGATATGATAGAGGTTACAGTTGGTAATGGTTATTTTCCGATTGTCTATGGAGACGGGGGAAAATATGATCCAGCCATAGGTCGCGTTGTCATACTAAGGCTCATCCCTACGGACGTAGGTGGCGCGACGACGGCGCTGTAGCTAAAGCAGAGGTGTCGAACATCTTCTACCAACGAGGTGTTTGTTTCCTGTACGAGAACGACCTCGAAGCGGTGCAGAAAGTTCCGTAGCTCTATTCTCCTTTCCCGAGCGGCAAGCCAATTCCCAGCAACAATATTGGATTGGGATCGTTCAAAAACTTCTCTCTCTCTCAATATACATCATGCTTTGTTTATATAGTCACAAAGAGGCCTTTATGATATTCTTTTATTTTCATTTTAAATATACGCAAGAAGACAGAGGCAATTTTTTTTTCTCACATGGTTATCTCGTGTGTCTTCAATAAAGGTCACTGTGTATCAAATATCTTTCAGAGTTATTGTCTGAATCCCGATATACATTCTAAAAGGTACAACTTCCTTAAGTTTTGTCTGTTGTGTATATACAGTAGAACCTCTATGAGAGGGCACTCTCGCTAAAGGACACCTCTCTATAAAAACCACCAAAATGAAAAATTTGACCAATAAGCAGTTCACCCAGTAAGACCACATCTCTCTCTCTCTCTCTCTCTCTCTCTCTCTCTAGCCAGCATCTAGACCTGCCCACACTGTGTGGGAGAGAACTCTCGCAGTCCATCGGTGGCGGAGTCGTTCCCGCGATTGGCGACACCAATAAAACCTTGTATATATTTTTGTATATATGTATATGTGGTATTCTACTATGTTGGGAAACCTTACTCTTGGTGTTGAAGGTTGTTGAAGTGGTGACGCAGTCGTGGTGAATGATGCAGTCGTGGTGGATGATGCAGTCGTGGTGGCTGAGTGAAAGGATTACACACAGGGGAAATAAGCCGGGACACTTGATGTTTGAAAATATAAGGCAACGGGTTGGAGGAAAGAAAGCTTTTGAGAAAGGCAGAGCGGTTTTTGATGATTAATTAGTTGATCACATGGCGATGATTGGATTTAGATGAAATGAGCGGCGAGAGAGGTCTCGAGAGTAGATGTTACCTTGTTGGAAGCGAAGGAGCAACTGACAATTCTTGCTTTTCGATTTAACACCAAGACTCAGTTTCTCTCTGATTGGTTGAGAGATGATCACATGATCTTTTCCTATTGGTCGACCTATTTAGGTGCTGTCTTCTGATTGGACCGCGGCTCTCTTTGGTGAAAGATATGGCCTGCCTGATATATCCGATTTCGTCAGGAAGTGTTGGGTAGCTTGACGCTTATAACTTCGACGGATATTAGATACGTCCTGTCTTTGCCGGAAATATTGGGTGTTAGCTTAACATTTATAACTTCTGGTCACCAGATACATCCTGCTTTGTCAGGAAGTATTGAGTGCTTCTTGACTAATATAACTTCTGCGGTCACTAGAGACGTCCGGTCTCTGCCCCTGCAATATTGACGGGGGTGCCAAGAATAGTCGTGCCAGCTTTAGGCCTACTTCCTATGTCTTATTGCTACTTGCTTTCCTCCAGTTACCTTATTCTTTTATTAAATCTTTGAAAATCATACATTTGTACATGCATAGTGGGTCGGGGAGCATACAATTATATACAAATTATGACAGATGCGCCCCCTACATGTGAAGAATTCAAGAAGGGGTTAGCCTGAGAGAATTCTGTAAGGTGAAAAATAATTTTGTGGGAAAATTAATTGTGGGTATTGAGTTTATATACAAGCATTGGTGGCGATATAATAAGTAAAATAGAATGGTGTTGATGATATAGGTTGAGTATAATTAATAGAAATCAAAAAATTTTTATTTGTAAGAAATCAATGAATGCTATGGTACATAGTGGGCTAAAAAGAAAGGAAAATGCGCCTAAACGATTTCTACTCGAAATTGGAAATAAAACGAGGGAGTTCTATTAGGGCTTTTGGGAAATCAAAAATAATATAAAAATAAAAAGTTGGACGAAATCAAAGTGAATGCTTGGTTGTATGGTGAGAAAAAAAAATGAAAAATGCCTAACCATATTCTAGCTCGAAATTGGGAATGGAAACCGAGGGAATTTTATTAGGGCTTTTGAGAAATCAAAATAAAATATAAAAATAAAAATAGTGGAATGAAATCAAAATTGAATGTGTTTGGTTGAAAAAGAAAAATATTTTGTTGCATGGTGACAAAGACAAATGCTTAGTTACTTTTTTGCTCGAATTTTGGAAAAGAATTCGAGGGAATTTCATAAGGTCTTTTGAAATCAAAATAAAATAAAATAAAAGGTTTTTGAGCGAAATCAAAGTTGAGTGCTTGGTTGAATGAAAAAAAAAGGAAAAATGAAAAATAAAAAGGTTTCAAAAATAGGATGATTTAATGTTTTTAGTGTAACCGAAAACCAATGAGTTTTCGTTGATAATTGAGTTGTGGCAGTATAAGCTAAGTGGTAAATAGAATGATAATTGATAAATAAAAATGATAATATAAACTAATTGGAAAAAAATGATAATTAATGATTAAAAGTGATAATAAGTTGAATAAATTGATAAATTGATTAAATATTTAAATTTTAATTGAGAGAAAATGATGAAAATGATTAATATGAACAATAAGGTGTATTTTTGAACCCTTTTGTATATCTACATGCCCTATAAATTTCTTGTCTTTGTGTGTATTGTGAAAAATGTTAGTAGTTTTTGGTGTAAGAAATGTGTGTGTGAATTCTATGTGTTGTCGAGATCCTAAGGTCTGTGGTATTTATGTGTAGATGGAAGGTGTAGCGTTTTTTTGAAAGTTTGTAAAGTATTTGATCAATTATGATGGGAGTATGAACTCATTTAAATGTGTGTGACGTCTTGTACCTTTTTTAGATTTCCGAGTGACAGTTGATTTGACTACATTGTAAAAATCGATACGCAGGCTTGAATTGGAACCCAAGATTGGTGGTATAGAGAGAGGAATTTGTGTGGGGAGCGGTGACCTAATTTTACGTGTTGGTAGAAGAGGGGTCCGAAGTAATTGGAGATCGGAAACGAGGCGTGCGGGGGAGCGGGTCCAGTCTAAACTTATCCACCCACTGTTTGCACGTAATTGGAGTCATGGCGACGTCTTTATTTCTTCGCGGGAAGATATCTGCCTTGCTTCTACGTTTCCTGTCGGCCTAAATTGACTTTGTGCACGCCTAATTGTTTTTTCTAATTGAATCTTTTACTTTCGGCTTTGATTGCGTTGTGTGTGTGATATGTTTTGTGTACGAAATTTTGTTTTGTTTGTGGGTTTTACTTGTTTGACGATGTCTTGTGTCATGTTCTGCCAATAACATTGTGAAGAGATAAGTTGGTGTAAGTTCGACGTTATTTGTATTTTGAAAAGCCGGATGTTGTATCCATTTATTAAATCGAATGGTCGTTGTGACTTTAGAAAAAAAAGCTATTCAGTGATATTAGAGTGGAATTGAGTGAAAATGAGGCTTACGACGTGAACACGTGTTGGGTGGAGACGTGTCACAGGCGTGATGAAAGGCGTCTGTGGCCTGAAGTGAAAAAGTTTTGTGGGGTGACCTGTGACACGAATCGAAAAAAAAATTTGTGAATGAAAAGGTGTCACGCGAAGTCCTTATTTGTACAAAATCTAACCTGTTCTCACTATGAACAACAAATTTATTAAAGTCATATATCGAAATTTCTATTGTTATTGTATATGGCACCTTTTAAGGTGAACATTTTTTAGTGTTTTGGGTAGACGAGATAATTGTTACTAACGACGGTGCATGCGTTTGTGGGTGGTTGTCGTCTTTTGGCGCGAGTGTCGCGCTTGTTGGGCGGGTTGTGCGTGTTTGTTAGCGTGAAAACCGTCCTTTGGCTGGATGTTGTCGGTGTATTGTTGTTGCGAATGTCGTGATTGTTGCTAAATACGTTTGTGGGATTGTTGTGAGGTACATTTTTATGGCGTGGCGACCTATGGTCATGCATGGATTTTGTGTGGTAAGTGTGTGAGCTGTACTGACACGTTTTTTTTTTTTTTTGGGCATGGTGATGGTTAAAGCCGTTGTGGCTTGTATTTGAGGGCATATAGTACTGGTAATTGGGTTGAGTGATAAACATGGTAGTGGGGTCAATGAATGCAGGCAAGGGTTATCCTGTGTGACAAATTTGATTGTAGTGCGAGTCCTTTCGGACAGGTTTGGCCTAGCCCGTGCGTGCATTCCTTGAGTACAAAGGTTAGATATGGTTAAAAGGGGTAGGTAGGATTAGCTATGAGTCCAAAGTCAATTTCTTGACGCCATAGGGTGGGTGCCTACCTCAGTTCAACAGGTCTCCTCTGGAACGTCTTGGTTTGGGATGGTTGGCTTGGCTCGGGACTGCTCGCACCGTCCGCGAAATTGAAGTGAAGTCCGGTACTGGAATATCGTTTTGGGATCGTTTGTGCTGTCCCGGATCGCGCGGATTGGTTTCGGGGACTGTGTACGGCATGGCGGTGGATGACTTCTCGGTGGTCGGTGTCCGGCCTTGGTGACACTCGCCTGGGGTTGGCGGGGGTTGTGTCCGTCGTCCTCCCCGGGGAATGGCGCTCCGGAATTCCGTCTCACTTTGCGGGGCGTTGACACGTCGGAGGGCCACGGTCATCTGCCATATGATGGCCGCTAGAAGGCGCCTGGTCGCCTCTCTTCTTGCCCGCTTCTTTTCCGCTGGTTTTGTCATTGCCGTTTGATTTGCTGGTGTCTGGGCTAATTTCCATTTTGATCCTGATTAAGCTCCATAATCTTTATCCTGTCGACTCTATGTAATATGATCCGAAGTTATTACACTGCAATATTTGATGTATTACACTGTTGTAGAATCCTGTCGACTTTAGGAATAGCTGTGGTATTCTACTATGTTGGGAAACCTTACTCTTGGTGTTGAAGGTTGTTGAAGTGGTGACGCAGTCGTGGTGAATGATGCAGTCGTGGTGGATGATGCAGTCGTGGTGGCTGAGTGAAAGGATTACACACAGGGGAAATAAGCCGGGACACTTGATGTTTGAAAATATAAGGCAACGGGTTGGAGGAAAGAAAGCTTTTGAGAAAGGCAGAGCGGTTTTTGATGATTAATTAGTTGATCACATGGCGATGATTGGATTTAGATGAAATGAGCGGCGAGAGGGGTCTCGAGAGTAGATGTTACCTTGTTGGAAGCGAAGGAGCAACTGACAATTCTTGCTTTTCGATTTAACACCAAGACTCAGTTTCTCTCTGATTGGTTGAGAGATGATCACATGATCTTTTCCTATTGGTCGACCTATTTAGGTGCTGTCTTCTGATTGGACCGCGGCTCTCTTTGGTGAAAGATATGGCCTGCCTGATATATCCGATTTCGTCAGGAAGTGTTGGGTAGCTTGACGCTTATAACTTCGACGGATATTAGATACGTCCTGTCTTTGCCGGAAATATTGGGTGTTAGCTTAACATTTATAACTTCTGGTCACCAGATACATCCTGCTTTGTCAGGAAGTATTGAGTGCTTCTTGACTAATATAACTTCTGCGGTCACTAGAGACGTCCGGTCTCTGCCCCTGCAATATTGACGGGGGTGCCAAGAATAGTCGTGCCAGCTTTAGGCCTACTTCCTATGTCTTATTGCTACTTGCTTTCCTCCAGTTACCTTATTCTTTTATTAAATCTTTGAAAATCATACATTTGTACATGCATAGTGGGTCGGGGAGCATACAATTATATACAAATTATGACATATATTTGTCAATTGTTTTATATATTAATATTTATAAAATGAAAGGATTTGAAAGCACGAATGTTTCTTTTATACATAATAAAAACTTCTACTGTCCTTACTGCGATGAAAAAATATATTGGGAGGGCTTGGCTCATCAGTGGTGAACCCTCCCAGCGGTTTCGCCAATTTAATCTACCAGACCGCTTCTCAGAGCTCTAATACTGTATTGGACGATTCTGCTTATATACGCAGAAACATTCGTGCTTTTAAATCCTTTCATTTTATATGTATAGATGGCGCGTTATTGCTTTGTGTTAATATTTATTTATTTATATATGTTTTTCATTGCATGATCTTATTTACTCATATTTTTGTATATGGCCTTATATATGAACGATGTAATAAAGAAGTTTCAATCTTAATCTCTCTATAAAAGACACTTTAGCTCTGCAACTAGATGTCCTTTACAGAAATATTCTACTGTATATATATACTTATTAACACAAAGCAATAACGCGCCATCTATACACAATAAATGAAAGGATTTAAAAGCACGAATGTTTCTTTTATACATAATACGAACTTTTACTGCCCTTACTGCGATGAAAAAATATATTGGGAGGGCTTGGCTCATCAGTGATGAACCCTACCAGCGGTTTCACCAATTTAATCCACCAGACCGCTTCTCAGAGCTCTAATACTGTATTGGACGATTATGCTTATATACGCAGCACTGAAGGAGCAGAATCGTCCAATACAGTATTAGAGCTCTGAGAAGCGGTCTGGTGGATTAAATTGGCGAAACCGCTGGGAGGGTTCACCACTTATGAGACAAGCCCTCCCAATATATTTTTTCATAGCAGTAAGGGCAGTAGAAGTTTGTATTATGTATAAAAAAAAAACATTTGTGCTTTTAAATCTTTTCATTTTATATATACTTATAATAAACAGAATAGGATTGCTTATGTAAACCCACTATTGTGTGATGTAGGGACGACGAGGTCGTCGAGTACACTCCGTAAGTATTTTAACGTCGTATTTACATACTCCCTCAAATTTTCCATTAGTGTAAGCAAGTTTTAGCCACATGCCAGTGATAAGTGTTTGCAAAAAGAGAGAAAATACCGAATATATATTTTCCCTTTTCAAATAATTTCTGGGTAACTATTGCTCACATATATATTTTATTTATTTACGAAAAGAGAATCAAAAAAGTAGAGAAGGGGTGATATAATACACTCACATGGACAAAACTTCAAGCGCTTCAAAAACTTGATATTGCCGGTCGCCTGTTTTTTTTTTTTCTTCGAAGGAGACAGGCGATTTTGTTCACACTTGGTTAACTCGTGTGTCTTCAATAAAGGTCACTGTGTATAATAATATTTCAGAGTTATTGTCTGAATCCCGATATACATGCTGAAAATACAACTTCGTAAAGTTTTGTCCATTAGTGTATTATAAAATAGCATTTTCTGTTCCTACAACCAAAAAATACTGAGGTAACAGTGCCATCTATTGGAAACCTTATCAACTAAACGCTACATATTTTATTGCCTAAAATTTCAGTTGTCTATGGTTTCACTCTTCTATTTTTAATTTCTTTCTGGCTTCTGTTGATGCTATTTGGAGGCTTTTTTGTGTTTTTTCTTCGAAAATTAGACAAATTCGTTTTTTTAACATGTCAAGAAAACCTAACCGTATATACATTTTGGGCTGTTAGTTCACATTAGCAGGCAAGCTGTACCTCAATCTACTGAATTGATCATAGACTTCATTTTACACCAGGGATGAAACTTTAAAGTCAAATGTGCGGGAATAGGTGATGTTGAAGTACAGCTACACAACACTGAGGATTGCCAATAGCCTGAGGTGCATACGTGATTAACCTTTCTAGATATGTCAAGAAAACACATTTGTCTAATTTTCGGAAATAAATAAACCTTATTCCGTTGATATTTATTCTGATAGATAGAGTTCTAAATCGGAGATGATACTTCATGATGATAAACAACACATTTGTTTCAGGTTGTATAAAATATATATTCCTATATTGGTTTCAATACATGGCGCCATCTATGCTTTGAAACGATTGGACGGCGAGTTCCCGCCTACACGTAATGGATCGCGCATGCGTAGTTATCTAGTTGAAAGTAATACTTGTCCGCTAAAATACGACATTTAAAAACGACAATTGGAAAGGCATCGAAACCTCCTGAAACACCATTCTTCGTTTATATTCAAGAGCACAAGACCAACAGTCCAATACACATTGACAATCCATCAACCAGACTTCTCCTAAATTTATCTGCAGGATTGCGCAGAACAGAGAAATTGTGTGTGTAGAGGAACATCATTCATGCCACCCTCATATATATATATATTAAATATAGTTTCTCGATTTTACATATATTTGAAAAATGAATCAATATACTTGACAAAATATGTTTTCCACATACCATTAAACTATATTCCATCTAGGCTACACCTCGATAAAGAAATACTCCGAGTATTCAAACCTTCTGGGGCTGAGGAGGTGCAAATATTAACAAAATACCGATAATATTGTTGTGCCGTATCCAGACGCCGTTTGTGTTCTTTGTCTGATCAGGATGGTATAAAGATAGCATGTGAGTTCGTGAATGGATGCAGCTAGAGCTTTATTACACTGATGCGATATGGAAGGAGTACATTATAAGTGGGACTTGCCTTCAACCTCCGCAGTCAGAAGGATCCTTGGTGCCGTGGATGTCATTCTTGCGGAGCGTTCACAATGTGTACGTCCGAACTGGACGACACCGACTTGTAGGCCGTTCCGCTGCCCACCGACACACTCGTTTCGGTGTCCACTTCTACGGAACAATTTGCTCCGTACGGTTTAGTTGCCAACACGGCCTGATATCCACCAGACCTTCTCCGACCGCGTCTTTTTCAGGACTCCTTGCTGTCAATAGACTGTCTGCCCCCATCTCTTCTTCAGTTGACTTCTTTCACGATTCCACCCTGGGCCAGTAGCACTTTCTTGTTTACCACCCATTGGCTCTTGGAGGTAGCCATATGTCACAATATGATTGCCTGAACACGAGCACACGAAAAAAAAAAAAGAATTCAATAAAGAGAACAAATATTTCTTCATCTAAAAAGAGTAGCCAAAACCAAACGTAATTCTTTAGAAATTGAAAATTTTCCTTGCCCATTTCAAACTTTATATTAAAGCTTATTCTGATAATGGATGTTCGGATATTTAGAGTATCACACTGAATATTAAGGGAATTTTAAAAAATACTCTCCTATAATCAAGGCAGATCGAAGATAGATGTTCATGTGTTCCAGGGAGATGGAGATGGACCGGCAGTGGCGGCGGGCAAACAGCCCATGGTGGCAGCGCATCGACCAGAGGAAGGTCAGTTCCATATTCGTCATGTTCTGTATTTAACGGGATGATATTCTACTTTGAGCTATTGTAACAGAATCAGAAACTCACAATGCTGAGAACTTTACAAACAACAGTGAAAAGAATTTGTATGCAGAATTGAAGCAGTGGTATAAACTGGCGATTTTCGACAGTTATGACCATGGATCGAATCTGGGAACTTTTTTTTCTTATGAAAAAAGTGCTTCAATGGCACCCGAATCTTTTACAAAAGTCCAACCTTAATAAATGCAAATAACTAAAAAGGGCACTGCCACGCTTGTAATTAGAAAAGTCGAGCTATTTTCAACATGTGAAGACATGTGGTGTACTTACAGTATAAGTAGTCGCTAACTACCATGACTATCATGGCCTGTACATGTACTAGGGATAATATTCTTCTTCTTTCTTATCTCCACTCAATCATATTAAGGTATCAAGCTTGTAAAGCCTGAGACTCTTGATGGTGTCTGCTGGGGAAGAGTAGAGCTCAGCAATGGATGAGACTAGGGATAATAATTTTTTTAAATGCTTATTTAAGTCAACGCTTGTCAAAGATGGCATATTCGCAGCTACTACATATTTATATATATTGTATAATCATATTTATTCAGTGAATCTAGAAAACTGCTGCGATATATTAGCATGAAATTCTGTAAACATGATCGTGGTAAAACTGCTATACCATTTGTTGTTGTAGACGTTTGATAAGTTTCACCGCAAATGTTTCTTTTGAACGAGAAGTCGTAATTTATTTAAAGGAGAAATAACGACTATTTCTATCCTTAGGGATGAAGTATGAAAGGATGAATTGTGAAGAGTAACCTTTCATACTTCATCCCTAAGGATAGAAATAGTCGTTATTTCTTCTTAAAATAAATTATGATTTTTCGTTCAAAAGAAACATTTGCGGTGTCAAACGTCTACAATCATAAGCCGCATTATATTGTATTATAAATTTGTTGTTGTGTCGCAGGCCGAGAAGGAGAACAGAGTTCTCGAGATGTGAACATGGCGTTGTGGAAGTACGTTGTTTTATAATACATGTTTTAATGTTTAATTAGAAAGGCATATATTGGATCAAAATATGATTTATTTTACCAATAAATATTATTTTGATCATATTTTGATCCAATATAAGCCTTTTTAATTAAAGATTTATTTATGGATTGCTCTATTTACAAACATTTCAATGTATCATGATGTATTAGCCCGCCATCTCTTATAAGAAATCTAAACTATTTTTGAGGCGTCGTTTTAGAATAAAACTATTTTCTATACTGCCCTTACTGCAATGATAAACCAATGGGAGGGCTTAGCTCATCAGTGGTGAACCCTCCCAGTGATTGCCATTTTAATTATGTTGTTTTCAATTATATTCTGTTGTTTTATTTATATATATTGAATACTTTTAAATATTGTTTGGAGACAAAAACACACCGGTTTACAAAATATAAAGGAAAACTTGTCCATTCCTATACTATCCATATTTAGATGCCATTAGTAATTCCAAATCACTATTTTTTATCATGTTCTATAAATGCAACTGTTTAGTTTATTATTTTGAAATTTAGAACTATGAATGACGGTCATGCATACTCTATCTTTAAAAAAAGATAATTAAATATATATATATGATGCACTAGCGCGCCATCTGTTATGAAAATTCGAAACTATTTTAGACGCCTAAGATTCTTTTTGAAATTAAACAATTTCTACTGCGCTTACTGCAATGGAAAAATTAATGGGAGAGGGCCTGGCCATTAATTTTTCCATTGCAGTAAGGGCAGTAGACATTGTTTAATTTCAAAAACGCGTCTAAAATAGTTTCGAAATATATATATATATGCATTATATTACTATGTATAATGAATATGGCGCCTCTGCCAGCACTGCAGAGTTTGGTGGAGAATCTCCAGCGGGTCTCCAGCGACACCACACATCCTCTAGCTTTATGATATAAGTAGACATTGTATAAAAATGTATTGTGACATTCTATATAGAGTAAAGAAAGAAATCTTAAGATGTCAACTATGTATAATATTGTTTCCAGACGCGGATTATAAAGATTGGCTTATCTATCAAAAATCATGGATTATGCCCGTGGATATTGAGACGGTAAGTGATATCTTCTCTTCTTATCCTTTCTTATCTCCACTCAACAATCATATTAGGGTATCAAGCTTGTAGAGCTTGTTGATGGTGTCTGCTGGGGATAAGTAGAGCTCATCAATGGATGAGTCAATACAGTCAATAATGTGTTAGTGATATCGTTAATATGATATTGTAGCGTAGAAATCAAGTCTTTGTATATATGAAGGTGTGAAAGTATTTATTGATGACGTCACGGCGACTAGTCGACAATTATTAACAAATTAACTAAACTATCTACAGCTAGAGAATATCGAGCAAGCAAGCTAGGTAACTAAATGATGATTTTACAAATATTAATTGATAAAAATCTGTTTCACATATTTCATTGAATAATTAAATTAAATAATAAAATATTTCTTCGCCACAATATATTGTCTTACATCTCTTTATCCAATTTACACACATACCATATGTAAAATAGTCACAGAAACAAGAGGGAATATTAAAATAGAAATGTCTATATATACAGCATAAATATTAAAATTACAACCAATATTAAATTTGACACTTATTTCAACGAGAAATTTTCACTTTACAAAATGATTTCCTTTCTGCAATGGCAAAAATTATCGGCGATTTTGCCGGGAATGGTCACTTGTCATCAACTGTCTTTTTCTTTTTTTAGTAGTTTTTATTTTTTCTCTATTTTGATAGTTTTTTTGCTATTCATTTTGGAATATAAAATAAGCAATTATCCTATTTCCCTCACAAAATAGAATTTATTGATAATTTTGTTAAAACAATATCTTATTTTTCTTTCATTTTAAAATTTTATTTAAGATTATATTGTAGGATAAAATTAATCACCACAGACACACGGTTAGCCATAAAAAGTTGTTTTTATTTCAAAAAGTCTCTCGACTTATACAGGCATACAATTTTAGTTAAATGGTATTCTAACAATAAAGAAATATAACATATTGTTTACAATAGAATATAAAATAATTTAAAAAAGAATAATTAAATATTTATATTTACAAAATGTAACTTTTTATAAAACACAAAGTTTAACACAGCGCCATCTAGGTGTGGCAATTGGAATTATTTAACCCTACATTCACTCCCCCTCCAGTGACCGAGGTCACGTTATGTTAAAAATCTTTGGGGAGGATGAATCACTCTACCACTACGAGTCCTTTGGGGTTCCTCAAAATGGACTCTCTGGGTACGGGCCTTGGATGGTTGCAGGTCCTGCTGGATCCCTGGTTGCTGGCGCCGGTCATCATCTTCAGGGTATGACTCCTTCAGAAGATAAGCGGGTTTCAAACGGTCGAGGGAAACATTGTCTTCTTTTCCTTTAACCATTACTGTAAAATATTTTACAGTCCTCTTCAAAACCTTAAATGGGCCTTCATAAGCCGGTTCGAGAGGTTTTTTAACTCTGTCCTTTCTAATAAATACGTGGGAGCAACTTTGCAGGTCCTTATGAATGAAAACATTAGGATTCCGGTTGATCCTTGATTTCATGGGTTGGAGGGAAGACATGTCTTTTTGCAAGTTTTTGATTAGATCATCTCTATCTCTCGTTTGTTGAGAGTCCTGGAAAAATTATCCTGGAAGTCTTATGGTCTTGCCAAATACCATTTGTGCTATGGAAAAATCAGAAGAACCGTAGATTGAGGATCTTAATCCTAAGAGGACTGAAGGTAGCCTCTCGGTCCACCTGATGTAGTTGTGAGAACTTATTGCGGTTTTCAAAGTTCGATGGAACCTTTCAATATTGCCATTGCTCTGGGGGTGTGTGGTATGAAGTCGTATGCTTCAACTGGATTCCGCACATTTTGGCAAATTCCTTAAGTTTCTGAGACATGAATTGCATGCCTCTATCAGTTATTAGATGGCATGGGGTTCCATATCTGCTGATCCATTCCTTGTAGAAGGATTTGATTATGGTATCTGCTTTTATGTCTTCCAATGGCAGAACTTCCACCCAATTGGTAAAACGGTCGATAAGGGTCAGGCAATAGGTTTTTCCTTCCGATGGTGGTAGAGGTCCAATTAAGTCGATGTGGACGGTTCCAAACCGCTCATCAGGTTTCCCGAATTCACCATACTCAGTTTTGGTATGACGAGTTATTTTACTCTTCTGGCAGTTTATGCATCCCCTAGTCCAATTCCTAATGTCTTTGTTGATATTAAGCCATATATAACGCGAGGTCACATCTCTGACTGTAGTCTTAATTCCTGGATGAGACAGTCCATGAATTGATGTGAAGACGTTCATCCTGAATTCTTCTGGAATATATGGCTGTCATAATTTGTATATAATTGTATGCTTCCCGACCCACTATGCATGTACAAATGTATGATTTTCAAAGATTTAATAAAAGAATAAGGTAACTGGAGGAAAGAAAGTAACAAAAAGACATAGGAAATAGATCTAGAAGAGAACATAATTATTAATAACGTCACAGTTAACCTTCTGACCCCGGGAACCCTGCGAGCTAAGTTTAAACCAATACTTCCTGGCAAAGCAGGACGTATCTAGTGACCGCAGAAGTTATAAATGTTAAGCTAACGCCCAATATTTCCGGCAAAGACAGGACGTATCTAATATCCGCCGAAGTTATAAGCGTCGAGCTACCCAACACTTCCTGGCAAAACAGGACGTATTTGATAACGCGGAAGTAAATAAAGTCGAAATAGCACCCGACACTTCCTATCAGGCAGACCATATCTTTCACCAAAGAGAACCGCGGTCCAATTAGAAAGTCTCCCCTTAAGTAGGTCAACCAATAGGAAAACGGGGACGTTCCATTTTCGACCAATGGGAAGGAAGCCAACTCGTGGTGTTAAATCGAAAAGCAAGAATGGTCAGTTGTTCACTCGCTCTCGCCGAGTTCGGACCTAGTAGTGTTTTAGCTCTCATAGGAACAACACCTATAGTTGTGATTCCGCTTCCAACAAGGTGACATCTACTCTCGAGGCCTCTCTCCCTCTGCTCATCCCACAGCTAAGTTCAATCACCGCCATGTGATCAGATAATTAACAATCCAAATCGCTCCGCTCTTCTCAAGCTTTCTTTCCTCCAATCCAGTTGCCTTTCATTTTCAAACCCCATCACGTGTCCTGATTATTCCTAACTGTATGCTGCAACTTCCACTCAAACGACTGCGCTTCAATCAAATCTCACCATTCGCATCCAACAACAAGAAATTCCGCAACGATATTGTCACAGATCGGTTAAGTCGACAGGATAAAGAGATGGAATTAAATCAGGATCAAGATATTATGGAGCTTAATCAGGATCCCATAGGCGTAAAGTCGGACGGCCCGACGGAAACAACAACGGAAGGGAGGCAGGAAGTAAGAGAGACGGGCGAGACAACTGCGCCCCTAGCGGACGCCGTCAACCAGCTATCGGCGCTCCTGACCCGGGTAAAAATTTCTGATGGAGCGGAGTCGGCAATCCCGCCTTTCGATGGCACATACAACGCGACACAGTTTTTCCAAGCATTCGACCGAAAAATGGAAGACGCATCCATGGGAGAACAAGAAAAATTACTCCGCCTGCCAAACTATCTGGCGCGACAACCCCTGGAGCTCTTCAGGAAACTTCGGATGGCCGACCGGAGCTACTTCCAGGTGAGGCAAATCCTCCTAGATCTCTATCCTGAGTCAAGCGAAGCGTCCTTTGCGAAATATTTCGCCATGAAACTTACTGGACAAGCCAACCTAGAGACCTACTACCGGGAAAAAACCGCCATGGGATTGCAACTAGGACTTCCACAAGAGGTGATCCTCGAGACGCTGACAGAAGGACTGCCATTCAACGACCAGCGCCTAGTCCGCGTAGTGCCTCCCGAGAACCTAGGAGAGTGGTTCCGACTTGTACAGCGGATCCACGGGCCCAGTGTACCGACAACACGACCCAGAGAGGATCAACCACCCACAATGTCGGGTCCGTACCACAGCACACCCCGACGCCCAGGTGCATGGAATGCACCTCTTCCGCCGTCCAACTGCAAGTTCTGCGGCGCGAGACACTGGCACAGCGAATGCCGACGTCGACCAGTCCCGACGACCCACGAAAAAGTCCGGACAGTGCAAACGGTCCCAAAATCACCAGTTCCGATTCCACAACAACCAAGACAAGCCAGAGACACCCCAGCCGAGCAGCCCTTTCGAGACTGAGGTAGGCTCCCTAAACCAACTGACTGTCAAACTTTTTCTAGCCCCTAATGTATCATGCCCCTTTTTAATTGATACAGGCGCCAGCCTGAGTATAGTGCCATATAATATTTATCATATGCTAAAAACCCACCTGCCTAATTTAACCCTTGAGGGACATTCACTACACCTCCAAACCCTAAACGGAATTGCAAAAACCATGGGTAAACTATCTATCCCACTGACAATAGGACAAATATCACGAAAGGAGAATTTCCATGTAGTGAATGTACCATTGCCATTTGGAATTCTTAGTATCAATAGCCTCCATAAATTCAGATTAACCATAGATTTTAATAAATGCACTATATTCCAGCTGGGCGCCCCATTGTCTACCCTTTCCTACCATTTCAATCATGTGTCCAATGTATGCACGTACTGGCAGTGTCAGGCGATGTCACAAAAAATTTTCCCCGCATCCCAACTTTCCGCCTATGACAACCATTGCGTGCATTCATTGAAAAAAACCCACTTATCTACATGCCCCTTTTTCACTAAAGCCAATTGCCTTTTTTACATGCCCTCAAATAATCAAACCACAACAACTTCAACTTATGAACCTGTCCAAAACGCACCCACACAGCGGGATAACTCGCATACCAAAAACATAGGTGATCACACACCGTCACACAACTACCACATGACCAACCCACACAACGAAATCGACACTCACACTAATACACAACAAAACCCTTTGCCACATGCATACTACAACACAACACCTAACACTCGCTATACACCGCAGTTCACAACACTTCTACAAAGATACACTCACATTTTCACACAGAACAAATTCAATGTACCATGCTTACGGATTCCACCAGTAAAAATACCCACGAATTCCGAGAAAATAATTACCATACGTCCATATCGTGTTCCGATATGTGACCAACAAGAAATCCGTCATCAAATCCAACAAATGCTGGAGAACGGCATCATAGAGCAATCTTTTTCACCTTTCTCGAGCCCTGTCACCCTCGTCACTAAGCGCGACAAGACCAAACGGTTTTGTATCGATTACAGAAAGGTGAACGAGCTAATCAGCTCTGATGTCCATCCCCTCCCGAGAATCGAGGATATCCTAGACCGCCTCGCACAGGCCAAATATTTCTCCACGGCAGATATATCCTCCGCGTATTGGCAAGTCCCGATACACCCCGATTCTCGACCACTATTAGCATTTGCCACCCTCGAAGGGTTATACCAACCCACTCGACTACCTTTCGGATTAAAAACCAGCCCTCAAATTTACGAACGATCCATAAGTCAGGTCCTACAGAGACACGGACTTGACTGTGTGGCACATTACTTTGATGATTTCATCATCTACTCCAACACATTGGAGGAGCATCAAAACCACCTGAGACAATTTTTCGCCTTTTGCGAAGCGGAGAAACTACAACTTATCTTCGTGAAATGCGAATTTTTTAAGCAATCCATAGATTTTCTAGGTTACACCATTACAGCTGGTACAATTACACCACTCACACGTAACACCGACATTATCCACGCCATAAAACAACCACACAACCGAAAAACACTACAATCCCTTTTAGGCGCTGTGAACGTCTATAACAAATTCATTCCGGAATACGCTCGCTTGCGAGCACCACTCAATAACCTCCTCAAAAAGGATGTCGTGTGGAACTGGAATGAAGTTTGTCAAAAGGCGTTCATTGACCTGAAAGGAAACCTCACACAACACCCCATTTTACACCTTTACAAAGAAGGTCTGCCATGCCAAGTGTATTGCGATGCATCCACCCTCGGTATAGCAGGCATTCTCAAACAAGTTCACCCTGACGGGAACGTATATCCAGTTCAATATTTCAGCCGAACATTGCGCCCACACGAGAAAAACTACTCCATCTCTGAACTTGAGTGCTTAGCAATCGTTGAGAGTGTGGAGAAGTTTCGCATCTATCTTATGGGCAGAAAATTTACTATATTTTCTGACCATCACGCATTGCAGTGGTTGAAAACCATCAAAAACCCGTCCGGCAGACTGTTTCGATGGAGTTTACGACTATCGAGTTACGAATATGAGGTCCGCTACATAAAGGGAAAACTACAATATGAAGCAGATCTCTTATCCCGTAACCCGTTTTGTGGATTCTTGGACACCACCCTTATCAAGACACACCAACCTCCTCCATCGAAAGAGTCTAGTTTGACCATTGATCATAATGGATTACATACAGTTTCCCGAAAAGGTGTAACCAAGATTATAATTCCAAAACCACTCATACAACAACTCTTACAAACAGTACACACCCAATACAATCACCCCGGTATTTCACAAATGTCACGACTCATCTCCACGCAATATTACTGGCAAGGTATGTCCAAAGATATTAAACAAAAGGTTAAGACCTGCCCCACCTGCCAGTTAACAAAACGGCCATTGGGACACACTTACGGGGAATTAAGTCAACCTCCGGAAGCCAAAGAACCCTTTGACCTATTATCCCTTGACACCATAGCAGGATTTGCCAAATATGGCAACACCAAAATATACCTCCATGTGGTAGTCGATCATTTTTCGCGCTACGCGTGGACTTTTCCATCTAAATCCACCAGCATCATCACCTACCAACAGGTACTTAAGCGAGTATTACAGGATGGCTCTCCAAAACGCCTTCTTACGGATAGAGCCCCTGCTTTCACTTCGCCAAAATTTCGTAGTTTCCTACTTAATAGAAATATTCACCCATTACTCACAACCAGCAACAATCCACAGGCCAACGGTCTATGTGAACGCCTGAACGCCACCCTCACGGGAAAACTTAGGCTATTGCATCTAGAAAATCCTAAGATCGCATGGACCAAGTTGGTCAAAAGAGTTACAATTATATATAACAAAACCCCACACTCTACCACAGGTTTTCCACCCATCTACTTAATGTTTGGTATCCTACCCCCCGAACTCTCTGACCATAGTACACCTTACCCAGATATCGACAAAGCTAGAAAAATTGCACACACACGCACACAAAACAAGCATTTACAAGACAAAAACATTTATGATCAACGACACAAACAACCACATTTTGAAGTAGGTGATCTAGTGTTAGTAAAATTATATCACCACCCAAATACAGGGAAACTTGCGCCATATTTCACAGGACCTCACACAATAGAAATTATTTCACCAAATGTGGTCCGCATAGATCGACCAAATCAACCACTTCAAAGAGACACTGACACAATCCACGTCAACAAGCTTAAGCTGTATACAGAAAAAATCCGTTATATATCACCACCCGCCGTTAGCACATATCATATAAAGCACAACCCCAATTACACGTTCCCTTTCAAACATTTAACACCCGAATTATTCCCAACAGAGTCATTAAGGTTCAAACCCACCAGCAGCGAACCTTTCAGGCATTTAGACCCTGCCATTTTTGCAACAAGACGATTTGCATCACTCTTCCCCGATGTTAAAAACTGCAAACCTGACAACCAGCTCAATCATATCACACCACTCCCTAAAGATATCAAACAGGAGAACTGCGAACCTACCAATCATTCAAATTCTACAATTAATAAGGTTCAAGCAAATATTTCAGAGTCCCCAGTTACAAAAATATGGACGAACATGGGGCAATACCCTATTTTTCATCTGATTTTCATCCTTTGTTTGTTAGTTCTACCATACAAATGTATCCCAATTTTATTCCTTAACTATTTATTTATCTATACCATGTCCGCTCATAAAATTTTCAAACTACAAGAGGCAGTTTTTAATTTTGGACAAGCAGTTTTTCATTGTGGACAAGCAGTTCTTCATTGTGGACAAACATTTATAAAACTTCTCATAATTTTAGGAACCATCTTTGCAGAAAATCTAAATAGACTCCGAAGAGATAGAAGTAATTGAAGGATGACCAACCAATGTCGGAGAAGTCATACTCCAAAAACAAGACCCGAGCCGCACCCCAAAATAAATAAGCGGCAGGAAGTGAGAATTTTGAGACACCGCGACAGGAAGTGTAGTCCGCGGCGATAAATTCGGCCTATGCAAACAAAGCGGAGCGCCTCGTCCGATCTCCAATTTCATTCCCTCTCTTTTGCCCGACACACACCACTTCCGTATCTCTAATTACAATGAGAAGGTCCCCTATTGAGGTCAACTGGGAACCTCCCTATGCCACCGATTTTTTTGATTCCAGTTCGAGTATACATATCGATTTTTACCACCCAATTCCACATCCACAAGACAACACATAGAACTCGCTCACACATTTCTTACACAACAGACTTCTAACATTTTTTCACAACACACACAAAGACAAAAAATTACACATAAAGGTTATATAGATTTCCATGTCTCCTGTACACATAGCATAAACGCACTTGAGGGCTAGAATCACGTTTTCACCTAAGTGTCGCTACAGATGAGACAAAAAAATTTATAGGGCATAATTGAGCAATTAAAACATTTATAGGGCATAATGGAGCAATCAATACATTTAGATCAGGGCATGTAGATACCAAAGGGCTCAAACCAATACACCTTATTTTTCATATTAATCATTTTCATTATTTTCTCTCAATTAAAAATGTAAATATTTAATCAATTTATCAATTTATTCAACTTAGCATCACTTTTAATCATTAATTATCATATATTTACCACTTAGTTATGTTATCATAGTTTCCAATCAACGAAAATTCATTGGTTTTCTTTCAAAATTGGATATTATATTTCATTTTGATTTACAAAAACATTCTTTTTTTTTTCTATTTTTTTTTTCACCATGCAACCAAGCATTTACTTTGATTTCTTCCAACTTTTATATTATTTTTTGATTTCCTCCAACTTTTTATTTTTATATTATTTTTGATTTCTTAAAAGCCCTAATAGAACTCCCTCGATTTCCATTCCCAATCCCGAGCGAGCAAATGGTTAGGCATTTTTCCTTTTTTTTTCACCATGCAACCAAGCATTCACTTTGATTTCTTCCAACTTTTTATTTTTATTTTTATTTTTGATTTCTCAAAAGACCTTATGAAATTTCCTCGAATTCTTTTCCAAAATTCGAGCAAAAAAGTAACTAGGCATTTTCCCTTATCACCATGCAACAAAACAATTTTTCTTTTTCAACCATACACATTCAATTTTGATTTCATTCAACTATTTTTATTTTATTTTTATTTTGATTTCAAAAGACCTTATGAAATTTCCTCGAATTCTTTTCCAAAATTCGAGCAAAAAGTAACTAGGCATTTTCCCTTATCACCATGCAACAAAACAATTTTTCTTTTTCAACCAAACACATTCAATTTTGATTTCATTCAACTATTCTTATTTTATTTTGTTTTGATTTCAAAGCGCCTTATGAAATTTCCTCGATTTCTTTTCTCAAAATTCGAGCAAAAAAGTAACTAAGCATTTGTCTTTGTCACCATGCAACAAAAAATTTTTTCTTTTTCAACCAAACACATTCAATTTTGATTTCATTCAACTATTTTTATACTATTTTTATTTTGATTTCAAAAGCCTTAATAGAACTCCCTCAATTTCATTTCCTATCTCGAGTAGAATTCGTTTAGGCGCATTTTCCTTTCTTTTTAGCCCACTATGTACCATAGCATTCATTGATTTCTTACAATTAAAAATTTTTGATTTCTATTAATTATACTCAACCTATATCATCAACACCACTCTATTTTACCTCTTATATCACCACCAATACTTGTATATAACCTCTCAATATCCACAACTAATTTCCCCACAAAATTATTTTTCACTTTACAGAATTCTCTCAGGCTAACCCCTTCTTGAATTCTTCACATGTAGGGGGCGCATCTGTCATAATTTGTATATAATTGTATGCTTCCCGACCCACTATGCATGTACAAATGTATGATTTTCAAAGATTTAATAAAAGAATAAGGTAACTGGAGGAAAGAAAGTAACAAAAAGACATAGGAAATAGATCTAGAAGAGAACATAATTATTAATAACGTCACAGTTAACCTTCTGACCCCGGGAACCCTGCGAGCTAAGTTTAAACCAATACTTCCTGGCAAAGCAGGACGTATCTAGTGACCGCAGAAGTTATAAATGTTAAGCTAACGCCCAATATTTCCGGCAAAGACAGGACGTATCTAATATCCGCCGAAGTTATAAGCGTCGAGCTACCCAACACTTCCTGGCAAAACAGGACGTATTTGATAACGCGGAAGTAAATAAAGTCGAAATAGCACCCGACACTTCCTATCAGGCAGACCATATCTTTCACCAAAGAGAACCGCGGTCCAATTAGAAAGTCTCCCCTTAAGTAGGTCAACCAATAGGAAAACGGGGACGTTCCATTTTCGACCAATGGGAAGGAAGCCAACTCGTGGTGTTAAATCGAAAAGCAAGAATGGTAAGTTGTTCATCGCTCTCGCCGAGTTCGGACCTAGTAGTGTTTTAGCTCTCATAGGAACAACACCTATAGTTGTGATTCCGCTTCCAACAAGGTGACATCTACTCTCGAGGCCTCTCTCCCTCTGCTCATCCCACAGCTAAGTTCAATCACCGCCATGTGATCAGATAATTAACAATCCAAATCGCTCCGCTCTTCTCAAGCTTTCTTTCCTCCAATCCAGTTGCCTTTCATTTTCAAACCCCATCACGTGTCCTGATTATTCCTAACTGTATGCTGCAACTTCCACTCAAACGACTGCGCTTCAATCAAAGCTCACCATTCGCATCCAACAACAAGAAATTCCGCAACGATATTGTCACATGGCCTTATTCTGTAAGTGGAGATATCGCACCAAAGGGTTTTTCCTGAAGGCAAGCGATGCTCTTTTAAAATCAGCGACTTGTTTTGTGACCGAAGATTCGATAATTCAGTATCGTCTTGTTGTTTCTCAGCAATGATGTCGTAATCAATTGAAATGATTTCAGATATTCTTGACAACGTATCGGCCACCATGTTGTCCTTGCCGCTGACGTGCCGAATCGAAGTCGTGAATTGGGAGATGTATTGCAACTGTCTAACTTGACGGGGAGAAGCTTTTACGAGGTTTTGTTGGAAGGCGTAGATCAGTGGTTTCTGATCAGTAAAAATGGTAAAATCTCGAACCTCCAAGAAAAATTTAAAATGTTTGATTGCCGAAAAAATAGCTAGCAATTCGCGATCATAAATGCTATATTTGGTCTGGCTTTCGCTCAATTTCTTTGAAAAGAACGCTATGGGCTTCCAAGCTCCATCTATGAAATGTTGTAGGACTGCACCCATTGCTCTGTCGGAAGCGTCGGTAAATAGAGCCAAAGGACATTCGGGGTCAGGGAATGTCAATAGTGCTGCTTTTGATAATTCTGTTTTGCACTTTATACATTTCTGTTCAGCTTCTTCCGTCCAGGGGATAGAGCGCTTATCATTTTTCTTAGAGCCCTTCAAGAAATCATTCAAGATAGCTTGATATTCAGCTGCATTCTTCAAGAATCGACGATAAAAATTTAGCATCCCTAAAAATCTTCGAACTTTCGAACTTTCGATTCTGTTGGTCTTATTCCTTCTGGAGTGATCCAATATCCTAGGAATTCGACGTTATTGACGTTTAGGACGGTCTTCGCTTGGTTGATGCGTAGTCCATATTGATCCAGTCTTGAAAAAACTGCTCTCAAATGACTCTCGCGTTCTTCTTCGGATTTCGAAGCTACAAGAATGTCGTCCAAATATGGGAAAACAAAATCCAGACCCCATAAAACTTGGTTGATGAACCTCTGGAATGTAGCAGGTGCGCCACATAATCCAAAACTCATCACTTCGAACAGTCCAAACGGTGTGATAACAGCTGTTTTCTCTCGATCTTCCTCATTTATTGGGATTTGGTAAAAACCTTGAAGAGGTCTATTTTTGAGTAGTAACGGGTCTTCTTCAATATGTGGTTGAAGTCTTCGAGTTTAGGGATCGGATACCTATCTGAAATGGTCACACTGTTAAGTTTTCTATAATCACCGCAGGGTCTCCATGAGCCTTCTTTTTTTCCTTACCGTGTGTAGGGGGCTTGCCCACGGCGATCTAGATGGTCGAATTATGTGGTTGTCCAGCATGTATTGGAATTCCTTTTTAGCGATCTTCAAGAGCATGCTGTTCAATGGTCTTGCTCTTGCAAAAACTGGAGGACCTTTTGTTGCTATAAAGTGCCTAACATTGTGCTGGACTTTGGGCCTCAGCAAGTTTGGAATGGTTATATTCGGGAACGAAGAAAGAATATTATAAAATTTTGAATTCTTGTCTAGGGTGCTGATGCCACAACTCATTGAGGTTACTGCGCCTCTAATTTTCAGGTTAGTGCAACCATCAACAAGTTGCCTGTTTTTTAAATCAATTTATAAATTGTGCTCTTTGAGGAAATCAGCTCCTAGAATACCTTTGGACACTCTCGCTGTGATGAAGTGCCATTTGAAATTTCTTCGTAGTCCCAAGTCGACCTCCAATATCTGAAATCCATAAGTTGGAATGAGGCCTCCATTAGCAGCATACAATTAGATGTCCTCTGTAGGTGTACCGTTGCCTTGGAATAGGATAAGGGAAACATCTGCCCCGCTGTCTATTAAAAATCGCATTCCCGTTTTTGCGTCCGTGACGAATAATCTGGATTTGCGACAAGCGTTTGTCCATTGGGCAGTAGGATCTGTCGCCGCTTCCCCTACCCGCTGGAGTGTCCCGATGGCTTCTTCCATTGACAGGGCGAAGTGCATTTATCTGGGCGGCACAAGTTTCCAAACCTGTAATGAAAATAGCAGTATTTGCCACTTGGGTTGTACTTTCTTGAGCGAGATCGTGATCGCTGTCTTGGACGAGGCGAATTGGAACGCCAGTTCTGCCTAGTACGATTCTCTAGCTTCAAGGTTGCTATTTCCTCTTTAAGTGACGCAATTGTAGCAGTCATTTCCTCAAATGTTGGGTCTTTGTTCTTACTTTCATAAACTTGTAGTCGAGGGTTCATTTCCTGAATCTTGTCAGCCATCTCTGCAAGCTTGTCCAGGCCTTCTTCGCTCACTACTAGTATATTTTTTATGATTTCAGGTAATTAGTCCATCCATAATGTTTGGAGAACTTTTTCCGAGATGTCTTTATCGGTTTTGAGGGTCCTCATCTTCCTCAGTAATTGGGTAGGCTTTAGGTCGCCTAATTCCAGTCCAGTTAGTAGCTTCCTTAAGGTTTTTTCTTCGCTCTCTTTAAAAATTGATACGAGACGATTTTTGGCCGTTGTGTATTTGTTATTGTTCTGGGAATCTTGGATTATATTCCATAAATTCTCTACAATTTGCGGCTCTAGTTGGGATACCAAATAGTTAAATTTTGTGGACTCTTGGGTGATTCCCGAAATGGCAAACTGAGCTTCCACTTGGTAAAACCAAATCTCTGGTTTGTCTGACCAGAATGGCGGTATTTTGATCGAGACCTTATTTGTCTCCGATTCCTGTTTTACTTGCATTTTTAACTATTACAAAAGCTACTTTTTCAAAGATCAAAAATGCAAATTAAAACTGTAGGATCATTAATGCAAATTAGATCAAAAATGCAAGATTAAAATTACAAAATTTACTTAAAAAAAAATTATTATGCAAAATTAATTTTAAACTGGACTGTGGCAACTTTAACCGGTCTGTGGCACTATCTGAGGCACTATGAAATACTATGATGTCGACAAACTTAAGGTTTGCGCACCCTTTCCCTTGGCAGTATCCCTCAGCCTTACCACTGGTGGGGAGACAGACCAAAGAAGACCTAATTAGCCACCCCAAAGAGGTGCTTACTTCAGGCAGTATCCCGCAGCCTTACCACTGGTGGGGGGACAGTTGGGACTGACCAGAAGCGTACCGGCTCACCAAATGTAGGATAATTAATCACCACAGACACGGTTAGCCATAAAAAGTTGTTTTTATTTCTTTTATATGGTTTTACGGGCTACTAACCAAAAGTAATGATTTTTGAGCCCAAGCGCGATGTCAGGAGGCAAGCAATCCTAGGATCTGGCAGTGGAGGTGTCATTGCAGGGGGGGAGGAAGCTGGAGAGGTGGGGGAAACAGCGCCTTGATAGGTGAGGGGCCTGGATGGAAGCCAGTTAAGGAGGCAGGATGTCCTGGAAGCCTAGAACTTGAGGGCTCTAAGCTTCAAGGTGGGGCAGCTTGAGGCTCTCGCCTCGTGCTTGTCTGGGAGGCCCTTGGCACAGCAGTTGGCGCACTTGGAAGTGCGCCGGTCGCCAACGGAGGGGCAGGCACGGCCTTCATGGCCGCCTTCACCGCAGTGGAAGCACTTGGGATCTCTGGTGCATTGGGCAGAGTTGTGGCCGAAGCCACAACAGCGGAAGCAGACTCGTGCGCGGATGGACTCCTCGAAGTTGAGGATCACTCCATCCACCACGATCCTTCCGCGATTGCCCAGAGCTCTGAAGGTGTTGAGGTCCACCTCGATGAAGGCGGTGCAGGTCCCGTTTCTGGGTGCAGAACGGTGCGCCACGCGCACCACCTTGTCCCCAGGGAGTTGGCTAACAGCAGGAGTTTCCAGCAGCGTCTCTTCAATGGTGGAGTTGGATGTTTCCTCATCCACTTTGAAGAGGCAGATGCGAGGCAGGATCACCTTCTGTTGGCGGACCTTCATGCCATCCAGCTTGTTGGCCAGGGAGGAGGTGACAGCTGGGATGGTATCGGGGTTGCTGGAGTGGAGGACAAGCTTCCCTTTGGTTCGCAGGGAGGCCCAAACGCCTTGGGGTAGAGTGTGGGCAGCGCGGACAGCTTTGAACATTGCTCTTGGGTCGGCCTGTGGGTCATCAGAGATGACCACTGTGTGGGCCGCCGATTTTTTCCCATGGAGGACCACTTGGGCGGCCGCAGGCTTGGGGACGCGGGAGGGCGCAGGTTTTGCGGGACCTTTGAAGTTGGTCCTTTTTGCGGGTGGGAAGGGAGCCTCAGGCTGCTTCCTTTTGGTTGGAGCCGGAGTGGCAGGCTTGGTGGGGTCGGTCTGGGAGCTGGTTTCCTTGCGGGAGGGAGAAGGGCTGGTTTGAGTGCTGTGGCATGCTGGCGGTGGCTTGATTTCGTCCAGTTCCTTAAAGGACGCGAGGGTGCCAGAGAGGTTCTCTACCTCGGCAATGAGGGCCTTGATCTGCTCGTTCCGTGAACTGATGAGATTCGTTATGATTTTGGGTCAGGTAATTTTGGGAGGTAGGGTGAGGATACGATATTGCCTTCTCGCAGTCCTCCATCACCTCGCTATTCTCCAACTCTAGTTGGGCGAGGGTTACGAGGGGCTTCTCGGCATTCTCGGCAATTTTCTTCTTCTTCCTAGAGGGAGCCATTGCGGGAGCAAGAGCAAGAGGGCAACGATGTGCACAGGTAGAGAGCTAGCTGCGAACGAGCCTTGAAAAAAAAAAAATTAAAAAAAAAAAGAGATTGTTTTTATTTCAAAAAGTCTCTCGACTTATACAGGCATACAATTTTAGTTAAATGGTATTCTAACAATAAAGAAATATAACATATTGTTTACAATAGAATATAAAATAATTTAAAAAAGAATAATTAAATATTTATATTTACAAAATGTAACTTTTATAACACACAAAGTTTAACACAGCGCCATCTAGGTGTGGCAATTGGAATTATTTAACCCTACAATATATTGTTTTTTATTTTCAAAAAGTCTGAATATATACCCTCTATATTAATTTAAAAAAGCATATATATGTATTGGATCAAAAAAATAATAGAATAAGAAGAAGGGGTAACACGAGTGGGTACAACCCTCGATTCCCGACACCCATGAACCTGGATCTAATCCCGCGTTAACATTTAATATATGAATAACCTCACATATTATTCATTGTTGCAAATATCATAAACTAGTTTGCTCTTTTTGAGCGGTACCTAATAAAGTGATTTTGGAACAACCAAACAAAAAATAATTTATTTACCAATTTTTTCATTTGGCTGAACGTCTACCTTTTTCAAGACTTTTTTGATCCAATATATGCCTTTTTAATTAAAGATCTATTTTTGGATTGCTCTATTTTAAAAACGATACCCTTTATATATATATTCAATAAACTTCTAAATGTTTTTGATTGAATGTAAAAACAACGAAACGTTCGCATAGGTGACTCGCAAGATATAGAAGTACATATTTGCTAATTCTTAATGCCCATATCTATCTGTGTATTTTTCATATTATGTAAATTCATATTCAATATGATATGAACCTCCTCCTCCTTATTTTAGACTCAGTAACACTTTCACCCTACGTATTGCTTTCAAAAATATCAGCAAACAAATCTAAGGCAATAGCTTACTATACATTTTTTAGATCATCATTATGTAAGGATTAGTCAACAAGTGAATGACTTTGAGACGAAGAGTAAAACCCGTTCAAGATGTTTATTACCTTACCCAATTGGGAGAATCTGTATGTGGCAAGTCCCTAATAAAGGCTTTTGAATGTGTGTGACTTAGTAACACTGTATGTTTTATTGTTTTAGGAGCAGAAGAAATTAATTATCATTGGCGCGCATTTCAAAATTCCGGTGGTCACCTTTTTTTTTTTTTTTTCGTTTAAACGTAAGTTTTAACTAAATATTTTCATAAAAGATTTTATTTACGTCTTAATTTTATTCTTATAATTAGTATAATTTCCTTTTTTGTTTCTTACTGCAACGTAAATTTGGGAAGTCTGAATCATCAATAGTGAACTCTTCCCAACGGTTTGGCTGGTTTAGCCTACCAGACCGGTCTGTTATTGTATTCTCACATGAACAAAACTTAAGGTAGCCTTTGATGCCGCCGTCGTTAGTGTTTTTTTTTTTTAAAGGAGACAGAGTTTAATGCTCGTGTCTTTAATAGCATCAGCGATTGATGTTCATTTAGAGGATCGGTGGATGATTAATATAGACCGGCGAACTTCGACAACCACGAACCGGGCTCGAATCCTGCATTGGGCACTTTTTTTTTTTTCTGAAGAAAAAATTGCTTCAAAATGGTTCCCTGTTCTTGCAAAAGTCCAACTCTACCAGTGGACACAAGTAGCCAAACAGGACATTGACATGCTTGTAAGTGGAAAAGTCGAACTATTTTCTAAATGTGAAGACATGTTAAAAAATAAGAACATTAGGCCTCCAGGGAAAAGTTTTTTTTTTTTTTTTTTAATTTATAAATCCCTTTGAGGTTGTAGTGTCTTGTCCATGGAGCAGATCAGATCGGTCCGTGCACCCTAATCACAATACCAGCCAACAAAGGTGCCTTGTTTGTATGGACAGAAGTCCAATCGCTCCTCTACGTGGTGGGCGGGAGAAACAGCACAAGTAAGGGACTGTCCTGTAGGGTGAAGTGCGGTGTCGTGAGCCCCGAGCCGCTATGGTAACCGTGAAGGCCTACAGGGAACTCTGAAATGTGGCTGACTAACGGTGCAATGGCACCCCCCCATTCCACAAATCTCTCTAGCTTTCGGGAAAGAAAGCCCTTCTACAGGATAAAATATTTTACATTGAACCGCCAATAGAATAAGACTTAAAACCAAATAAAATGCTCTGGATGTTTACAGTTATTTGAATGCAAACTCAACGCGGGGCTCCATTACACGTGCTTATCGACTTTGCTATTCAGAGATATCTTCATTTGGAGGTTATTGGGTGGGTTCAGGGAATAGTGTTTTATAAATTTCTTGAATGTCTATTCTTCTGTTAATATATTGTGCTTTTTTCCCCCTGGATATGATGGATTCCATTATAAGACATGTGGTACACTTACAGTAAAAGCAGTCGCTAACTAATACTTACCATGACTATCATGGCCTGTAGGACATGTACTTGGAATAATAAATTTAAAAATGTTCTTTTAAGTGAACGCTTGTCAAGGATGGCATATTCGTAGCTACCACAATTTTATATGATGTGTAATCATATTTAATCAGTTAATCTATAAAACTGCTGCGATATATAAGTCGACATTGTATAAATATATATTGTGACATTATTCTATATAGTCGAGAGAGAAATCTCATAAGATGTTAACCATAATATTGGTTCCAGACGCGGATTATAAAGATTGGCAAGAAAATCAAAATTCACGGATCATGTCCCGCGGATATTGGGAAACGGTAAGTTTAATGTATGATATTGTCTTACATATTTTTATCCTATTTACACACACACCATATATAATCATCATAATTGGAAAGAAACAAGAGGAAATATTAAAATAGAAACGTTTATATATATTAAAAATAAAAAAGGCATATCTTGACCAGGCTCACATGAGCATCTCTAGATGGCAGAGCGCCATCTAGTGAAACAAAAATAAACTAAACGTTTATTTAACTTGTTTCGTGATATTTTGCCAACCCAATTTTTTGATAAATCAAGAAAAGTCAACCACGAATGCGTTTCGGGCTGTTGGCCCTCGTCAACAGGTAACCCTGGGCTCTTGGAGCATAAATCGCCAACTACCCGGACTGTACAGCTACAGTCTAGAAGAAATTTCTAGCCATGGGGAGAGCAGAGTGCTGCGGGAAACCAGTTGACCAGGTAGTTCCAGGTCGGGAGTGAGTCAGAAAGTAATATTTACATCTATAATAATAATATTAATAATAACAAAAAAAAGTCATGTGTAACTAACTACTAAGTAGCTAGAGCCGCAAGCATCATAAAACCAATACCTATTTCCATATTAATATACACTAGATTTACTTTAACAGGAAGCAGGTTTACGAATTCCTAATGAATAAATCACCTCTCCCATTGTTGTAAAAGGTATCAAAGTTTAGTGTTTCCCAAAAGTAATATCATTTTGAAGTGAAGTAAGAAATAAGTTGTTTATACGGCTGCGTCCTGTTAAACTGTAAACGCCTGTTGCTACAGTTTTGTCTGTTGCCATTGAGGATTGTATCTGTGCAGGAACATTGTGGAGCTCTTGATGACATTGGATTCCTGTTACGTGGATCAAGTTCCAATTCCAGCTTCAGGATCCTGCAGGAACCTCGGATCAGACTGGCTCCTTTAAGTCCTTGTTCCAGCTCTGGGATCCACTCTGCAGGAACCTTGGGTCTGACACATTTGGATCAAGTCCTTGTTCCAGCTCTGGGATGTCACGGACCTTGGGTCTGACACATTCAGATCAAGTCCTTGTTCCAGCTCTGGGATGAAGGATCTATCCTGCGGGACCTTGGGTCTTACATATTCGGATCAAGTCCTTGTTCCAGTTCTGGAAAGGAGGATTCACCTTGCAGTGAGTCGTACTCACGTGGATCAAGTACTTGCTCCCAGGGCCATTAATAAATACTAATAAATTCAAGAACATCCCAAGAATATTTTGCCAAATTAAAATGTGGAGACCTGTGTAGTCTGTTCATTTTGGGTGTATTTCTTGGAAAATACTGTATCTAATCAATTTTACGGTGTGGTAACAAGCCAATGGGTAAGCCTGATGATCTCGGAGCATAAGGAGCATTGGGGACCTCCCTCAAAGGCTTGTTGTATCTTCTCACACCACCCTCACCTGATTTATAATAGAAATGTTTTCAAGCGCTAATAACAAATTTCCAGCAGTTACAACTCTGTTTTGCTTCATATTCTATGCAGATCGAAAAAGTATTATCTGAAGTATTTAGGCCAAATATATTTTTGTTTCTTGAGGAAGCAGTTTCTTCTTATAATGTGACCTGGAGCCAGATTTTAAAAATATTTTTTAAACTATAGTTATGAAAAAAAAAAACAACTATGTTATCATCATATTTTGTGCTTAATCATTTTCTATACTTGCTTGGAGAATAATAAATAAAAAGCAAGATGATCGAAAAATCCAAAATTTGTTTAAATCTAATTTTGCAAAATGTCTATTACATTTGGAAATTTACACAAAAAAAAAAAACAGAAAAGTTTACACATTTGAGAAATATAGATTTTTACATTTAAAATGTACTTAAAATTATGAAATACTATTTACTTTTTAAAAAATTTTAAAATAAAATTTGATTATTAAAAAGTACCCATCAAATTTATTAATTTTAACAACCAATGCTGAATCTATCAATATACAGGCATAACATTTTCTTGGTTTTCCTTTATAAAATTTATACATGAGTTTCTTAAGTTTTGAATAGTCTATATCTTCAGTGCTATACCATGATTGAAAATTTATCAAGAAATAATTCAGTAGTTTTTGAGGAGAATCACACATTTCATTTACACTCATGACAAAGCTTAAGGAAGTGGGAAGTCTTTGATGTCACTGACTGTATTTTTTGAAGACAAGAGGCAATTTTGTTCACACTTAGTTATCTAGTGTATCTTCTTGTATGTTGGTAGAAAACTGCTGCTTAAATGGTTGAAGAGAAATTTTGCTGAATTGTATCATACATATATAAATGTTACAGAAAATGCATCAGACTATTTTGATTTTAAGGGATTTTTTAAATTGTAAACATAATTTTTTATATGTGGTGTCCACTTTATTCTCTCTGTGTTAGGCTTTTTTCATCTTCCTAGCTCCATTTAGGTGACTCATGCACAGTTAATTTCATTCCTCTCACCGTTCCTGTGCACAACTGGACAAAGAGGTCACACACAGATGCGCCAGCTGATGGCTAGGTACACCTGTTGCAGCTGATTGATCAGCAAGATGAACATAAGCTATTTGGCTAAATATTTTTTAAAGCATCATTATATAGTATAACCTCATTAATTCAACACATGATAATTTGACAATTGACTCAAGAATGTCATTCCTATTGAATAATACAAATGAAACATTTAAAAGTTTCTTTAACCAAGGTATTCCAAATTATTTCCACACTAATTTATACAACACTCAATTTATAACCAATCATGGTCATTTCAAGAGTTTTCTGGAAGTTATTGTCTTAAATCCTTATATACATGCTAAAAGTAACATCTTCCTTATGTTTTGTCCATGAGTGTATATGTTTAAATATAGATATTTAAACATATGTATATTCTTTATATTTTGGTCCTAGAGGTACAGTCTGCACCACGCTGACGAGGGCAAACAGCCTGAAATGTGTACATGGATTACTTTTTTTGATTTATCAAGAAATTGGGTTGGCCAAATTTCTTTGGAACAAGCTAAATCAACATTTAGTTGATTTAGCTTGTTCCACTAGATGGCGCTCTGCCATCTTGAATGCTCATGTGAGCAGTCAGGAAATGCCAATTTTATTTTTAATATCAATACTTGACCTTTTTTTTTTTTACATTCTTTATATCTCATTTTTTATTGGATGCCAGTGTCCTTAGTGAGCCATCGCGCTTTTGGTTGTTATAGGTGAATAAATATTTCTTGAAAATAAAGATACTTCGGCCAGTAAATCTTTTTATTACCTTGACATTTCGACCAAAAATCTTTTGTCCTCGTCAGGAGCAAACAAAAATTAAACATTTAGCAAGGCGTTAAAAAGATTTTTATAGAAATATGAATGCCGGCCAGGCAGCCTCAATATTTACGATAGGTGAATAAAGTTGAATATATAGAAATATTCAAATAAAAAAATATGTATAAATAGCTTGATGAAAGTAGAGCACAAGGAGAAAATATATATATATTTTATTATAGCATAAAGCCGTTAGTGACTTTCCTTATCCTCAGCATTGTTTACTTTGATTTCAGTCGCATCCTGCACCCAAAGTGTTATGGCTCATACTAGATATAGTATAAACCTCTTTAATTTAACTGACTATATGATAAAGCACAATTTGGATTATAGATACTAGCGGATGTACCCAGCTTCGCCCGGTTTTTACCCGAGTAAAGGTTTGTCTAACGAACATTTGTTAAAACAATTCTCTATAAACTTATTAAAAAAAAAAAGATATATTTTGATAATTTGAAACTCGTAAATTTGAATCTCTCGAAAAAGTGAACATTTTTTCCCGGTCCCTTGAAAAATACTGGATAAGTTGAATAAAATCATTATTAATTGGTTCCCTCGGTAATTGGAAGTTAAAGGAATAGTATCATGCCTTGGAATTGTATCATTATTCTTGTCTCAAATAAATTGCCGTGTCATCCTGAATTTTGTCTTTCCTAATTTTCTACATTACAAAATCATCATTTTATCTATTCTCCCAATATATATATTGTAGATAAATGATAAAACTAACTTTGACTTGTGCGTAATTAATAGGTAGAAAATCTTACTTTTGATAAATAATCTTTAAGATAATAAACTTAGTGATAATAAAACTTATAGATAAAAAAGCTTGTTATCCCCTGCTAGGGGGGCGCTGCTTGCGAGTTAGATCTACAAATCTGCAAATACCTCTAAGGATATTCAAGATATTAAAGAAATTATTTTTCAAAAACCTTCCCGGGGCTATACCTAATAATATCCCAAATTTTCACGGCGATTGGATGTATGGTTTTTGAATCTATAGAGTACAGACAGACATTCAATTATATATATATATATATATATATATAGATAAGAAAATAAGACCTAATCCAAATAATTTAATAGTGTGTGACGTTTCGGTAACAATGCTTATTTTCTTGTATTTAACTGACTATAATTCAACCATGATTAGATACAATTTGGATTATAGATTAGAAACACAAGATAGTAAGACCAAATCCAAATAAATAAATAGTTATTTAGATTTGGTCTTATTACTTTGTGTTACTAATTTCAACCAATTTTTCAAATCCACAATCAGTTTCCAATACTCAATTATTTTTTAAATCTCAGTCACTAAATATCATTCAACACAGACTAATTCAACATCCCTTAGGTGTTGATAATAAAATGCCTTAGGAAAGTGTTAAAAATTGTAGTGAAAATATTGATAATCATCCTATATAACTGACAATCATTTTAACCAAAAAGTCTTATCCATAGAAGTTGTAATGACAAGGTGCATGATTGATAAAGCAAATGTCATAAATACAAGGTAATAAGACCAAATTCAAATTGTGCCTTATCAAGGCAAATGTTAATTCGATTTTAGTTTCATTCACCTTTTTTAACAAAATAGAAATTAATTCAGAATATAGTGCGAATAGGACTCTATTCAAATAGAACAACCTTCTACCCTATAACTGCAATGATAAAAACATTGGCATCAGTGGTAATAGCGGTTGTAAAAGAATAAAAGATTGTGCTAAAAAAGGTTTACATTTCTGAATACAGATAGCGTGATAATGCATCCTTTAAAATACCAAGAATTTACCACATTTACACTCATGAACAAAACTTGAGGAAGTGGAAAGTGATATCACTAGTCATCTAATTTTTTAAAGGAAACAGAGGCAATTTTGTTCACACTTGGTTATCTTGTGTGTCTTCAATAAAGGTCACTGTAATATCTTTCAGAGTTATTGTCTGAATCCTGAAGGTACAACTTCCTTAAGTTTTGTCCATGAGTGTATAACAGTATTATATTAGAGCAGTATACAGTAGAACAAACTCTGTAAAGGACACCTAGTGATAGCATCAAAGTGTCCTTTAGGGAGAGAGAGATGCCCCCTTATTTTAAGTTTCTATTTAGTAAAAATCATAATTTCAGCAATGAAAAACTTATTTGCAGCGAGTTGTCTTCTAGTGAGTGTCCTTTCATGGAGATTCTGTATATTAAACCAGCAAAACCACTTAGGGTTTACCAATGATAAGCCAGGCCTTCCAATATTTGTATCATTACAACGATAAGGCACAATTTGGAATATAGATTATAAACACAAGGTAATAAGACCAAATGAATAAATAGTGTGTGATGTTTCGGTAAGTGCTGAATGGCACTTTTGTCTAAAGATGGTAACAACGCTCTTATCGAAACGTCACACACTTTTGCAAATGTCACTTTTTGCAAAAATAATAAACATATCTGAATACAGGTATCATGCTAAAATGCAATATGTATATTCAAATATAATAAAAACCATTTTTTGTATGAACAAATATTATTTATTCACTATAATAAGGGTGAAGTATAAACAACAAAAAAGCTCTATAAATAACAAATATAAAAAATGATAACAAGATGTGCACACTCAATGTAGAAAATGACCTTTACAAAACCTACAGATTTAACATGAGGATTTTCCTAAAGCCAGCAGGTGGCTGCGGAGGAGGGAGCAGAAGTGGGGAGTGCGATGTTTGTGTTGGACCTCTTCTGTCAGTTGGAGAAGAAGTCCAGGACAGTTGGGTGCGATCAATTTCAGAACCTCTAAGATTTCATTCTGGAATTCTTTATCTGAATCATCCAAATGGATGAGCAGTCCCCTTAAGATCTCCTCACAAAAGGTTTGGTGATGGGCAATGTCGAAGCCACCGGGGAAGTGGGTGAAGTAGATGGGGAAGAAATGTGCAGCTAGGAGGCGGATCTCCCTGTGGACATCATCCAGCCTCTTGATGACCTCAGGGTAGATGTGGATAAGTCTGAGGGGCTCCACATGGGGGCTGAGGGCTGGATACAGCTTGGTCAGGCACAGGATGGTGTACTTGCGGGTCAGTACAACCTCATCCTCCAACAGGCTGGTCAACTGAGTAAAGAGATGGTCTCCCTCCTGCTGCAGTAGCTGGGATCCAAGGGCCAGATTGTCAACAATGCTCCACAGACTGACAACCACAGCATTCCGTAGGGCAGAGGCTGTCAACCCAGCCTTCCACTCTAAATTGGGCAGTATCACCGAGCTGATCAAAAATTTGGTACCCTTCTCCAAAATCCCTGTTAGACTCCAGTGCTTCTCCAGGTTGGGGAGAATAGCTGCTAGGGTGGTGAAAAGCCTCAACTTCAGCTTTGCATCCGATGATGTGCGAGAGAGCTCTTCTAAGATACCAAAGGCTAGATCATAACTTTGAGGGAGATCAAGGTAGAGATTCTGTAAAAGCTTGATGAAGATAAGGAAATTGGAAGAATTGATTGTCCAGAGCAACAGATCTTCTTTAATAGCACATAAAGCATCCTTCAGGTATTGTGTATAAAGTTGTTGAAGGGAATCCAGCTCAAGATAACTAGCAAGAGCTTCAAAAAGAGCATCAGCATTTGGGCTGCCATGAGCCTGACAGGTGGTGATGAGTAAGAACATGGGAAAGCCAGGAACTCGAGGCTTATGCAATAGATTCTCAACACAATTCTCAATGGCTGGCAGGAATTCTGAAGAATCCTTAGAGTGTTCCACCAGTTTTTCACATAGGGTGGCCACACAGTCATCTGATAGAAGTCTTGAGCCATGGATCAAACAGGCCAGGATCACAAAATGATTTGCACCAGGAGAGAGGGCTAGATAAGCTCCCATTACTTTCATCCAGACACCACTATCAACAAAGAATCCAATGTAATAAGCACATTTTTTAATATTCATCAGCAAATCTGGATCTTTAGCTGCAGAAATTAGTGCTGGCAATAATTTCTCAATATAGGAAGATATTTTTTCCTCGCTATGCAACACCAATGGCAGAAGAAGCTGCGAAACTTTTTTTCTTGTCCCTTCATTCCAATCATTGAGGTCATTGACAATACCAGGAATGATATAAAATGTATGGCGTTGAACTAAGAATCTACAGCCTTGAGATGGTACCGCCAGGTTATCTGGATATTCTGGTTGCTGCTCAAAATCAATCTGATCTTTATATTCTTGTTCATTTTCATTCAAATAGGTATCACCAGCTAACAACCAATATTTCCTAGCCACTTGGGACACTTCTTCCACTTCATCATCTAACAGAGAAAGACACAATGGAATAAGTTTAGAAAAAAATGAATATCTATCAGGAAGTTCAACAAGCCAAGTTCCAATAAGTAAATTAATTTCTTGACGAACTAGTGGTGAAGCATCAAAAAGTCGTTGAGCTAAATGTGGAATAACTTCATTCACCATTTTATTACTACCATTAAGTATTACAATTCTTAAAGCTTTAACTGCAGCGCATCTTACTTTTGAATGCTGGTGAGATAATGTTTTCAAAAGAGGATTGATTAAGTCGTCTGATTTATGATAGAAATGTTTTTTAAGTGCTATTGATAAATTTACAGCACAATTACAACTCTCTTTTTTAACTTCTGGATAAGGATCTATAATTAAATGCTTTAAAATTAAAGTTATATCATCAATATATGATAACAATGAATCTTTATAGTAGTCCACAATTAAGGAAATTAATTTGATTTCAAGAAGTCTTACTTCTTCTGATGTTTCAATCAACTCTTTATCAATAGTGCCAAGCCTTTGAACAAGAATAGGAAATAAATATGTCAGATGTTCGTTAAAATTGGAACAATTTGATACAAATGATATGAAAAGGTTTACTGCATGTTCTCTACATTGTTCCGATGGATCAACAAATAGTTTTAATATTGATTTATAAATATTACTTACTAAGTCAAAATATTCATCTTTTGAAAATTTGGATTCAATGCCATTTATTTTTCGTACTAGAGTCTTAATTGCATTTAGTCGAATGAGCTTTTCGTCACTTTTTAGGTTATTTAGTTCGTCTCTAATTTGATACGAAATGAAATCCGAAACATGTGAAACGTTCGTTTCGGTACTTATATTCATGTCTTAAAATTATTTAAATGGTATTTATATATAATAAATATAAATACGAATTTATAAACACGAGAGAGATAGAGAGTAAAGTTTCTTCAATATTTAACATAATAAACCCTCACAAAAGAGGTAAAATCAAAGTGTATCGAACCACATTTTGTTTGTTTTGGACGTTTGGAAAAGGAAAATACTGAAATAAAAAATTTATATATATTCAATGAAATATTTCATAAAATATGTTTTCAGAAAAAAATAGCATATTCTATATATATATTAAAAATTATTTTATATATAACTACAAATATAAATAATATTTTATAAAATTAGTAATCTTCTTAAAAATCAAAATAAATAAAATTTTCTAAAAAAATTAACTAAATAATGTTTTCAAATATTATAATAGTGTTCTTAAACATATGTAGTTTTAGCAACAAAAAATGAATTCTAAAATTAGTGTTCGAATAGCGATTTGAAAAATCGAAATTTGGGATTGTGTGTTCATGTATTTTTCTGATCTTCATAGAAAAACACAATATTTGACCAATTTGGATGAATTTTTTTCAAGACACTGATTAGGACTGGAATAAATCATCTCCTCAAATTATAGAGGTTAGCAAAATCCGATTTGCATATTTTTATACAAAATATTAAATAAAATACTAATGAAAAAACTAGGAAGACTTTTAATAAAAGTTTCAGAATCTTCCTATTTTAAAAATACTTATCATGTGCAAACATACAATATGACTGCTATTTTCAATAAGAATATGGGTATTAAGCATTATGCGCTTCAGGAACCTAAATTATAAATCTAATAAGAGTAACAATTATAATTAACATCTTAATTTCCAGAGGATATTGTTCTCTAAAATGGCTACCCTCTCTAAAGAAGAAATTGATCTAAAAAAAGAGATACTTCTCCAATCAAAAAAGACAAAAAATTAGAAACCATTTATTGAATATTTACAATCTAGCAGACTCGGGCAGTGACAGAACCACAATATCAGCTTTGAAAATTAAGAATGTACATCTGGAAACTATGGTTTGAGGCTATAGCCCACATCAGTTTATAACGAGTTTGAGGGAGTTTGAGGCAGAGGGGCGGGGAGAGGGAGAAGTATGGTATCTTCCAAATGTTATAACCGAGGATTAAGAAGTTTTTAATCGTTGCTGTTACCTTTTTAACAATACGGTTTCTTCGCAAATCTTTGCAAGTCCAAAAAGGTGGGCGCCAGTGGTTACTGCGAACCACACATTTATTTATCTGTCTATGGCACATGTAGACACCTAAAGATGTACCAGCTAGCAAAAGGTGTTAAAGGGGGAATTAACCGCTTATTTTTGGCTGAATAGATTTTATTTAGGCTAATAAAAACTTTCCATGTACACAAAAAGTATATAAAACTAAGATATTTATGTCTAAAATACATAATAAAATACACAAGGTTTGAAGGTAAGTTTAAAATGTACATCCAAAATATATAAATAAAGCAAGAAACTTATCCTCAGAGGCCGTTTTTTTCCTATTATTAGAAATAACTATGTCCACGAAATTTTAGTCCATGAAATCACCCATTCCGCCTCTTACTACAGCAATCCATTTTCAGGATCAGGAAAGGGCAGCCAAAGCCACAGCCCGGCCTGCGGCATGCCCTCTCCGCTGCTTAGCAACTCTCCTTGTTTTGTTTCAGCCCTCCGCTTCCAAGAAAAAATATTAAAATTTAACTAACCCGCTCGCCTGCCCTAGTGTTGCTGAATCCTCTCCCCCCCCCTCCCACACCCCTAAAGCAATTATCACTCTTCTCTTTGAAGGAAAAATCAATTTAAAATATTGAATATTAAAAAATACAATGAACATGGTGGAACCTGAGTATCGTTTAATTGATTTTTGTTCCACTAAATGGCGCTCTGCCATCTAAAATGCCAATGTGAGAGGTCAGAAAATGCCTTTTTTTGTTGTTTTTAACATCAACATCTGATCATTTAAAATATTTTTCTTATTTTTTCATATATATATTTGACGAGAAAAGTGAACTTTATCTTTATAAATCAACTAGACGGGTGACCCGGCGCCCCGGGATTGACCCGTGTGCATATCTACCCGAGTGATATATATTTAGATAAGTTTTTTTTTATAATTGTTTGTTATTAGCATCATCTATTTGTTTGCATCATCATAATTTAATCTAATCTTTGATAGAGGGCGCTGTTCGTGAGCTAAGTAGAATAATTTGAATATATAGTTTTAATAATTGATTTATATATTTTTAAAATAGCCTATCGTCTTCCCCGTATTTTTTTTACCTATGTATGGAAATTTTGGCTTAAATTAGTGAACTACTGCGAATTTGTATACCGGACATACAAACAAACAAACATACAAACATTGATTTATATATATATATAAGATCCGTAACTTCGGGAGAAGGATTGGCTCTGGGGGCCGGGCCTGTCGGGCTCATGTTGGAAGGTAGGCGTGCACACTGTCAAACTTCATTACTTTATCCAAACATGTCGAAGATAGGTTGGCTAACGGCTATGAAATAGTTCTAGCGGGTGACATAAACATCCGTACCGGCACCTATGGATACCTACACAACCCACTAGAACGTCCCTTACTTCTTTCACCTGAACGCAAATCTAGAGACCCAGTGCTTTCCAAACATTGGGAACAACTCATAAACTTCCTAGATAATAATCTACTGACAATAATTAATGGCAGAACTATAAGTGACAAAACTGGAAACTGCACATTTATCTCAAGTCGTGGCTCATCTGTTGTCGATTATTTTATTGTCTCATATTCCCTGCTGGAGCACGTTGTTGACCTCAAAGTAGATAATATCCCATACTCGGACCACCTTCCACTAACAATAAACATGTCTAACTTATCTAATCTCAAACGAACGAAAGAAACCGTCTATCCCTGCTTTGAAAGATACAGATGGGCACCTGATAACACATCCCTCTTTTCGCAGAATCTTGACAACAATCAAGTCTCTACAGACCAGAATCTTGACAGCCTAGTTAATACATTTTCTAAACAAATACTAAACGCAATGCTTGCTGCAGATATGCGCATTAAGGTCAGACCTGGCCGCCCAAAATCGAAACCCTGGTATAACAGGGAATGCTATTTAGCCAAAAAATCTGCTAAGGCAAGCCTCACAACCTTTAAGGAAACGAACACTGACGTAGACCGCAATATTTATGTCTCAAACAGGAAAAGGTACACGACCTTAATAAACTTCAACAAGAAAAAATATCTTCAGGAAAAACAAGAACTTCTTAAAAATGCCCGTGACTCCGCAAACTTTTGGAAAACTATAGCTACCTTGAAAGACAAAAGCTATATACAAGGAAATATAACAATTTTAGAGTGGCAATGCTTTTACAACAAACTGCTCTCTGCTGAAACGACGATAGGAAGCGACCTATCTACTCTCTCACGAATTGATCCTGAACTCTACTGTGAAATCTCCATAACAGAAATAACTAGAGAAATCTCCAGTCTGGCAAATGAAAAAGCTTGTGGCGCTGACGAAATTCCGAATGAAGCATTAAAGACCCTACCTTTCGAACACCTTGTTACTCTAAAAAATATATTCAACAGAATCATTAATTCTGGTTCATATCCCTTAATATGGTCTAAATCTATCATCCATCCTATTTTTAAAAGCGGTGACCGGGATAATCCATCAAACTACCGCGGAATTGCCCTTATTAGTAATCTGTCAAAACTTTTCACATCAATACTAAAATCGCGATTACGCAACTGGATTGAAGGTAGATCAATTATTCCAGAAAACCAGGCCGGATTCAGAAAAGGCTACTCCTGTCAAGATCACATATTCACACTGTTGTCCTTGATACAGCTGACTCTCAGACGTAAAAGAAGAAAACTCTATGCTTTTTTTGTGGACCTAAAAAAGGCTTTTGACACTGTTCCCCACTCACTTCTGTGGTCAAAATTGGGTGAATTAGGTCTGGATTTCCGCTTTGTTAACCTTATCAGGAACTACTTCGAACAAATGACAACGACGGTGAGATGGAATGGACTATTTACTGAACCCATCAAAATCCGATCGGGAGTGTTACAAGGAGAACCCTTATCACCCTATCTATTTATACTCTTTGTAACTGATTTAATCAACATTTTTAATGACTCTACTCTACCAGGCATATACCTCCCTAATTTTGGAACGGTCCACCTTTTGATGTATGCCGACGACATAATTCTCATAGGAGAATCAAAAATCAATCTACAATTAAAAATCAACATGTTGAAAAAATACTTCGAAACAAATCATCTAACCCTGAACGAATCAAAATCCAAGATAATGGTTTTCCGAAATGGTGGCCGCCCTGCAAAATCGGACAAATGGTTCTGGGGAGACCAACTGTTGACAGTGACATCGAAATATCTCTATCTTGGCTATCCCCTCACAACAACAATCTCGTTTAGTCAAGTGGCTTCATACTTTAAAGGCAAAGCGCTTGCAGCTACCGGCGAAGTATGGAAAATTATGGAGAAATCCAGGTTGAATTCATTTGGTTCATCAATGAAACTATTAGACTCGATTATCCTGTCAACTCTGCTGTATTCTGCTCCAATTTGGGCAAACGAAAAGTACAAAATCTTGGACCAAATTCAGAATAACTATCTCCGACGACTATTGAACTTGCCGAGTAACACACCAGGCTACATACTACGCATGGAAACCGGACGCTTCTCACTAGGAGTCACAGCAACCAAACTAATTCTAAAGTTCTGGTTAAGAATATTAAAAATGGAAAAATCCAGATTGCCCGCAATCTGTCTAGCCCAATTATGGGAAACGTCCACTCTGACGAATGCCTTTATAGGTTTTACAGAAAATTTAATGAATATCCTAAACTCAACTGGATTCATGTGGTTAAAGAATTGTTCAGACCCCAATATTCTACAGAAAGCAATACCTCAAATTATCAGAATCACTATAGAACAGTCTATCCAAACCGACCAATCAAGAATAACCAATTCGAAGCTACACACACACTACAAATATTTACATAAAACATTCGCAGCAGAGAACTATCTACTAAGTGAACTCCCACTGCCGGCTAAACGCCTCATTGCGCAATTGAGAATTCTATTTGTTTTATATCGAGAAGACCATATAAAATATCTAAGGACAGAAGACTTGTATTGCCAACTATGCAAAAATAGAACCGAAAATGAATTAGAACATTATATATTTGAATGCATGCCTCTTGACACGGAAAGAAAAATACTCTTCTCTAAGATAGGCCATACACACTTCACATTATATTCTTTATTATCCAACTTTATAGACAATAGTTCAGTAGCTCTAAATCTATATAACTTCCATAAAAATGCTGTAAAAAAGAAAGACTTAACCGAACATTCAAACATACCAAAAATTTCTGTTTGATGAGAAAGACAGAACCAACATCCAATTATTTGTTTAGGCAGATACGATAAGTTAACAATGATAAAACGGTGTTTACCTTACAACCCTGAACACGAGGATTTCCTGGGAAATCTCTTAAAGATTTCTTAAAAAATACATGGCCCACCTGTGCTGTGTGAGAGCTTAAATGGTCTTGCTCCATATGTAAATACCTGTTTTCTTTCCTCTTTTCGCTCTCCACTTCTCCCATCCATATTTCCAAAATTTTTTTTTTTTTCTCTTTTTTTGATTTTTTTTTTTTTATTCTTCTTATTTTTTATTCTTTCTTATAATCTGTATATATTTACCAAATGTATATAATCTTTCTCCATTTTTTATTTCCCACTTTCATAGGTTTCTCCGTTTTGTAACCCCAAGGAGAATCCTCTGTAAGACCTGTGTGTCTTAATAAAGGCTTTTGTGTGTGTGTGTGTGTATATATATAAGATAAGATATCCTCCCAGCAAAATTTGGCCTAGTCACTTTTCCAGCTAAACACCTCTTTGGCAGATTGTGAAGATTCCATGGGTGTTGTGATCTACATTTTCAGTTAATGGCTCCAGGATTTCACCGTCGTGTCAAAGCCAAGACTTCCCTCCAAGATGACGATGTTCCTATAAATGATACGACAAAACCCGCTCTTCACGCTACAATAAATATGACGTTAAAGTACTAAGGATAAAGTTACAAACCTCCAAGGGAATCCTTGGTAGAAGCACGTCAGAGCTATGTCAGTAGCAACAAGATTTGCAAGCTGTGAATCACAGCTCCCATGGGAAAGAAGCTATGTAGCGATATATTTATTTTTATGAACAGATTATTAATTTTGATATTTATTAATACATATCTTGCTACTCTGTATACCTCCCTTATTACTTCTCATGTATTTTATAAATTTTAGTTTGTGTTTGTCCCTTAAATAAATTACTGCGCCAGCATGAAGTTTTTCTCTCCTAATTTTCTAGGTGACGATATATTTTATTTAATAAATGCGGTTCAATATTTATTGAAATTTGATCATTATAGAAAGGTATTGATAGATAATGATTTTTATCAAATCACTATATACAAATTAGTTCGCTATATGAATAATTTACTTATTTATGGGTCGAAACTATAATAGTGACTGTTTCCAGATCTTATTCTATATATCCTGGTGAATTTTTATAGAGATCGTCGAATATTGTGGATTTTAATAAGGAACAAGTGAATATATATCGAACCAATTTTGTTTTAGCATAAAGTTTTATTATTAGTGGTAGTAATAGAGGTATATAATGTGTGTATCATTGAGGTAAGAATTCAGTAGGCTAGATTATCCACTTCAGGATTAGAACAGAGATCTGGTCCAATAAGTCAGTCCCGAGATATTCACAAAGTACCCTCATGAACAAAACTTTAGGAAGTTTCCTATTTTTATATCGCCGGACGTCTGTTTTTTTTTTTTAAAGAAACCAGAGGCAATTTTGTTTACACTTGGTTATATCATGTGTTTTCAATAAAGTTCACTGTGTATCAAATACCTTTCAGAGTTATTGTCTAGATCCCGATATACATGCTAAGAGGTACAACTTCCTTAAGTTTTGTTCATGAGTGTAGATCATCCAAACCTGAGCTGGAATAAGGATTTGGTTTAGATGATCTTGCCTAGGTGCCAATAATTACTGGTCTTTGTGGGTCCTGATGCACCAGTTATAGATATAGGATTGTTAATGATGAATCTGTGACTGTGATAACAGCTCTGACGATTCCTCAGTTCTCATGTTCAGTCATCCCTATAGGTCGGCCGCTATCTTCTTGACGCTGTGTACTGCCATAGTTCAGATATTCCTTCTAGCATCGTTGAAAAGTAGCATCGCTCCTATCCAAATGCTGAGCAACCTTCCGATTAAACCTACTAGCTTCGTTTAGCCCAACTGCATGTCCTCTCTCGAATGCTAACAATGCCATAGTGTGTGAGAACCTGTTGCCACCGCTACTGTCTAATTGAATTAAATCTCCTGGATATATAAATTAAAATGGGCAACTCTGTGCTTCACTTCCATCAATAATTGACAATATGACCCAGAATAAGTATATTGCTACGGCGTTTTATGGTTTCCACAAGTCCATACCTCAGAAGAAGGCCAAGTGACACTCACTCCTCACTTTCTTACTGCTACTCTTTTTGTGTTGTTTTTCTTGCTTCCCTCTTTCTCTTGTTTTTTTTTCTTTTTTTTTTTCTTTTTCTTCGGTCTATATCGTTATTTCCTTTGTCTCACTGCTTTGTTCTTATGCATACCTCTGGTGAATCCTGTATAGGGTCAGTGACCCTAAATAAAGGTTTTTTTGTTGTTGTTGTTATATAAATTAAAATAATACAAAATGTTTCTGTAGATAAGTTTCTTTTTATTAATGCAATCTCAATATCTTATGCAATCTCTTACGGGAGTACAAATACGAATAATTATTATCTGCTTGTTTATATACTCCTGTAGAAGGGCAAAGATGTCTAAAACTTGAGATTGCATTAATGAAATGAAAAGAAACTTATCTCTAGGAACCTGTTGTATTATTTCAATAGTTACTGTCTATGTGACAGAATATTCCTGCCAGTTGACACTCTGTGGAGTTACATATCTATTCAGCCAAAACATCTTTGCATATCAAATTCTGTTAATTTACATAACTCTTTCTTGGTGCGCTTTTTTTTTGTCTTAGTGTCTAAAAATGTCCTCTTTGAATAAATATATGACATATTAGATAGCGCTTTAAAAGGAAAACTTTTTGCGATGCTTATTTTCAAACGATTTTCGACAGTTTCTACTGCGATAAAATAAAGTGTGAGGTTCTATCCCATCAGTGATAAACCTCTAGATATATTCAACCTTTTTTGAGATATATATATGTCTTTTAGAGAGGCTATTTTCTTTGATATACAGAATTTGAGTCATATTTAGCAGAAAATGAATTATTTTTTAAAGAACCAAGTCTTTATTGATGATGCAATGCATTAAAAAGATGTGTAGGTAACACTTGAGAAGATGAAAGCTTTTATTTAAGTATACACTTATAGAAAAATCGAGTTTAATATTTCATCTCTCAGTTCTGTCTATACCCATTTTATATAGTCATATTAGTTGTTAAATTAGTGAATACTCACAATACAGAGTGGCCCAAAGGTCCCCCCCCCGAAAACTATTATTTTTTTAAATTAAAAATTGAAAGACAAACTAGAATAAAATAGTTAGAGAGTTTTTTATTCTGTTTTTCTTTTTAAAATTTTTAATAATAAAATCAAAGGGTTCGGGATTTATGGGCCACCCTGTATATGCTCCAATATGCAAAGTTGTGCATAATTCCAGTTGCCTGGACATGACAGAACTCATCTACCATTGTGCGTCAGAGAAAAAAGAAGGCGGTCAAGCCACGCCAGGATGGGCCAATTGATTCAATTCTGAAGTGATGTTGGACGTGGCACTGGTCGCCCTGCTGTTGATCTTCTGTCCCGCAAGTACGGCTTCCTTCAACTTGAATCTCTTTGCTTTAATAATATCTTCAGATACTGTGTGCCGCAAGTACGGTTTCCTTGAACTTGAATCTCTTTGCTTTAATAATATCTTCAGATACTGTGTCCCGCAAGTACGGTTTCCTTGAACTTGAATGTCTTTGCTTTAATAATATCTTCAGATATTGTGTCCCGCAAGTACGGTTTCCTTGAACTTGAATGTCTTTGCTTTAATAATATCTTCAGATACTGTGTCCCGCAAGTACGGTTTCCTTGAACTTGAATCTCTTTGCTTTAATAATCTCTTTAGATACTGTGTCCCACTTGTGCGATATACTTTAAATAGAAAGTCATTGGTCTGACAGTCTTTTCAGATACTGTGTCCCGCAAGTACGGTTCCCTTGAACTTGAATCTCTTTGCTTTAATAATATCTTTAGATACTGTGTCCCACTTGTGCGATATCCTTTAAATATATATAATGTCTTTGGTCTGACAGTATTTTCAGATACTGTGTCCCGCAAGTACGATTTCCTTGAACTTGAATCTCTTTGCTTTAATAATATCTTCAGATACTGTGTCCCGCAAGTACGGTTTCCTTGAACTTGAATCTCTTTGCTTTAATAATATCTTCAGATATTGTGTCCCGCAAGTACGGTTTCCTTGAACTTGAATGTCTTTGCTTTAATAATATCTTCAGATACTGTGTCCCGCAAGTACGGTTTCCTTGAACTTGAATCTCTTTGCTTTAATAATCTCTTTAGATACTGTGTCCCACTTGTGCGATATACTTTAAATAGAAAGTCATTGGTCTGACAGTCTTTTCAGATACTGTGTCCCGCAAGTACGGTTCCCTTGAACTTGAATCTCTTTGCTTTAATAATCTCTTTAGATACTGTGTCCCACTTGTGCGATATCCTTTAAATAGAAAGTCTTTGGTCTGACAGTCTTTTCAGATACTGTGTCCTGCAAGTACGATTTCCTTGAACTTGAATCTCTTTGCTTTAATAATCTCTTTAGATACTGTGTCCCACTTGTGCGATATCCTTTAAATATATATAATGTCTTTGGTCTGACAGTCTTTTCAGATACTGTGTCCCGCAAGTACGATTTCCTTGAACTTGAATCTCTTTGCTTTAATAATCTCTTTAGATACTGTGTCCCACTTGTGCGATATCCTTTAAATATATATAATGTCTTTGGTCTGACAGTCTTTTCAGATACTGTGTCCCGCAAGTACGATTTCCTTGAACTTGAATCTCTTAGCATTAATAATCTCTTTAGATACTGTGTCCCACTTGTGCGATATCCTTTAAATAGAAAGTCTTTGGTCTGACAGTCTTTTCAGATACTGTGTCCTGCAAGTACGATTTCCTTGAACTTGAATCTCTTTGCTTTAATAATCTCTTTAGATACTGTGTCCCACTTGTGCGATATCCTTTAAATATATATAATGTCTTTGGTCTGACAGTCTTTTCAGATACTGTGTCCCGCAAGTACGGTTTCCTTGAACTTGAATCTCTTTGCTTTAATAATATCTTCAGATACTGTGTCCCACTTGTGCGATATCCTTGAAATAGAATGTCTTTGGTCTGACAGTATTTTCAGATACTGTGTCCCGCAAGTACGGTTTCCTTAAACTTGAATCTCTTTGCTTTAATAATATATTTAGATAGTGTGTCCCGCAAGTACGATTTCCTTGATAATATATATTTAATAAAGAATCCTGCCAAACTCTGCAGCGGTGGCAGAGGCGCCATGTACATTGTATATAGTGTTATATAATATATTTTTCGATTATTTTTTACATGTTAAGCATATATATATATATGCAGACTGTACCTCTACAACCAAAATTTGAAATGCTCACGTGAACACGGTCAGGGTATGCTTCTTTTATTTTTAATATCAACACCTGACATTTTTTAGATTTTTTATTATTATATATATTTTTATGTATATTTGAAAATAAAGCAATCCATAAATAAATCTGCGTTTTGACGTTCAACCAACTGAAATATTGGTAAAATAAATGATATTTTGATCTAATATATGCCTTTTTAATTAAAAATATAAATATATCTAATTATCGTTTTCAAATAGTGCAGATTGTGCATGTATAGACAAGATGTCAATAAAATTATGTTACTTGTCTTTAATAAAGAATCTCCTCGCCGTTAGCTTCTATCCCATCTTAGCATTGATGATATGTTTTCCCCTATAATCTCCTGAAGACTAAATATAGGTCACGATGTCATTACTAATGAGTCAGGAGGATGATGACCCAAGGACAGTCAATTGTCACACACAATTCTTATTAGGAAGTCATTACTACAGAATGGGTTTGGCCTTGAGACAATAGCCACGTTCTTCCATCTCTATATATATACAGATCAGGTATAGAGCCAACATCAGCATGTTGTAATATATTCTAATATATACTTATATATGAAAAGATAAAAGAAAAACATAATTTTCTTTCATCTTTTCATGTGTTAAGCGTATTTACGTAAGTTTGGCCTTAAATACCCATTTCTTGGTTTTTCAAGAAGCCTCTGGGACCAAAAATCTTTTTGGTAGCAGTGGTACAGCCTACTCCGCCTACGCCAAAAGCGCGAAACGCGTTCGTGGATGGTTTTTTGATTTTTCATGAAATTGGGTTGGCCAAATATCAGGGAACAGACTAAATCAATGTTTAGTTGATTTCTGTTCCACTAGATGGCGCTCTGCCTTCTGTAAAGCACATATGCTCCTTGTCAGGATATGCCATTTTTATTTTAATACTTATTTATGTAATAAATAGCTATATTATAATAATCAAAATTATAAAAACAATTTAAATCGCCATTTCGGCCATCAAGTAATGCAAAACAAAATAATAAAGCTAGATTGAGTGACAGTCGGCGCCAGCCAAGATGAAGGTCTCCGAAAAACATGTCGGGGTACCAGATGTGTCCCTTCTTGCTCCAAACAGATCATTCTCGCTTTAAGACACAATGATTGACAGACCCTTCTACTTGACTGGCTTCGGCTTCACACTCTCTCGCCACCCCTGTGGTGACATCCAACATGCCTTGTCTTTTTGTGTAATCCCAATCACGCCTAAACCCACTCTAAACATTGTGGCCACCACGACTGCATTTAAAAAACATGCCACACTACTATAAGAAATTTGACCTAATCTAAATAATTTAATAGTGTGTGACGTTTCAGCATTGTCACCATCATCAGACAAAAGTACCTAGGTACTATTTAAGAACTTGCTGGGATATTTTTCCTCATTTATTCTTTCGTCTGATGAGGGTGACAATGCTGAAACGTCACACACTATTAAATTATTTGGATTAGGTCTTATTTTATTGTATTAAAATCTATAATCCAAATTGTGCTTTATCATGCCACACTACAAGACTACAACAAGATAAAACTATATTAAAACCTATATATACAAGCATGCTTTTTATACATGAGAATCGAGACGTTTATTCCTCTTTAAATAATATATCGATATTATTTACATATATCGCGGATGGATGTAAATATGTGAAAAAGTATTTATTCTTTTTAAAATACATTAAATTAGCGCATTTTCTCGATCCCCTCTACGTAGAGCGTGTAGAATAATATCGACAAATATGGCAAAACAGCAGCTTTGGCCAATTCGGGAAAAAAATCGACTGAAGCCACTTTAGTATTTTCCTTCTCTAGCATGCTATGAGATCCTAGTCATAATTCTTCACTGATGATTGTCATATATACGAAACTATTGTATACAGGCAGATAATTTCAAATTTGAATTTTTAAAATAGTATTGGGTATATTAAACTATTTGAACCTGTATGATATAATGATCGAAAATAGGAATAGATTAAAAATGAGAATTTTTTTGTATATTATAATTTTAAATAAATACCTTTAATATCAACTCCGCCTTCGTCGGTCCCAAGTAAGGATGAAAGGAGAAGGGGGAGCAGTAACAAGCTCGCTAAAAAACCTGAGCTCAGTTGCCCGGCTGATAGTATCCTGTAAGGGCTCCTGATCAAGGGATACAGGATGTCTGTACTCCATGTTAGGAGTGGCTACATGGCGTCTGTTTCTTATGTCAAAGGCGGGTATTTCATACTAGAGCTAAGTCGGCTTGCTACTGAGGAGTGCTCCCAGTCTTAATGACAAAAGGAGACGCATTCTACTTCACCTAATTATGATTGAGATAAGAAAGAATATAAAGATACTTTTAATATCGACACCCAAATGTGTATTTTAAATCGTAATCGGTGTTACACTTTCATAGCTTCAAAAAATGCGGGAAGTATACTTAATGAACTTGTATTTATTTACCAGTTGAAAACAAGACACGCTATATCCGATCTGGATAATTGCGCGTGAAACTGTTCACAATAATTCATATTGTAGTTGTATTCATTCCTAAGTGGTGAAGGTGAAGGATGAATGTTTCAATAAAACTGTGTGGAAGACTTTGAAAAGGTCACAGCGCATTAAGCTTCTTTCATCTTAGAGAAGGTATTTTCAGTGACTTTTTATTTAGCACCAGAGACGTGCTCTGCGGGATCAATCTAAAGAGATACTTGGACTTTGCATTATTAGAAAAGTGCCAGACTCTAGCGGCGAGGGACGATCATAAAGAATTTCGAGTTTAATGTGATTTAAAACAAAGCAACTGATTATCAAGTTTTTTGTTTCACTAAATATTCTACCTCTTCTCTCAATATACGATTATCGTCTCCCTCGTCGCTTTCATTTTGCCTCATATAAATCTAAATATTCAATATGGCGGAAGATGAAATATTTATTATCTCCTTATTAGTGAAATGCAATAAAAACTTTTGAAAAACTATTTTTATTAATTAACTATTTAAACTATCATAAATATTAGTCATGCTGATGATTGCTATGAGGGAAAAACACGAGCGCATTAATGACTGTCTTAGTTTTACTCACATCTCAACCATATTCTCCAAAAATTAGTTTCAAGTCTTACTCTACTAATGTAAAACAGAATAAAGATATATCCAAATAATGGATCAATAGTATGGCCCACCACTGGTATGAAGGAACAAGACCTGGAGACTCAATATCATCACAGCTTTCTAGAAACGAAGCCACAAAATTTGCAAGATTAAAGACCATACATACTAGACCCATTATGTTCATTGATAGAGAAAAGGTTTTTCCTGTCTGCTCAAAATTCTCCAACTCCACTGCAACTCCAGCACATATCCTGGACTGTATTGGAACAAAGACCTATACGAGAACACCAAAACTAAAATAGAAAAAATTATTGCTTTCAACCTTCATGACCTGATGTAATCTTACACATGGGGGGGGATAATAAAAAATAAAAAAACTCAACTAATGTTGCTATTTTGGAATATTACTGTGAGAATGGGGAAGATCAGGCTTTAAATATATTCTAAGAGACAGAAATACGTTTAGAAAATATTGTATTTAACATCTCTCAGGACCACAGAAGAACCGTTCAATGGAGCGGCACAAACAGGAAATCCTTTTTACGTCACTGGAGTCTCTACAATTGCCTTAACCGGGTCGTCGATCACACTGATATATATCTTCTTCTTCCAGAGATATCTGCATAGGATCTTCCATTGTTTACAAGATATAGTTGCCATTTATAATAAGTAAAACAACATTACTGAATATATAATATAGAGCCCTGATTTGTGGCAATTATATGGTTACTAGACGAATGACCCGGGCAACGCCCGTGTTTTACCCGATTGAATGTTTTTATTCCAATACTATTTGTTACAATTATAAATTGGAGCCGTGGATGTCACTCTTGTGAAACGTCCCGCTCCAAACTTTACATGTACATTAGGTCAGCTGGTATTACCCCTCATTTTCACCGCTAGAGGCGCGAGCGAATTGACTTTTTGTAAATATACATAATTATAAAGATAGAAGCTTCTATAGAAGATAATGATCATAATGATGATGCGCGCGCATCCGTGACATGAGGTCGACAGACGGTCGTGACTATATATGTTGATTAATAATAATAATAATAATAATATAATAATAATAATTATTATTATTATTATCATTAAATAATGATATAATGATCATAATGATGATGCGCGCGCATCCGTGACATGAGGTCGACAGACGGTCGTGACTATATATGTTGACTAGACGAATGACCCGGGCAACGCCCGTGTTTTACCCGATTGAATGTTTTTATTCCAATACTATTTGTTACAATTATAAATTGGAGCCGTGGATGTCACTCTTGTGAAACGTCCCGCTCCAAACTTTACATGTACATTAGGTCAGCTGGTATTACCCCTCATTTTCACCGCTAGAGGCGCGAGCGAATTGACTTTTTGTAAATATACATAATTATAAAGATAGAAGCTTCTATAGAAGATAATGATCATAATGATGATGCGCGCGCATCCGTGACATGAGGTCGACAGACGGTCGTGACTATATATGTTGATTAATAATAATAATAATAATATAATAATAATAATTATTATTATTATCATTAAATAATGATATAATGATCATAATGATGATGCGCGCGCATCCGTGACATGAGGTCGACAGACGGTCGTGACTATATATGTTGATAATATTGTTGCACCAGGTTTTTTGCGGTTTGGCAGACTCTTCAGCCTTGATTCTCTCCTGCACTGTGTCTTTCATCTTACCAGGACGTGTTTCAACCATCCTACAAATTTATGTAAGGGAATAATGAGATAACTCTACTTTAATTAGCCTCCCGAATAATCTATTTATTTCTCACCTTAAAGTTATAAGAGATCTGTGAAGTCACTCAGTGTACCAAAATACAAACGGTGATTTTTATAGTAAATAATCTGTTTATAATATATATTCTGTTTAATAAAATAAATAAAAGTATAAAATATCAATTTGAATTTACAATATATGAAAAATAATATTACAAAAAAAAATAATAAAAATAGGTGCATTAGCCATGATGCAACAATATGTAATATGGTATATGAACGCTCTGTTTATGCGCGGTCTTATAAAATATAACACTATATAAATATACGATAAACAATTTGTATCTATATTTTTGGTCATAAATATGGCCTCTAGTCATTTTTGCCAGCTAAACACCTCTTTGACGGGTTGTGAAGGTTTCGTTTTTGATCCCTTGTAGATTTCACGAAATCAAAGTCCGCCCTTGACTGACGAAGATCATTAGCCTGAAGCCATGGTCTCCTGGTGGGCGCTTCTCAGTTTTCCAAAGCTGGTATTGTGGGTTTGTCACCGACCTGAGGCCGCTAGTTTGCGACGATCGTCAATAAATGGCGACTAATTCTGGTGTCTATTAGTAATGGGAGAGGTGACCTTTATTGATCATTATCCTCCCATCAATATACGATGTACAGTTAAACCTGTCTATAGCGCCCCCTCTTGGGACTCACCAAAATAGGGCGCTATAGAGAAGGGGTGCTATAGACAAGTTATTTTTAATGTAAATCGCATCGTACTACGTATTTAAAATCGGGCGCTATAGAGAGAGAGGTGCTATTTAGAGGGGGCGACAGGTTTAACTGTATATTAGAGACAGAGAAGAAGATAGGCGAACAGTCTCGTCGAAATATCGAATTTAATAAATATATTTGATCCAAAATATGCCCTCATTTTAATGTATCAAAAATGGATTGCTCGATATATTCAACAACATATAAAATATTTAAGTGTAAATTAATAGAAAAAAAACTTCATCTTTCGCTCTTATATTGTTCCTCTATTGCTACATGGAGAGATTATCTTCAACAAAACCCTTTATATTAAAATGATATACCATGATATTAACGCGCATGTATTTCTTTTATGAAAATAAACATTAGTTTATCATTTTGAATACAGATGGTGCACTTATATCCTGTACTATATTGCAACGTGGAAAATTAGGAAAGACAAACTTCAGGATGAGACAGCAATTTATTTGAGGCAAACTATGAATGATAAAAAAAGATAAGGAATGAGGGAAGTTTACAGAGTAGCAATATATAAACATGAAAAAATGATACCTTGTCAATAAAATAATAAATACTTTGCTACAATATAAATATATATATTTACGATAAATGAAAGCATTAAAGAACGAATGCTTCTTTTACACATAAAACAAACTTCTACTATCCTTACTGCGATGAAAAATATTGGGAGGGCTTGGATCATCAGTGATTAACCCTTTCAGCAGTTTCGCCAATTTAATCTACCAGACCGCTTCTCTTAGAGCTCTAATACTGTATTGGACGATTCTGGATTCTACTTATATACTAGATTGAAGGGTGGAATCTAAGAAATGGTATTCAAGAAAACTATGGACATAAGCTTTTAGCACAATAGAGAGAATATGGTTTACGGACTACTAACCAAAATGTATGATTTTCTAACCCAAAAATGAATGCAGCAAGCAGACAAGTCTCAATGCACTATAGCAAAGTACCAAGGTGCTGCATGCCACCAAGCTTGTTCAAAAAAGGTTAGATTCCCCAGGCCAGGGAGAATAAAAGATAGACTATTCTATCTTTTCCCAGCACTTGTTGAATTATTCCCGCTTTATCTGATATTCTAATCTAGGCAGCACTTGTATTTCTTTTATCTTCCCTGGCCTGGGGAATCTAACCTTTTTTTGAACACCTTGGTGGCGTGCAGCACCTTGGTAATTTGATATATAGATATATTTTCGATCTTTTCCCAACACTTGTTGAATTATTCCCGCTTCATCTAATATTCCTTTCTAATCAACACTTGTCCTTCGTTTATCTTCCATGGCCTGGGGAATCTAACCTTTTTTAAACAACCTTGGTGGCATGCAATACCCTAGTACTTTGCTATATAGATATATTTTCGATCTTTTCCCAACACTTGTTGAATTATTCCCGCTTTATCTGATATTCTTATCTAATCAACACCTTTCTTTCTTTTATCTTCCCTGGCCTGGGGAATCTAACCTTTAGCACAGTAGAATTACTCATATATATTAGCATACAGTGAAGGAGTAACAGATTGATCGCATGTTGTGGGGCCAGATGCGGACATCAGGAGTCTCCGCCACAAGCTACTGGAGAACTACGACAGGTTCTCCCGGCCTGTACACCGGCCCCAGGACCCTACCTCAGTCAGTGTCGAGCTGACACCTATCTACATCGAGAATCTGGTGAGAAACACTTCATTTTTCCATTCCTTGAAGTAATTTATAAACTCCCTATTAATATATTGGGTTGTAAATAAAGTTCATTCGGTTTTTGTATCCCTTTGTTTCATAACAGTTTTTGTTGTTATACGGTAAAGTGTTTATATTCTTTAAATAGTACTTGTTCTGCTCTACAAACCTGTAATATTTGTTTTTTGGAAAACCGTAATTTTTTGTTCTTTTTCCAGCCTTGAAAATGGAAAATAATACATAATCGATTAATTAATTGTTATATGTGTGTGCTTTTTTTGTCGAATAAAACCGAACGAACTTTCTTTACAACCCAATTGAAACACTCATGGACAAAAATGAAAGAAGTGGAAAGTCCTTGAAATCACCGGTTTTCTGTTTTTTTGAAGGAGACAGAAGAAAAATTTTCACACTTGGTCATCTCGGTGTCTTCAATAAAGGTTACTGCGTGTCAACTATCTTTCAGAGTATTTGTCTGAATCCCGATATACATGCTAAAAGTTACAAATTCCTTAAGTTTTGTCTATGAGTGTATATAACAAAAGTTTAGAACTTTTTCTTCACTTTTTGAGGCTGAAATGACTGTTCAAACCGAAATGAAAACAAAACGATCATTTTTTTCTTGCATTTTTTAGCCCAATAATTTACAGATCAATATTTAAAAAGAATATTTTAAGAATAAATAATTGCACCTATTGGAGAACATTGCTTCCTCTACATGACATATGGCTGTTATCAGGGTTGTTGGTGGGTCCCAGCGTGTGTTGTCACGAGAAACCTAATTTTAAACAGAATAATAAAAGTTTTGTTTATTATATTTATTTCATTCTAATAGAGTTCTTCTGTAGAAGCTTTTTCAAAGTCCAAAAATCTAGATATGTTGAATAAAATCATAAACTCATCTCTTTATGGTTTCCTTTTAATATGGATGTTAATGTGTGTATGGATGTTGTGTGTCTTCAGGATGAAGAGAAACAAGAATTGGTTTTACAAGCTTGGATGAGACTGGTGAGTAAGTCCATTGGCAACATCAACTTGATAATTGTTGAGAAATGCATTTTGCTAGGATTCATTCAATGATAAGAGGATATCACCATTAAAATATCTTAATTTTTATTTCCCAGTCTTGGAAAGATGAGTTTGTCACTTGGATACAGCAGCTAGCCCAGAATGTGGTTGAATTCCAGTCTTGGAAAGATGAGTTTGACACGCGCCATCTATATATATATAAAATGAAAGGATTCAACAGCACGAATGTTTCTTTAATACACAATATAAACTTCTACTGTCCTTACTGCGATGAAAAAATATATTGGGAAGGCTTGGCTCATCAGTGGTGAACCCTCCTAGCGGTTTCGCCAATTTAATCCACCAGACCGCTTCTCAGAGCTCTAATACTGTATTGGACGATTCTGCTTATATACGCAGCACTGAAGGGTGGAATCACAGAAATACAGCAGCTTGCACAGAATGTGGTTGTGTCCCAGGCTTGGCAAGATGAGTTTGTCACTTGGATACAGCAGCTATCACAGAATGTGGTTGTGTCCGAGTCTTGGCAAGATGAGTTTGGCACTTGGATACAGCAGCTAGCACAGAATGTGGTTGTGTCCCAGTCTTGGCAAGATGAGTTTGGCACTTGGATACAGCAGCTAGCACAGAATGTGGTTGTGTCCCAGGCTTGGCAAGATGAGTTTGTCACTTGGATACAGCAGCTAGCACAGAATGTGGTTGTGTCCCAGGCTTGGCAAGATGAGTATCTCACCTGGAATCCGACGCTATACCAGAATCAAGAAATGGTGACCTTCAGTCCTGATGAAATCTGGCTCCCGGACATAAGGATCTACAATGGGTGAGTGAATGATGGCTAATTTGTTTTCTTTTCATAGACCCTTTAGAAGGCAATACTTACAGCACACTAAATCTCACTTTAGAAGTCAGGTTTTAGAATTCTACATATCCATTCTTTTTAGTTCAGCATAAATACATAATCAATAGTAAATAAAAAGCTGTGAATTCCAAGAAAAGGTTAAATGTAATAGGTAGAAATTTTTAAATGCTGTAATCGTAATAGTGTAGACGCACACATATATCGATACTTAGAGAAAAGCGATATATTCTGTGCATTTAACAAATCTGAGGCTTTTTAGTTATTTATACCAACTAACTCGATATTAACTGAAGCAAGAATATGTCTAGAGACATGTACCTAAACTTATACTAGAGAGTTTTTTCCTGAAGGTTCTAGTATGGTTGCTACAAATCTAGATCAGTTGTTCTCAAGGAGATGTCACTTCTCAAGTGTGTTTACAAAATATCGAGATGTCGGATCAGAATATATAAGAAGAATCAAATAAACTCTGATGTTAAGACAACGATATTCGCTGTAGAAGAAAGAACCCACGTCAGGGAGAAAGAGCTTCTTTATAAAGAACTCCCGACTTGTGTTTCTTATTCTATTAACTCTGATATATTTGCATAATACAAATAACAACATTATTTTCTAATAGTCTAAGTTTGTCATTTTTTATTCTAAAATAGTTTCTCAGATAACACCGAAAAGCTTTATGACGTTGAAATCTTGAAGATGTAAGAACGCAATAAAGTCACATTGAAAAAAATTTTCACAAAATGATTTTAATGCGAAACAACCTTTTACATTTATGTTATATTTCCATTTGTGCTTGTAATGTCCTGTATATAGAAGAACAAAGAACTTAGCGGAAAGTCAAAGAGAAACGAAGAAAATTTCTATTATAACGTCAACACATAAACCTCTCCTCTCTCTGTTCTTTAACAGGTGTAGACCATCTTCCTTCTAATGTACATTAGAGTTACACACCTGAAAAAGAACCGATAGGTTTTAAAGCTCGTGTTTTAAAAGAAACCTTTTACTCTTAGCTTTCCCCTATATAGGAGATTTTTAATTAGTTAAGCATAGAACGTGTTGAAAATTCGAAAACAGTTTTTAGCTCTACTTTTCTTTATGAATATACATATTTACTACCTATTTCTACAGCCCTTATATTGCTATGATTAAAAAATGGGAGATTTTTGATCAGTGTAAGAATATCGTTGCAAGTCGACAATGAGAGAGGAGAATCTGCATAAGACTGGTGTTAAACAAATGTTAGTTTTCTAGAGATTTGTTTCTTTATATTTATTAAACGTAATCTCGGGCATCTCTGCCCTTCTACAAAAGTACATAGAAAATTTTAGAAACACATGTTTCTATGTACTCCTGCAGAAGGGCAGAGATGCCCGAAAGCTTGAGATTACGTTTAGTAAAGATAAAGAAACTCATCTCCAGGTTTCCTGCTGCATTTGTTTGATTAATATCCAGGAAATTTAAATCAATTTATTAGACTGGTGTCTTCTTGGTGTTTCTCAGATTCTTCTTATCTGTTATCTTGTTTACACACTTGATAACAGTAACTATTTAAAACATGCTGTGGTAAAATTTCTCATTCAATACTTTTGTCTGAAGATGGTAACAACGCTGTTACCGAAACGTCACACACTATTTATTTATTTGGATTTGGTCTTATTACCTTGCTTTGTGTGTGTGATATTTAAATAAGTTGCTGCGCTGTGTATTCAGAGCTGAAGACGTACAGAAGGTTCTGGTGTTGGTGTACTACAATGGGACAGTCTGGTGGATCCCTCCCACAACTGTTCGGTCCAAATGTTCCCTCAGCCACGACCATTACCCAGTGGACTCTCAAGCCTGCAGTATCGTCATTGGATCCTGGACTCAGGACAACTCTTCTATCAACATTGTACCGTTCTCTTCTTCAGTGGACTATTTCCAGAATGACAATCCTCATTGGAATGTGACGGTAAGTCTTTCAATCTATTGCAAAGGGAAACATTAAGGCGCGAATTTTTCTTTTACACATCCATCAAACTTCTACTGTCCTTACTGTGATGAAAAAATATTGAGAGGGCTTGGCTTATCAGTGGTGAACCTTCCCAGTGTTTTCGAATTTTTCTTTTACACATCCATCAAATTCTACTGTCCTTACTGCGATGGAAAAATATTGAGAGGGCTTGGCTTATCAGTGGTGAACCTTCCCAGTGTTTTCGAATGTTTCTTTTACACATCCATCAAATTCTACTGTCCTTACTGCGATGGAAAAATATTGAGAGGGCTTGGCTTATCAGTGGTGAACCTTCCCAGTGTTTTCGAATGTTTCTTTTACACATCCATCAAATTCTACTGTCCTTACTGCGATGGAAAAATATTGAGAGGACTTGGCTTATCAGTGGTGAACCTTCCCAGTGTTTTCGAATGTTTCTTTTACACATCCATCAAATTCTACTGTCCTTACTGCGATGGAAAAATATTGAGAGGGCTTGGCTTATCAGTGGTGAACCTTCCCAGTGTTTTCGAATGTTTCTTTTACACATCCATCAAATTCTACTGTCCTTACTGCGATGGAAAAATATTGAGAGGGCTTGGCTTATCAGTGGTGAACCTTCCCAGTGTTTTCGAATGTTTCTTTTACACATCCATCAAATTCTACTGTCCTTACTGCGATGGAAAAATATTGAGAGGGCTTGGCTTATCAGTGGTGAACCTTCCCAGTGTTTTCGAATGTTTATTTTACACATAAATCAAACTTCTACTGTCTTTTCTGCGATGGAAAAATATTGAGAAGGATTGGCTTATCAGTGGTGAACCTCCCAGTATTTTCGAATGTTTATTTTACACATAAATCAAACTTCTACTGTCCTTACTGCGATGGAAAAATATTGAGAAGGATTGGCTTATCAGTGGTGAACCTCCCAGTGTTTTCGAATGTTTATTTTACACATAAATCAAACTTCTACTGTCCTTACTGCGATGGAAAAATATTGAGAAGGATTGGCTTATCAGTGGTGAACCTCCCAGTGTTTTCGAATGTTTCTTTTACACATCCATCAAACTTCTACTGTCCTTACTGCGATGAAAAAATATTGAGAGGGCTTGGCTTATCAGTGGTGAACCTTCCCAGGGGTTTCGTCAATTTAATCTACCAGACCGCTTCATTTAGATCTCTAATATTGTTTTGTTCTACTTATATATGCTACACTGAAGGGTGGAATCTTAGAAATGGAATTTAAGCAAACTATGGACATTCATTCTACTGTAATATCCATCGAGTTATATTTGTAAAAATATATTTCATACAATTATTTTAAAATGATAAGTTTATAGAGCTTATCTGGAATGAATTTTTGTGAACGAGAAGAAAAAATGAAATATATATTTTGATAAACTGAATAAATTATCCAGAGCTAAGTTTCACGTACAATATTATTTCTCTAGATTTTGGGCTAACATGCCCTTCAACAGAAGCAACTAGGAGTATATACTTAGCCCTGGATTCTTTATTGGTTTTATTAAATTATAAGTCAGGATAAGAACGTTAAAACCAGCGTTCATATTTTATAGCCGTGGTGCCTTCCTGGTCAAATTCTTGAGCCTTTAAAATGTGTAGCCTCTAAAATCAATGGCCGGTTCTTGCAGCGTCCTTGAGAACAGAATAAAGTGATATTATAATTACATATAATTTTGTTTTTGAAAATAGAGCAATCCATATTTAATTCATTAGATAATAAAAAGGCATATATTGGATTTAATAAAATATTTATTTTGTCAATATTTCGGCTTGCTGAACGCCAACCTTTATTGGTGGGATAAAGGTTGGCGTTCAGCCAGCCGAAATATTGGCAAAATAAATCTTTTATTAAGTTTAATATATGCCTTTTTATTATCTAATATAATTTTATAAAGTATACGTTTTGAATATAAAATTTTGAATATGAAATAGAAGTGATTTTCCCGTAGAAAGCAAAATAAAAAGGTACGTCTTGAGTGATTTTATATATGGAAGAGTGTGTTAAGAAATTAGTGTACACGAGATGTGATCTAAAGTATTGAAACTGGTGCTTCACGCTCAAGATAAAAACACGATAAATGAAACATTAGGAAGATATTAACCATCACATACAAATATAGCAAAAGTTACATTAACTTAACTTTTATACTCACAATGAAGCTTAGAACCATGTGCTATATTGTCGTCATCAAGAGAGAGAGAATGAATGTTTTAAATATAGTGATTTGTGAATCAGTCGTGGTAATTGTGTGGAAAGTGGACGCACACAGGAGAAAACATAGGTGAGGAATAGGTCGGAGAGGAAAGAGAAGGTCCATGGACCACCCTGGAAACAACTGGCGTGGAGGGGACCTCGGTGAGGACTGTCTTCCAATGATCAAATTCAGGTGTTTTAAAAATATTTTGAGTAGGATAAATTATTCCCCAGGGGGAAGGGGCGAGACTGGGAGTTCTAGGAAATGTTTGTTTTTTTAGAAGGCTGGACATATGGTCACCCAGGGGGTTGTTCTGACTAGGGAATTTTATCTTCCCTCTTCTTATACTTCCATACAGGCCATCTTGATGTAAATATTTCTAAATATTATGACATATATATAAGAGTGTATAATGGCCAGATCTTGCAGCCGTTAGCCGCTCGGATCAATTCTTTGAACTTTCTCAGCGCGCAGTCTCTAAAACATACAGCCAGGTCTTGGCACCGTGGACCGTCCGTACCAGTTTCTTGAGCATTCGCAACGTGCGACCTCTAAACTCAGAAGCAAGATCTTGTGTCCGTGGTGTGCACTAATCATTTAGAAAAGTGTGGCCTCTAAAACCAGTGGCTGGAACTTGAAACTGTAGAGCCACCTGATCAATTTATTTAGCCATTGCAACTTGCGGTCTCTAAAACCAGCGGCCAGATATCTTGGAGCCGTGGTGCCGCTCTGATCAATTCCTTGAACCTTCGCAACGGGCTGCTTATAAAATTAGCGACCAGATCTTGCAGCAGGGGTGCTGCCCTAACAATTCTTTGAATTTTCATAACAAACTGCTTCTAAAATGCCGTCAGATATAGCGTTTTCTGAGTTGCCCCGATTATTTCCTTGGGCTTTCTGAAAGTACAGCTTGAGATAATAGAGCTAGTTATCGTTTTAGAAAAATCTTGAAAACTTAATCTTGGTTTGTATAATATTTAATCTTTCTCCTATTTTTTAAAATAATAAACTATTGTGATCTCAAGCTATCTGAGAGATTAATATATCTTTAAATAATACTTCACAGCCCTTTTGTTGCTAGGTTCACTTTAACAATCAAACCTTTTTAATATAGGTGTATATGTTTAATATCATATAATTACCTGCCCTATAAGCGTTTTACCCAATTTACTAAGAGCTATCTATAAAGAAATAATTTCCAATGAAGCTCCAATTATTTCAATTAATAGAATCTCAATAAGCACACAGAGCACTAGAATAGAATAATTCAATACTGTTGGCAGATGTCATTCAGATTCTTTCTCTCTCTTTTTAACATTATAAACTTTATTGGCAACTACATTCATGGACAAAACTTAAGGAAGTGGAAAGTCTTTGATTTCTGTTTTTTTTTTTTTTTAAAGAGCCACTTTTTAGTAGCTCTGCCACTCGAGAGCCACCGTCGAGCTGAAATTTGGTCCATAAACCTCGTTTAATCGAACATAGTTTTTCCCATTAAAAAGTTAAAATCCATTGTTTCGCCATTTACCTTTACTATAAAAATTATTCAATGTTTGTTTCTCGTAGAGATTTAATTAACGTGATTATTTCTTAGTAACTGGTCGAGACTACATTCGTCTTTTGAATTTACACTCAAAGATAAAACTTAAGGAAGTTTTACCTTTTAGTATGTATATCGGGATTAAGACAATAACTCTGAAAGATATTTGATACACAGTGATATTTATTTAATACACACGAGATAACCAAGTGTGAACAAAATTGCCTCTGTCTCCTTCAAGAAAAGAGATGACCGTCGACATCAAAATAAGATACTTCCTTAAGTTTTGTCAATGAATGTATCAGTACAGTTCTGAGAGGTGTTAATTTTAGATTTTGAATAATAAATGAAATGTAGGTTACTTGATAGCATCGATGTAATCTCATTCCCCATCTAGTGTAACAGCATATTTCCATTTTTTTCACCTACCAGGAACTTTCATTGAAGATTCTGCTACAATTCTTGTGTTCATAGATACTGTGACGTTTGTGAATATGAATTTGCACTTCACTCACTATTTTTTATGATAACATATACCTTTCACAAGAAAATTTTACAATATTTCTTGTAAAAAAAAAAACTTCTTTTGAAGATGTGAATTCTCTCTTACAGCCATTTTTCTTTCTTCCCCTCTATTCAATTTGCGTTTATAATTTCTTCCGATACATTTTCCAATACAAACTTATCTATTTTTTTGTAGGGTTTTACAATTTTACATTAATTTCTCTATATAATTCGACAGAATTTATAGAAGAATACCAAAACATTATTATTATATATATAACATTTTTGAGAATGTCTGAAAATTGATTTCTAAAGGTTTGAAAACGCAACCTTTTACAAATTAACTTATTTTTTTTTGAGGAATTTCAATTTAAAAAAATAATAAATTCTATTTATAAAATAATCTGATTCTTTTTAAATTTAAGAAAAGCACGAACAAAATGTAATAACTTTTGGATTTGCGAACTATTAAAAAATATTGATGTTTTTGTCTTATCAATTTTTACATTATGTAACTTTTGAACGCGATATCTATTCTATCTATTATCTTGTGGTGTTTGTGAACTAGAGTGTTGAGCATCATTTCGAGACCAAGTTCTATGAATGCTGCAAGAATCCCTATGGCTCGGTGACATACCTACTGCGTATGTCCCGGCGAGCGCCCCCGCTGTGGCAGGTGGTGTGGGGGCCGTGTGTGGCCCTGTGTCTGCTGACGCTGGCCATGTTCTGGGTGCCCCCGTCACGGGCGGCGGCCAAACTGGGGCTCGGGGGCGCCATCACGGTGGCTCTTGCGGTGTTGGTGGCCAAGGACATCGCGGCTACACATGCTGGTAGGTCGTAGGTCCCTACACATGTTGGTAGGTCGTAGGTCCCTACACATGCTGGTAGGTCGTAGGTCCCTACATATGCTGGTAGGTCGTAGGTCCCTACACATGCTGGTAGGTCGTAGGTCCCTACACATGCTGGTAGGTCGTAGGTCCCTACACATGCTGGTAGGTCGTAGGACACACATGCTGGTAGGTCCCTACACATGCTGGTAGGTCGTAGGTCCCTACATATGCTGGTTGGTCGTAGGTCCCTACACATGCTGGTAGGTCGTAGGTCCATACATATGCTGGTAGGTCGTAGGTCCCTACACATGCAGGTAGGTCGTAGGTCCCTACACATGCTGGTAGGTCGTAGGTCCCTACACATGCTGGTAGGTCGTAGGTCCCTACATATGCTGGTAGGTCTTAGGTCCCTACATATGCTGGTAGGTCGTAGGTCCCTACATATGCTGGTAGGTCTTAGGTCCCTACATATGCTGGTAGGTCGTAGGTCCCTACACATGCTGGTAGGTCGTAGGTCCCTACATATGCTGGTAGGTCGTAGGTCCCTACATATGCTGGTAGGTCGTAGGTCCCTACATATGCTGGTAGGTCGTAGGTCCCTACATATGCTGGTAGGTCGTAGGTCCCTACATATGCTGGTAGGTCGTAGGTCCCTACATATGCTGGTAGGTCGTAGGTCCCTACACATGCTGGTAGGTCGTAGGTCCCTACATATGCTGGTAGGTCGTAGGTCCCTACAAATGCTAGTAGGTTGCTGAACACACATTCTGGTATATTGTAGGTCCTTACACACACTGCTATATCGTAGGTTATTCGTACACATGCTGGTAGGTCGCTGATATAGACTAGGAATACATACAAGGCACACTTTGTATCAGGTAAGTCTGCAAACATGCTAATAGGCGCCAGTCTCATATGGCCGTAGTGCGTAGAGAGCCTGATTCTTCTCACTTAGCTGACCGCTGACGCTGTGTGACCCTGGTGTTTTCTAACAATCTTACCAAGGCCATTGTGTGAAGAGACTCTGATGTTTTATAAAAAATTACCAAAGCCACTCTGTGTAGATAGCCTGTAGTTCAGCCACAGGCTGACCGTGGATACTATGCAGAGAGAGCTAGTATTATTTAACAATTTTACCATGGTCATTATGTACAGAGAGCCTGTTGATATCCACCGAACTGAAAACGGAAACTGTGTACAGAGATCCTGTTGTTATCCACTGAACTGACCATGGATACTGTGTAGAGAGAGAGCTAGTATACTTCAACAAGATTTCCATGGTCATTATGTACAGAGAGTCTGTTGTTATCCACTGAACTGACAATGGCCACTGTGTACATAGAGTCTGTTGTTATCCAATGAACTGACAATGGATACTGTGTAGAGAGAGCTAGTATACTTCAACAAGATTTCCATGGGCTCTGTGTACAGAGAGTCTGTTGTTATCCACTGAACTGACAATGGCCACTGTGTACAGAGAGTCTGTTGTTATCCAATGAACTGACAATGGATACTGTGTAGAGAGAGCTAGTATACTTCAACAAGATTTCCATGGGCTCTGTGTACAGAGAGTCTGTTGTTATCCAATGAACTGACAATGGCCACTGTGTACAGAGAGTCTGTTGTTATCCACTGAACTGACAATGGCCACTGTGTACATAGAGTCTGTTGTTATCCACTGAACTGACAATGGATACTGTGTAGAGAGAGCTAGTATACTTCAACAAGATTTCCATGGGCTCTGTGTACAGAGAGTCTGTTGTTATCCACTGAACTGACAATGGCCACTGTGTACAGAGAGTCTGTTGTTATCCACTGAACTGACAATGGATACTGTGTAGAGAGAGCTAGTATACTTCAACAAGATTTCCATGGGCTCTGTGTACAGAGAGTCTGTTGTTATCCAATGAACTGACAATGGCCACTGTGTACAGAGAGTCTGTTGTTATCCACTGAACTGACAATGGCCACTGTGTACATAGAGTCTGTTGTTATCCAATGAACTGACAATGGCCACTGTGTACAGAGAGTCTGTTGTTATCCAATGAACTGACAATGGATACTGTGTAGAGAGAGCTAGTATACTTCAACAAGATTTCCATTGGCTCTGTGTACAGAGAGTCTGTTGTTATCCAATGAACTGACAATGGCCACTGTGTACAGAGAGTCTGTTGTTATCCACTGAACTGACAATGGCCACTGTGTACAGAGAGTCTGTTGTTATCCAATGAACTGACAATGGATACTGTGTAGAGAGAGCTAGTATACTTCAACAAGATTTCCATGGGCTCTGTGTACAGAGAGTCTGTTGTTATCCACTGAACTGACAATGGCCACTGTGTACATAGAGTCTGTTGTAATCCACTAAACTGAAAACGGAAACTGTGTACAGAGAGCCCGTTGTAAACCACTGAACTGACCGTGGATACTGTGTAGAGAGAGCCAGTATACTTCAACAAGCTTGCCATGGTCATTATGTACAGAGAGTCTGTTGTTATCCACTGAACTGACAATGGCCACTGTGTACAGAGAGCCTGTTGTTATCCACTGAACTGACCATGGACACTGTGCACAGAGAGCCTAGTATTCCCCACCATGCTGACAATGACCACTGTGCACAGAGAGCCTGTTGATATCCACTGAACTGACAATGGCCACTGAGTACAGGAAGTCTGTTGTTATCCACTGAACTGACAATGGCCACTGAGTACAGAAAGCCTGTTGATATCCACTGAACTGACAATGGCCACTGAGTACAGGAAGTCTGTTGTTATCCACTGAACTGACAATGGCCACTGAGTACAGGGAGTCTGTTGATATCCACTGAACTGACAATGGCCACTGTGTACAGGGAGTCTGTTGATATCCACTGAACTGACAATGGCCACTGAGTACAGGGAGTCTGTTGATATCCACTGAACTGACAATGGCCACTGTGTACAGGGAGTCTGTTGATATCCACTGAACTGACAATGGCCACTGAGTACAGGGAGTCTGTTGATATCCACTGAACTGACAATGGCCACTGAGTACAGGGAGTCTGTTGATATCCACTGAACTGACAATGGCCACTGTGTACAGGGAGTCTGTTGATATCCACTGAACTGACAATGGCCACTGAGTACAGGGAGTCTGTTGATATCCACTGAACTGACAATGGCCACTGTGTACAGGGAGTCTGTTGATATCCACTGAACTGACAATGGCCACTGAGTACAGGGAGTCTGTTGATATCCACTGAACTGACAATGGCCACTGTGTACAGGGAGTCTGTTGATATCCACTGAACTGACAATGGCCACTGAGTACAGGGAGTCTGTTGATATCCACTGAACTGACAATGGCCACTGTGTACAGGGAGTCTGTTGATATCCACTGAACTGACAATGGCCACTGAGTACAGAAAGCCTGTTGATATCCACCGAACTGACAATGGCCACTGTGTACAGAGAGCCTGTTGTTATCCACCATGCTGACCACGGACACTGTGTACAGAGAGCCTGGTATTCCCCACCATGCTGACCGTAGCCGCGGCCATCATGACCGAGGTGGCTGTCGTCTCGCTGCTGAGAGTGGCCGGCCCGGCCCCCAGTCTGCTGGTGAAGCTGGCCAACAGTTCCGTCGGCACGGCCCTCGCCATCACGGCCGGGGACGGGGAGTGGGGCATGGTCGCCCAGATCCTGGACCGGCTGTTGTGTCTGGTCTTCCTGGTGGCCATCGTCGCCCAGCAGGCCTCGCACGACTAACTCGGCCTCTCTCTTTCTAATTAAGATACCATATCTCTATATATAGCCATGTATATTCCACTATTCTTTCTGTCTATTTTGTTTATCTATCTTTATACACTTCATGTTTAAATATAGTTGATCTTTCATATTAGGAAATTAATTTTCAATAAATTATTAATGCCGTCATATTATTTTCTACACGCCTCCCTAAATACTATTATATTTAATTTTGTAAAAGATCCTTTCAAGAATTAAAATTTTTACATTTGCATATGTATTCTGCTTTAAATCTTGAATATATATGAATTGTATAAAAAAATACAATGTAGACATCAAATCTTTCGGTTACCATAAAAAAAAATAGAAGAAGCTCCTTTTGAGTTTATAATTTTACAAAAATTTCAATGATTATATTTATCAATTTTATATAAACTTATGTATCAGGATGACCAGAACTCAGGTCTTGCTCACAGCATCACGTAGGCGACGTAGGACATCCCTGTAGTACTCATTGGTGATTGCCGGACCCTGTGGTGTCGTGGTGTACCACATCGCGGGAGTCAAAGAAAGCGTCAGCATCACTTTAACATTGCTGCGCACTTGGTGAGTCTTCTTTGGTCTTGGTGACGTGGAATGCTTCCACTGTGACGTCCATAGCATGGTCACTGAAAGCCCTCTGAATCAACCAAATGGTTTACACCTGGTTCAGTTTCTATCAAAATTTGATGCAGTTATTCTGTTATTTTCCTTATAATAAAAATCCGACGAAAGTAACTAAATACTACCTCACTCAAACGCTGTTTACCAACAACTGACGCTTTTGACAGGCGGTAAAAAATTCACTAAAGCGTATGAATGTTTAAAGTCGCCCCCCCCCCCCATGTTTTATTGAAATCGACTTAACGAAATACTTTTCCAACAGACATAGAAGACCTTGTTGTAGTAAATATATACACCACTACATGCACATATGTATATAATATTGTTTCTTTATTTGCACTATCTTTGACTTATTTATTCATAGTAATAAGTTTTGAAAATTGAACAATCCATAAATATATATTTAATTAAAAAAGCATATATTGGATCAAAAATACATTTATGTACCAATATTTCCAGGTATTGCAACAAATTTAAAGGACATAAATATGTTATAATACCTTGAAAAAAAAGTTGGCGTTCAGCCGACTGAAATATTGGTAAATAAATTATTCTTGATCCAATATATGTTTTTTTTTTAATATAGTAAAAAGATTAATCTTATCACTTTTTTTCCTTCAACAGATGAATATCATGGACTAAAATTTGTAATATTCATAAACTGAGTAATTGAGCTAATCGGAAAGAAAATTAATATCACGTTAATCAGCAAAAAGAGTTAACCCAGAAAAAATATTTTTTTCTAAATTTAAGTTTTCATTAAAATTTTACACAAATAAATTTACTGGCAATGCGTTTCTTTTTAAATCTCTACAGACCTTACTGCAATGATATGATTTAGTGAATGAGAGGGCTTGGCTCATCAGTAGTGAACCCTCTCAGCGGTTTCGCCAAATTAATCTCTAGACCGCTCTACTATTGTATTGGACTGGTTTTGTTATATACCCTGCATTTTCTATGGAAGGCAGCTAAATGGTGTTTAGTGAACTATGGACATAAGCTTATAGGTCTGTAGAGGTACATACATATAAATTTCAAGGTATTGCATCGAGCAAAGCTCTTCCGCGCAAAACATGTTTTCATAACCATTATATATTAGTAAATTAAATTTTATTGCCCTCTATCGTTAAAATTTTACACAAATAAATTTACTGGCAATGCAATGATTAATTTGGCGAAACCGCTGAGAGGGTTCACTACTGATGAGCCAAGCCCTCTCATTCACTAAATCATATCATTGCAGTAAGGTCTGTAGAGATTTAAAAAGAAACGCATTGCCAGTAAATTTATTTGTGTAAAATTTTAACGATAGAGGGCAATAAAATTTAATTTACTAAGTTTTCATTACTGGGTGGAGTCATACTGTAGAACCATGGCCACCTAGAATTCTGAAATTTTGTAGGCTTGCAATGCTAGTAGGATTGAATTAATCTGTAGAATACCAGACTTATACGTGGTCAGGAAGTAAATAAAAATGATAACACAATTTGCAAGGGAATATAGAAAAAATGTCCATTACCGACCACTCCGACCACCCAGAAGTCTGAAATTTTGTTAACTTGCATTGTTATCTTTATTGTTTTCTGTGTATACTGGAGGTATATTGAAATGGATAAAAAATTCGAAAGTAAATATAGACATTTGAATTAGTCCATTGCCGACCACCTAGATCACCTAGAAGTATGAAATTTTGTAAAATTGCATTGTCATCAGGTTTGAAAAAGTGTGCTAAAATTTCCAGATATATAAGTGCTCTGTAAGCATATTAAAAGTTAATTACAAGATATTTGAACAGACAGAAGAACAGACATGGAAGCAGGTTTAAAAAAAAGCTTTTTTAAATTGTCTGAATTTCATGCTTCTTAGAGTTCATGTGACAGGTATAGTTGAAATTGAGTAGGAAATATTGGTTGTAAATTTGTAGATACCTTTTGTGGACTCTTTTATGGTTGAGCATAAGAGAGTATTTGGATATGAAATTGTCAGGATATCCTCTTTTAGCAAGAATATTTTATATGGTTATATGTTTTTATATGTTATATATCAACACAAAACGTTGCAGGCGGTTGGTCTTCGTGTACAAAAAAAGGCATCTCTCCTGTCAAAATACATTAGAGCAATACATTTTGATTATAAAATTAAAATACCATTATTATTTTGACGAATTTTGCTTTAAATATCCATTTATTTATTTCTCAGAAATCATCTTGGAAACAAATATTTGGTCGTTGAAGTACAGCCTGTACCAAGCTGACGAGGGTCAACAGCCCGAAACGTTCGTAAATGGCTTTTATTGATTTATCAAGAAATTTGGTTGTCTAAATATCAGGGATTAAGTTAAACCAACGTTTAGTTGATTTTTGTTTCTATAGATGGCGCTTTGACATCTAAAAATGCTCGTGTGAGCGGTCAGGTGATGCCTTTTTGTTTTAAATATAAAACCTGACCTTTTTCTATTCGTGGGCACCAAAATGTTGCAACACAAAGAAGAAAAGACTCAGAGCTCCAAATTAAGACGTCGAAGCAGACACAGAGAAAAAAAAAAGGGGATTTCAGATTTCTGTGTCCACTCAATACACTCGGGAACTAAATATAAATGCCTATCCTCTAAAGATATGGTATAATCTTCCGTCGCCCGCACAAGTCATGGAATAAACTTTTCCGGGCTCACACACTATCAGCTCAATCGACTGATGCAGTAGAAAACGCTGGAGCGTCAGTGTAATGGAGCCAATGCATCTCGGTGGTGGTGAGGTAAAATTTATGGTCGGGTTTCGTCAGGCCGGAGGATCGCCATGGATGTGATCTTGTGAGAGGTGGTGGCCGAGGTTTGGAATTCTAGAACTTCAAGGCATGGAGTCTATCAGTGGGACAGAAGGAGGAGCGTGCCTCGTGGTTATCTGGGAGACCAGTGGGTGCATTTAGCGGTGCCAGGGGAGGATATGGCACGGCAGGAACGGCCTTCATGGTCAGACTTGCTACAATGATAGCAGATGGGATCAGTAGAGGTGCATCTGGATGAGTTGTGGCCGAAGCCGCAGCAGCGGAAGCATCTTCTGACTCGGATGGACTCTTTGAAGTGATGGATGACGCCTTCCAAAATGACTCTTCCCTTTTGGCCTAGGGCTTTGAAGGAAGCCGGATCAAGTTCTAGAAACACTGTTCATGTTCCAAATCAGCAGAAAGACACGAGAGGTGATTGGATTCAGAAAGACCAATTAGTTCATGCGTCAAATCTCTACGGACAGACACCTCGACGCGTCCACAGTCTACTGACAATGACAAACATGGTTGGAACAAGGGAATTTGGCACGGTTGAGAGGTGCTGTTGCGGCCAGAGTGACGTCAGCACGCGTGGACCGACTCATCCGCCGGATGGCGTTGGCGGCCCCACAATCCACATCTGTCGCCATTTTTCAGTATGCGCAGGGCTCTCTTGATTCTCCCACATCAACCAGGACGAATATATGCAGATTGGTCGCAGGGGGCTTACATTCATGGCGCCCGTTAAGAAGACCCAATGGCACAGACACCTCTGTTTGTAATTTTGTCGGGATAGAGCCACATTTAGAGCGGAATGGCACAAGGTATGTTTCTCAGATGAATAATGCGCCTTTTTTAGCAATGACAGTCACCGAGTAAGAGTTTGTGGCCGTCTTGGCGATAGGTCCAATCTGGCCGCATCTGTGGAACGCCGCATCTCACGACAACGCGGCATTATGGTTTCGGTATCCATCACCTATGATAACAGATCGCCTCTGATTCGTATTGAGGGCACAATGACGGCACAACGATACATGGGTGACGTGCAGCAGCCGTTGATGCTACATGCCCTTCAGGAGGTACTAAATGTCATTTTCCAGCAGGATTACACCCGACCTCGCACAACATGCATCAGTCAACATGTCCTACATGAAACCACCTTGCTTCCATGGCTACTAGTATCTCCTTATATCTCACCTATAGATTTAGAAGATAAACTGTGGCTGATGGTTAACAGGGAATGGGCAGCCATCCCTCAGGACACCATCCGCATGTTCATTGAGTCAGTATCAAGACATGTTGAGGCCTGCAAACCCGCCAGCGGTGGTCTCACAACATATTGAGTGGACGGCGATGTCGCTCAATGTATAGATGTATTCAGCTATAATAAAGATCATTTATTGTTCGTTACTGGTACTCTCTTTATGCAGATTCTCACAACCGTTTGCCTACAAATATATATATCTATTATATAAATGCAACTTCAGCTTTTAAACTAAATTCTGTTCTACAGTAATTTATTAATAAAAATGTTCTAAAATATCTGGTCTACTTTTGCTTATTCCAACAATATATAGAGATAGGAATATCACCAACATTATATTTAATCATTCAGTCTCATAGTGCACTATATCCTTATCCTTTTCATTTATGAGGCCATCAAAGAATTTAAGAAGAATGGCAAATCTATGTACAGGGTAGCTGAAAAGTATGGTCCTCTTTATTTCTGAACTTAAGAACAATATTTAAAGCGCGTGAATTCGTGGTGTTTAGAAAGGTTAATGTTGATAAACTGTGTACCTAGAAAGCCAAGATTTCAACGTCTTTTATTTTGAATTATGCGTTCTTCATCTCATCGCGCTACGATTGCGCACCTGATCGACGAAGGTGTTTGCCCTTCAGACATCGCTCGCCGGCTCAAGATCAACGCTAGAATTGTCAGAAGGATTGTAAAGCAATACCGGGAGTGAGGACATTATGGAGTGCTTCCAAAATCTGGCCGTCCAAGGACGGTCAACACTTCTGAAACACGGAAGATCATAAAGAAGAGGATTGCCTGAAATGATGGCGTCAGCATGAATTGCATCGCTTCTGACCTCGAAATCTCTAGGAAAAGAGTACCGAATATCGTGAAACGCGACCTGGGACTTTGCAGCTATAATCTTTACCGTCGGCAAACTCTTTCCGAAGCTGCAATGAAGAATCGCTTGGACAAGGCCAAGAAGTTGCTCTCAATGATCCGAGTGGGCCGGCGGCTTTACGACATTGTGTGGACGGACGAGTAGATTTTCACAGTTGAAGTCGCCCACAACTCCCAAAACCATCGTAAGTTTCTGCCTCCAGGAAACAAGACTTTCAGGAAACGTCGGGTGCACACGAAGCTCAAGTTCCCGAAATCTGTCATGGTCTGGGCCGGAGTTACTTCTGAAGACAAGACACCGCTGGTTTTCATTGATCGAAATGTCAAAATCGACTCTCAAGTCTACCAAGACGTCATTCTGAGGGACTGTCTGCTTCCATGGGCTCGGCAACACTTCACTGGTCGTAATTTCGTACTCCAGCACCCGCCCATGGCTCCCAGTCGACGATAGCCTTCTGCCATTTTCTTGGGTTCTTGGGCAAAGACATGTAGCCTTCAAACTCTTCGTATCTAAACCGAATGGACAACTCCGTCTGGAGTTACTTGGGGAAAAATGTCTCTTTTTCTCTCCAAAAAAGTTTGAGGTCTTTAAAGAAGGCCCTGCAGCGAGAGTGGGCCAAGATAGACGTCAAGTACCACGGTGGAGTCTATCACCAAACACCTCCAGACCTACATCAAGGCCAAAGGAGCCTACTTCGATATATTTCTTTAATAAATTGTTTCCTTAATGTTTGTTATTATAAATGCTTTTCGAATTTTACAATTATGTTTTCATTTCACTGAGTTATTGCAAAAGGTTTTGAGAGGACTATACTTTTCAGCCACCCTGTATTTATATAATTACATGTAGGTATCATGGTGAACTACAAAAGAAGTAGAATACAGTGTGCTCTATTTGAAATTTTATTCAACTTAATATTACATATTGGAGAAATAGGTTTCAATATAATATCAAACATTATTATGATCTATGTATGTCTCGTGTTGGTCAAATACTGAAATTCTCGATGTATGATTGCCAAACATTGATAGCATGTGTTCTATGTGTAATTCCTACTCTTGACAAATATTATCATGTTCTAATTGTGATTTCTATACTTATCAGATATTTTTATATGTTTTTATGCATAAGTTTTGTTCTTGTCAATTATTGGAATGTTGTAGGTGTGATTCTTGCGCTAATCGAAAATTGGAATGTTCTTAAGTGGGATTCCCATCTTATTAAATATTATGATGTATGTATTTATGCATGATTCCCATGCTGGCGAAACATTGGAATGTTTTTATTTAGTTCGATTCACATATTATCATATATTGTCATGTTCTATGTGTGATTCCCATGGTTTTCACGTGTTAGCAAGAGAATAGAGTCTCGTACTTTTCAAGTATTGGAAATTACGAAATGTGATTCCTCTGTAATATAAAAAATAGGAAGTAGTGTAGAAAGGGATCGGTAGAATGTCTCCTGAAGGAGGTTGATTCAAGAAAGGTATAGCATGTTCATGAACACATTTTGTGTGTGTGGTTAAAATATAAAAAGTAATTAAATATACTATTTATCGTCTAAGTTTCTGGTATTCTCAGTCAAGGAGAGGTTAGTCGTGCGAGGCCTGCTGGGCGACGATGGCCACCAGGAAGACCAGACACAACAGCCGGTCCAGGATCTGGGCGACCATGCCCCACTCCCCGTCCCCGGCCGTGATGGCGAGGGCCGTGCCGACGGAACTGTTGGCCAGCTTCACCAGCAGACTGGGGGCCGGGCCGGCCACTCGCAGCAGCGAGACGACAGCCACCTCGGTCATGATGGCCGCGGCTACGGTCAGCATGGTGGGGAATACTAGGCTCTCTGTACACAGTGGTCATTGTCAGTTCGGTGGATATCAACAGACTCTCTGTGCACAGTGGCCATTGTCAGTTCAGTGGATAACAACGGGCTCTCTGTACATAATGACCATAGTAAACTTGTTGAAGTATACTAGCTCTCTCTACACACTATCCACGGTCAGTTCAGTGGATAACAACGGGCTCTCTGTACAGTTTCCGTTTTCAGTTTAGTGGATAACAACAGACTCTCTGTACACAGTGGCCACGATCCGTTTAGTGGATATCAACAGGCTCTCTGTACACAGTGTTTACTGTCAGTTCAGTGGAAAACAACAGGTTCTCTGTGTAGGGACCTACGACCTACCAGCATGTGTAGCCGCGATGTCCTTGGCCACCAACACCGCCAGGGCCACCGTGATGGCGCCCCCGAGCCCCAGCTTGGCCGCCGCCCGTGACGGGGGCACCCAGAACATGGCCAGCGTCAGCAGACACAGGGCCACACACGGCCCCCACACCACCTGCCACAGCGGGGGGCGCTCGCCGGGACAGCCGCAGCAGGTATGTCAGCGTGCCGTAGGGGTTCTTGCAGCAATCGTAGATTTTGGTCTCCAAGTGTCGTTTGATGCTCTAGACAGAACCACAAACAGATTCATATACTTATTCATGTGATGCATAAGTGTTTTCAGAGATACTGCAACATTTGACACAATAATTGTGTTCTTTAAAGAGAAATTTACCAGTATTTCCATATATCATTCAGAAATTTCACAGAATTTATTTCTACTGGAGAATTCCTGTCCTGATCAAGGTCGCTTTTATCAAAGATATTAATTGTTTTGATGGGAGTTTAATGGCTTTCGAAATCATTGGTCTCAATGTAGTATAATATATGGTTAGTTGAAGCTGGTTCATTACGTTTTTTTTTTTGTATATACAAATCACAGGCGTACAGTTTCAGTCTAGGTGGCCCACTATCCAATGGTGTATATAAAAGTATATATACAGAGGGAAAATCATTTTCTCCATCTAGAAATGGAATTTTTATTTGACATGTTTTTAATTTGATATTCGCGCGAGTCATGTCATCTATCTTTAAATAATTTTAAATATATAGAACTTTCCGGATTATTTCGGGAAATACCAGTGAAGACATAATGAAGAGAGCGAGAGAGAGACTTTCAATTGTTCATGATCTTAGATTTTATAGGATATATGATATATCGTCTAGGTAGATTTTGTGATCTTTTGGTTGATTCGGTGACGATACTGCTACTTTAGTAAGCCAGTCTGCCTTCTATGTCCTGAGATTCCATTGGTCTCTATTGATGGGGTCTGGTTGAATTATAAAGGATCTGGTTCAATTTTCTGGATATAATTTAATTACTTTATCATGACTGTTGAATCTTTTCTTATTGAAAAAAGAGTACAGTATTATAGATGCTCAATATGTATATTCATACTCTCCGTATTTGTGCATCCTATACTTCAAATTTGATCAAGCGCCTTATAATCATTATCATTAATCGTCTTGTTAAAAAAAAGAAGATATACAACACAATGAACACCAGAAAATATTATTAGACAAAGGCATTAACGCGTCATCTATATACAAGAAACTAAATGTTCTTTTTTCAAATAAAACCAACCTCCTACTGTCTTTATTGTGATGAAAAAGTATTGGGAGGGCTTGGTTCATCATTGGTGAACCCTCCCAGCACGTTTTCGCCACTTTAATCAACCATACCACTTTTATATCTTTGTAGGTTGGTTGTTGTTGTGAAGTGTTGGTGTGGCTTGTGGAAAGGCTGCTGATGAAATTATAATTAAAATTAATTTATTTAAAGCAAGAAATTATAGAGAGAAAAGAAACAACGGTTGAAATAACGGCCGCCAGCTTAAGCCTTCTTGTTTACCGCCTGAGTTGCCAGATCAAGTGTAGGAAGAAGCCAGCCGCTAGAAAAGTTCTGGATGACGCCCGCGCATGCGTAGTGAAGTGTTCGCAAAACACGTGCTTGCCGAGGCAAAGTGGGGGCCGCCATCTTTCTGCCCGTATGTGTTTTGAAGCTTTGTTCGCTGAATCAAAGTGCGGTCGCCACATCTTCAATATTGTATTGTGTGCATTGTATTGGATGTCTTGTAGTGGGTACCTTAAAGGAAATTTTGGGTTCACCACTAATGAATCAGGCTCTCCTAATATGTGTTTATCGCAGTAAGGGAAGCCGGAAGTTTTATTAAAAAAAAAGATATATTTATATATTCATCCTTAATAGATTAATTTCTTGTATATGCACTCATGGACAAAACTAAAGAAATTGGAAAGACACGATGCAGTTTTGTTCACACTTGGTTATCTCGTATATCTTCATAAAAGGTCACTGTGGGTAAAATATCTTTCAGAATTATTGTCTGTGATATACATGCTGAAAGGTACAAATTACTTAAGTTTTGTCCATGAGTGAATATGAAGAGTATTCAGTTGTAAAAGGAGCATACTTCTTCAATATAATAAAATAAGGAGTTTTGTCCATGAGTATAGATACAAGTATTACATTATATACAAGTATATACTTGTATTATCAGGACATGTAGGACCACCACCTACCGTGACATTCCAGTGAGGATTGTCGTTCTGAAAATGCTTCCCCTGTGTATAGGGGAAAGGCATGATGGAGATGGAGGAGTTGTCTTGCGTCCAGGAGCCCATGGTGATGTTGCAGGCCTGGGTGTCGACAGGGTAGTGGTCGTGGCTCAGGATACACTTGGAGCGGACGGTGATGAGCGGCACCCATCTCACGGTACCATTGTAGTACGACAGCACCAGAGTCCTGGTGACATCCTGGCCGCTGGGAACATACGGGGGTGTTAAACGTCATGTAATACACTCATGGATAAACCTTGGTGGTGGTGTCTTGTCTACTACTCCATGGAATAGGGTTCGCCATTGCCCCGTTAGTCAGCCACATTTCAGAGTTCCCTGTAGACCTTCACGGCCTCACGCAGTCCCCACCGTACTTCACCCTACAGGGCAGTCCCCTACTTACTTGTGCTGCTGGATAAAACTTAAGGAAGTGGAAAGCCTTTGATATCGCTGATCGTCTTTTTTAAAGAGACACGAAGCAATTTTGTTTACATTTGGTTATCTCGTGTGTCTTCAATAAAGGTCACTGTAATATCTTTCACAATTATTGTCTGAATCCCGATATCCATGCTAGAAGGTTACAACTTTCTTAAGTCTCTCTATGTACTATGGCATAAAATTGGCACTAACACATCGCGCCAGCTTTAATATCTTTTTGGAAGAATAAACCGATTTATTTACTTCTATTTCAGGAGGTTATAAACTCCAAGCCACCCTTCTACTGAAGATGGCCATACCCCGAAACCATGGTATACAAGTTGGCTTATATATATTCGAATTTGCCACAACCGATGTTGTGCTTATTCCTTGATCTGAATGTAAGCGTTCTACTCAAAGTATATCAAATCGATGCTTCATTTTAATGTATTTTTTGAAAGGGAGAAATATGTTTTTGTCTACATATTTTATCTATGTATTTATTATAATCAAATCAGACATGATATCCTCACAAGGGATGCTTGCGTCAAGAAACAACACTAAATTCAGAGAAATTTTACATAAACAATTGGTGAATTACAAGGTTTGAGTAGAAGTTTAAAGAAGAAAAGAAAGGAAATCGACATTAAAATTATGCTTGATTTTACATCCAACTCAGGAACAACCAATGAAATAAATACAAATAAATAGTTTAGCAATTACGGTTTTTTTTAAACAAGAGAGAAAATCATAGATATATTTACATAATTTTTTAAATTTAAAATATGAGTCCTTACTATTTATAAACATAAAAATATCCTTGTATTCAATGTAACAAATTCGATAAATAAAACAAAGAATTTATATCTTGAACTTTACAGAAAGAGGGAGAAATTCGCATGCGATAATTTCAAAATAGGCGATAAATATTTTATCTTTATTTCATTCCATCCTCTTAAATTACAGAGAGCTCAGTCTATATTTACATCTATTTTGATATTTTCTTAAAGGTTCTCATAATACACTGCACGACATTGTAAATGGAACACCAAGAAAGAGTGGTCAAAAAATTATGCAAATTTCAGGGTAGAGTTATGCAAATGATGTGAAATACGCAGCTCTCGTGCGCACGTGGAGTAAGATATAAGAGAAGGAACTTGCAGAAAGGACAGTATTCATGCCTTTATTTCTTCAAGGAAAATAATCATGGTAGAAATTTTGCTCTTGTTTCAAAAGACACGTGTAATAGCAGATATTGCCAGGCCGTCGTCAATGGAGGCAGTTCCAGCAGACAGATGCTTATACGAGGGACATTGTGATTGGACAGAAAAGTGAAGGTTGGTCCATGCGTCAAATCTCAGCTGACACACATTTGAGTGAGTCCATGGTGTAAACACGCTGTTTACTTCTCTAAATGTACAGAACATGCATTCAATAATTCTGTATGAATTATACTAATTCCTATAAGTAAATTTATCACATTTTCAACGCTTCCCGTAGGATCTTAGCAAACCATTAGCTGTCCTTTGAATGGTTGAAACATCCAGTTGGAATGGAGAATTACTGATGATCCGAAGGACTTCTTAATATTTCAAATTCGTTATGTTGATTGTTTAATTGTATGTGTTGAACTATAGCAGTGAAAATGTTTATTCACTACATCTCTATTAACCTTACAAATGTCAAATTCAAGTGTTATCAAACAATCCACAAATACAAACTATATTCTTTTTCAATAAAATAATCCCTTGTATCAATATTAAGTTGAAAACACTAGGCCTTTGGAATAAGTCTCTTAAAATATTAGTAATTTTCAAATTTCTAGCTTCCGGGCACCCTTCTACAGGAGAAAGAAAGCCTGATACAATTGTCATATATTTGTTTAAAGTTTTGATGTTTTTTTTTAATATTTTAAAAAATAAGATAGATTATGTGAATATGGTGTAGAAAATATAAAAAAGGGAAGTTTTTTTTTTCTGGCCAAGAGAGTCGTGCAATAAATGAGATTTTTCAATTGTTTCCTAGCGTGATGCTACAACAATAAATGCAATAATTATTGTATCACGCTTACTCCTGTAGAAGGGCTCTCATGCCTGAAAGCTAGAGATTTTAAAATGGAAACATCTTTTAAGAGAGTTATCCCTGGAGGTTTGGTGTCTTTGAACTAAAAACTGTATTCCAACACATATAAGAACAGAAACCTAAATTAGACATTGATAACTTATGTCATTAGATATTCTGCGCTAAAATAAGACAACTCATTTTACTTTTCTAAATGTACAGAACATGCATTCAATAATTCTGCATATATTATACTAATTCCTATAAGTAAATTTATCACATTTTCAACGCTTCCCGTAGGATCTTAGCAAACCATTATCTGTCCCTTCCTTGGCTGTAGCTCGAAACCATTGGATACATGTGAACTTTTTACACATTTTCTAGAAGTTTTGGTTAATATTTCTCAATATGAATATATGTTATTTAAATAGACTTGATCACAAATAAACGGTTTGTTAGTCATATTTTTTAAAAGAAAGATGTTTTGTTTGTCTCTATTAATGTGAAATTTTCATAGAATCACAATATATTCGAGATAAAAGCATTATTAAATAAGTTATAAATTTTAAATTTTGAAAACAAATAATAGAGATAAAAAGGCAATGTAAGTATTATTGTGTCTTGTATTTACAAGGATTTTGTAGATTTTATGCAGAAATAACAGCAAAGAATTCTACACTTACCCATTGTAAATCCTGATATCCGGGATCCAGACTTCATCAGGACTGAAGGTAACCACTTCTTGATTCTGGGCCATCTGTGGATTCCAGGTGAGAAATTCGTCTTTCCACGACTGCGACCCAACCACAACGTTGCCTTATTTGGAATACTCGTTCTTTGCTTAGTTAAGAATAATAAAATTGACACATCATAGAAATATCAATTAAATAACACCACATGTTTCTGGAGATGAGTTTCTTTTCATATTTATTAATGAAAATTAGAAACTTTTTTAGACGCGTAAGATTCTTTTTGAAATTAAACAATTTCTACTGCATTAAGTAAGGGCAGTAGAAATTATTTAATTTCAAAAAGAATCTTATGCGTCTAAAATAGTTTCTAATTTTCATTAATAAATATGAAATGAAACGCATCTCCAGAAACCTTTTGTATTATTTAATTAATATCCAGGAGAATTAAATCAATCATAGAAATATGTACGAGGCTGTAATATTATTGGCCTATGCAACTTTGCCAGGTAGAAAGGGAAAAACTTTGGCCTACCAAGATGGTCAGCAAGAGAAATCCTTCAAAAGAAAAGAAGGAGATTCTTAATGCATGATGCTTCAGAATGTATGGTTTCCTGAAGAAAAGGATGATGGAAGAAAATCCAACTAATTGATATAATCACGAATGGTCGAAAATTTAGTCAAAAATAAAACAAGTGGTCGATATATGAACAGAATGTTGTAATATGATCGATTAAAACAAAATAGATAAAAGTAATATTTATATGAGTTTCTTAAGGACATACCTCAATAAACTTCAGCTGTGTAATGCAATTAAAAACAGGCCTGTAATAATGGTTTCAATATATTACTGAGAAGAACTATTTGAGTAGATGGTTCCTGTGATAACCTGAATCAATAATAATATCATCATGTTTTTCATGTTTTTATTAATTACGCCTATATATGGTTGTTTTCATAGTTTGTTAAAGCTTTGTGTGTAAGTAAATGTCCAACGGAGGTTGAATAAAAATTCTCGAGTGAATTCCGTTTGATGAGGTGTAAGACGTATCAGTTCCAGGCTGGGGTAGCGAGTTTGGAAGGAGGGACATTGGTGGAGACACATGGTGGAGGGACATGTATGGTGTACAGGGGGATGTAGGGTTCAGTATTCACATGTTTAAATAATTTCTTTCAAATGGCGCTGGAAAGCCGCTAGTTTTAATTAGCACATATATCCATTACACATTCTTTAAGCAGAATTAATAAAGCTGACTTGCGATGTCATTCAGGTTCCCTTGAAGTCACTCTCTCAATTTAAATATTTCTTATAGTAAAAAGTACACGGTGTTTGGACTTTTCATTCGAACTTTATATTTATCTAAGTAGCTAAAAAAAATCTTATTTGAGAAAGTGCGAAGCTGTGAATAAGATGCGTCATTTTCCCCGTAAGGTCTTGGCCAGCTGACTCCACTTCGAGATAAGTTAAAAGTAAAGAAGATACATCAGCACAATGACTCACTCTTTATTTCATTAATATTCCTAGTAAAAAGGACCGTTTTGCTTCAATTTGTACTCACGCCTTCACCTTGGTAGAAGTGCAAGTAAGAAATAAATCCAAAGTGATCATTTCCTGTTCGACAATGGCGTAAAGGTCGTGAAAGAGGTCACCTTCGTTGTTCAAGATCATTCTATTTTCAACTCTTTCTCTAGACTTCGAGTTTATAGACTAATAATAGAGATGATGTATTCTTCCTCTTTAAAAAAAACAGTAAAGTGTTCTGCTGGCGATTCTATCATACTCGTATGTGTTCAGAATCTCATAATAGAGAAGAAAATCTCTCTCTGCGATAGATATTATCAAAAATGATGAAGATATCTTCTGATCATACAATTGGGCGTTGAAAATAGGCTACTGGCATTAACAGAAGTAAATATAAACTTAACGAGTTTGTTTTTAATTTTTCTAATAAACATACCAGCCAAATATTTCCCTTATACTAGTAGATCAGTAACAACAACGTTCTTGTAGCGTTCTAAGTGATCATATGAAAATACGCTGGTGTTATAATTTACTGCCCTGATGTCTTCATTTTCTCTACATTTTTAAATTCTTTCATCTAGCCAAAAATAAAAAAGGCATATCCTGACCAGGAGCACATGTGCTTTTCAGAAGGCAGAGCGCCATCTGGTGGAACAGAAATCAACTATTCATTGATTTAGCCTGTTGTGTTTTTATTTTTAATATCAACACCTGACCTTTTTATTTTTTGTTTTTTTTTTTTTTCATAGCCAAAAATGTAACTAAAAGAGTCGCAAAATAGATAATATCTGTAGAGTAACATAATGAAAAAGCATCTCCTGTGTATCCCTTCCCTGTGATTAAAGTTTTTCTGTTGGTAGAGAGCTTTATATTGAGAGAAAAAAAGATAACTGATCGTTGATTATTTTATTTACGGGAAAACTAACGAATAGCCTTTTAAAAGATGAACAAAATGGCCATCCACATACACATCAAATGGTGCTATGCCATCTGTAACATTTGATTTCACGATGCTATGTAAATATGATAACAAGAATTCTAGAAGCATACAAAACAAACCTATACTTCTGATGTATATAGTTGTTTATTTGTTTTGCATATTTTTCATTTATAAATTAATCTCATAATTTAGTCTGTGAAAATAAAAATATTGGACCGGTGACGAAAACAAAACTGAAAATAGTTGGCTTAATGTTATGTAGTTATGATATATAATTGTTTGTGATGTTATATAATTAAATGTGATGTTTATGTAATTTTGATCTTAATTGAATAAAATATATATAGTTTAAATGTGTATTAAACTTTAATAACAAGCACAAAACGACTTCTAATACAACTTACCAAATCCAGCCATCCTTGTAATATCAATTCTTGCTTCTCTTCATCCTGGACAACACAAGATCTCTGCTACTGTTGTTGTTGTCATTAGAGGTAAAAAAATTACGACATAAAACACCATATTTGCAATAATACCCGGAGAATATTCTAATAAGTTTGGTAACGGGTGGATTCTAGCAATACTTGTTTCTAACACAGGTATTGCTATCAAGTTTTTAAATAGATTAACATATATTCGACGGGGCTTCACATATTAATATGTTATAATACCTTTAAAAAGTTTGGCGTTCAGCCAACTGAAATATTGGTAAAATAAATGATATTTTTATCCAACATATGCCTTTTTAATTAAAGATTTATTTATAGATTGCTATATTTTCGAAAAAAAAAATTATCAGATTAAAGACAAAGTTTCGATTGAGTCAAATAACTTTATTAAAAAAAAAAATAGGTGAGATTTTGGAGAATCACCTTAATCTATACCACACTATACAAGTTGTTATATTTATTATTTATAAAATAATTATAATAATTTTTGGCAATGTACTTTTTATGATAATTATTTATTAAATATTACCTCACAACAGACCTTAATACAATGATTAAAATTATTAAATGAGAGAGCTTTGCTGAGAGCCAAGCTATAAATAAATATCAAAATAAAAACATTGTTAGAAAATTATCATTACGAATTTTAACTATAGATAGGGCAATAGATATTAATAAAAGTCTCCGAATTTTTTCTTTTTTTGTTTAAAAAATAAAAAAATAATTTGACCCCCAAATGGAAACTTTATATCTTTAATGAATTTTTATTTAGTATGGAATTATATATTGCATATTCTTTTAATTTAACGCGTTGTTTAAAATCCATTCTCTGCGTTTTCAATACCGAAATGTCTATCGGGGAATTTGAAGGTAAAGAGGGGGGGGGGGAAAGGTCATATGGAGACAAGGCCAGAAGAATTGAGTGATGATATAGCAAGGAAATTCAGTGTCTGATAACCTAATAGAGTTGCACAGTGACGACAGTACGTGGACATGCGTTGTTCTGTTGGAAGGGCTTATTTTTCTGATGCCATTATCATGTATCTTTTGATTCAGAGCCTCCCTTAAACGTCGCAATAGATCAAGGTAGTAATGGTGATTAATGGTTTGACCATTGACCAATTGACAGGGGTCCAATCACTCTGTATATATTGTCAAGTAGCTCTACAACCACAGCTACAGAAAGCTCCATGGGACACCTGTCAATCATCACTGGACTCCGGAGGGACAGGTGTGAGGGGTTCTCGGAATCTTATCGTCAAATAAGGAAAACGAGACGCCTCGGTGGCTGACCAATCTCATTATTATTTTTTTTTTACCTTGGGAAAAGTTGTTATATTATCTGACTCTAAAATAAAAGAGTCGGTGGACGAGTGGGTAACACCCTCGATTCCCGACAGTCATGAATCGGGATTGAATCCCGCGTTAACATTTTTTTAAATATGTGAATAACCTTCACATATTATTCATTGTTGCACTAGGTTGCTCTTTTTGAGCGGTACCTAATAAAGTGATTTTGGAACAAGGAACAAGATCTGACTCTCTCTCCCCCTATAAATACCTCTTGTATATAATTTTATTGGAGAACTAAAAGGTAAATACCCTTTATGATAAATTAATTATTCCCAAATTTGCCCTTGCTTTATCTCCGCGACAATATTGTTACTATAATACTCTGTTCAATAAACTAATTCCTTGTATCAATATTAAGTCTGATATTTTCACTTTACTCTGTGAAAACCTACTCAGTTATCATCATCATGTCACTTAACGTTACTTCTTTGTGTTAATACTTTTGCTTATATCTACCTCAAGTTTATATTTTTGGTAATATCTAGAAAAAGTTGTATATAGTTACATGTTTTAAAATATCTGTTTTATTTAATGATTACTCGTTCTGGTTTCGTTTATATCCTAGATATGGACAATTGAATATTTTAATGTAAATGAAGGTTAACCACATGACGGTATAACAGTATTCTTCAATTATTTCTCATAGATGCAAAGCTTCATACGGGATAGTTAAAGAATGTGTAGTATAGTTTACCTAGATAGAATATTACCTTTCCTCGATAAATTTGCAATCTCTCACTACCTGTTGTCATCATTCCTGTACATCTTGCTATATCACACAGCAATTTGAATCCTTTTTAATAAATTATTATTATGTATAAATCCGTCAAGGTGCAAAATTGATCATTTCTCAATGACCAATTAACATACACAACTTTTAAAATATGAATTTCAAAGCATATAATCTCCAATTTCCGTATACAGTTAAACCTGTCTATAGCGCCCCCTCTAAATAGCGCCTTCCTCTCTATAGCGCCCGATTTTAAACATTAAAATGTAAACATTTTACATTAATAGTGACCTGTCTATAGCACCCTATTTTGGTGAATCTCAAGAGGGGGCGCTCTAGACAGGTTTAACTGTATTATGTAAAACAGTAATACACATCTCTCTATAGATGTAAATTTGCCGAGAGGATATTGATCTGAAAAATATAGTCGCCTCTCGTCAAAATAAACGTCAAAACTAAATATCTCCAAATGGACAATTCTCAATTTGCCAAAGCTGGTGTCGTGGCTTTGTCACCGACCTGAGGCCGCTAGTTTGGGCCGCTAGAGGGTCAATAGGTGGCGTCTAGCTTTGACATTTATTTTGACAGGAGAGGCGACGCCATTATTTTTTTATATATCTTTCTTTGTTTATAATATTATTTTTCTAGAAAATTTCGTGCGATTAGGATCTTTTAGAATTAAAGAAGGAGGAATAATTCCCGCTGACAGACATCTGTGGTTAAAATGCAACTTCCTATTGTTGATAGAAAGTCGAAGCCCTTCTATTGTTCTTGCTAGGCGTAAAGCGTCATAACCAAAACTGGTTGATATATTTCTCTATATAAGAGGATCTTGAAGAAAAATATTGGTTGGAGCGTCCAGCCAAAGTTGCTCACCAGTCCCTCGAGGTAGATGGGCACCAAGACGACGTTGACCAGGGTGGGGTCCTGGGGCCGGTGGACAGGCCGGGAGAACCTGTCGTAGTTCTCCAGCAGCTTGTGACGGAGACTCCGGATGTCCGCATCTGTCCACACAGCACGTCCGTGTGTGGAATCGAACAAGTTCACAAGTCAATAAAATATTTCCTTGCTATAATATTAAGGTGAAAACATCAGACTTCCAGGGAAAGTTTATTTTCAATTTTTTTTTTTTCCAATCTCTAACCTTGGGTATGATAGCCCTTTTCTAAAGGTGAAACAAAATGTCATTAATCATCATTATATTGTGTCTCTCCTGTAGAAGCGCTATTATACCCGAAAGCTAGAGATTGGAAATACAATTTTTGAAAAGAAAATTTTCCCTGGAAGCCTAATGTTTTCACCTTAATAATCAAACAAGTTAATAAAGCTTCAGGAAATAAACGCAGAGAAGATACAAAACTTTGTAATTTACATCAGTTTAAGGACCGCGAAGTTCGAAAGTTCGTGTGAAACGATCTCTACCAATAAGAGACACTTCGCAATATTCTCGTAACACAACAACTACAGCAACAACAACAAAAGGCTTTACCAAGACCTTCTGCTCTTAAAAAGATTCTCCGAGTAGAAGAGGGTATATAACAGTAATAATAACAATAATCAGCAATGTTATGTACAATGTATCAAATAGGGGGAAAGAAGAAAGGAAGGGCATAAACTTATATACAAGCAAACAAGCAGTTCATTTTCTTGAGAACAATAATTAGTAGTATTGAGACAGAAATTTAGTTTAGTACAAGTAAAAAAGGAATAATATTCTTGCAATACAAGTTTTTGTTAAGTCGCTAATTCTTTCATCTCAACTTTTGAACTTTCTGTAAGTTTCCTCTCTTTATTATTTTTTTCACAGAAATCACGAGACGTAAAAATAATATCCAATATACAGGCGATCCTTGGATGATTAATAGAACAATTGGATTTTTAGTTTATTTCTTACATTTTTATTGTGAGAACTATTAGTAATAGGAAACTAAAACTGTGTAGTAATTCTATAAATAATCCTAATACCGTTTATATTTAGACGATTATCTTTACTTTTCGTGTATTTTTATGGAGAGAAAAAAAAAATCCCTCTAAAGCGCAAAAAGTTAAACTAAAAAAATAATTTGAGGTAAAAGGTGATCTTTTGAATATATTTATATAAAAAGGGTGTACCTGGATCTGTGAAAAAAATAATTTTTCTTAAAGCATTTCGAGGGATTGTTATCTCTTAATCAATATATTGCACAATGAAATTAAAGGTGACTTAGGTTTTCACACTTTACCTAAAACTTAAGTTACTTTAAGTTTAATGTACTATAAATGGATAAAGAAGGAGAAACCCCTCGAAATATTTTGAGAAAAAATGTTTTTTTTCTTTCACAAATTTTCAGGTACGTCCTTTTAAATATAAATATATAAAAGAATTAGATAAAAAGAACTTGAAAATATGTTTGATTTTACAAGATATGCAACCTATATAGGAGAAACAGGTAAAACTCTTGAGGAAAGAGTAAAGCAACACAAAGCAGCTTTTAAAAACCATAGCCCATTATCACTTTTAGTAGATCACGCACTCAAACAAGACCATATACCAAATTTTGAAAAAACAGAAATTATATATAACAACATTCAGGATAAACACTCAAGACTCTTTTTAGAAATTTGGACCTCAATGAAAGATACCAGCAGTATTAATAGAAAAATTGGCATCCCTCCGTTATATTTACAGTTCAAATCGATTTAAAATTATTTCATTATACTTATTAGGAATCATATATTATTATTTAATTTTTATAAATGTACATATATAGTGTATATTTATTTATATGTTTGTGTATATATTTTAAATTTTAGCCCCAGAGTTGTAAATATTTTATATATCGTCGTGTGAAGGCATTGAGTGATCAACCAAAGCAGTTAAAAAACTAGAAAAGCCCTGACGGCGTACAGCCTATTGAAATATTGGCATTTTGTATTAAAATAAAATGTTTTGTTTTATTCTAGATCCAAAAAATGCCTTCTAATTAATATATATATATCCGCTAAAAAAAAATCATCTGCACATCTACGTATCATATAACTCAGGCTATCCTGTAGAACCTGTAGTAAGCTGTTTGCTGAGTAAATTCTATCCTTATATCTATATCTTGGTAGATAGTATCCCACAGAGAAACTGTACTATATAATTTATTCTATTAACTCCTAACAAAGAGATGCTTTAGTCCTCGCTATATTAACTGGATCAACTTGAATCATTTGAATTATATCTAAATCTGAAAGGGCAAAATTGAACCGCTCTAAATAATCATAGAGCTCTTACTAGTATGATGAAGAGCTTGATCCAATTTCTTTATATTGTGAAAATACTTATTTTATATTTCTATATATCAACTAAAATAATACAACAGTTTACAAAGGATTAGTTTCATTTTTATTAATGTTATCTCTCTAAAGCTTTCAGGCATACCTGACCTTCTACAGGAATACATAAAACGAATAATAATAAACACCCGCATTTATTATTATTCGTTTTATGTACTCCTTTAGAAGGGCAGAGATACCTGAAAGCTTGAGATTACATTAATAAAAATAAAATCATCTCCATAAAAACCTGTTGTTTTATTTTGATCTTATATTTAGGAGATTTAAATCATGTAAATATATATAACAGGATCTTGAAAAATAAAGTCCAGAGCACCCAGCCAAGGTCTCTTAATAGATTCAAACAAAAGAGATGTGCTTATACGAATAGAGAACGACCCTATGATGGTGTCGACAATTGAGATAAAACTGTCGCCCGAAGATGGGCGTGAAGGTCATCGCTCACAACCATACCAGAAAGGAAATGAAATGCGCATGCGCCACCTTGATACCGTTTAGAATTAGATTTAAAAACAATTTTATTGATCTACGCCAATAGAAAAACATACACATAGTGTTAGGAGAGTTGAGAGAAAACTATACCCACAACAGATCAGAATGAAAGAACATAGCAGGAATATAAGAAATAATGACTCTAAATTACTCATAGCCCAACACATAATAGAAACTGGTCACATTTTTAATCTGAAGAATGTTGAATACCATTAACAGAACATAGTCTCGAAAATATAAAGACTATATTTAGAAGCCTTTTCATATCATAACAATATAATAGTAAACACAGGAAAAAAATTGACTTCCCCTAGCTGTTTATAAGACAAGGTGATCGACGATTGGCACATGTTCAACCACAATAGTGATGGTATCAGCAAGGTGTTTAGTAATAAAGTATCAGTGAATATTCGAAGTAAATTTATAAAAGTAATATTCAAAGAGCAAGTCTAATGGGCTCGAGTCCATTTGAGTGTAAGGGCTGTTTACAAATATTTATTTTCAAATGTTTTTACTTTGAAGAAATGCCTGTGGAAGAGTTCTTTAAATCAAAAGCTTGTCGATGATAATAAATTAGAAAAAAAACTTTATACGCAGTACTTCATTAGGTATTTGAAATATTTTTCTGTAATTTCCAACGCGCGATGGAATCCACCCAACTCTATATAATAATATACGTTCGAGGAGAGTGGCGTTGAGAGGCAAGGGAGAACCGAATATCGGGCAAATAAAAACGCACATATCACATTTATAAACAGTTCAAGCCGTGAATTATAATGATCGTTATATCTCGTAATATTTTCAGAGGATGGTTTTCTCTCACACGAACAAAAACTTATTCCCTTTAAGACATACCTTAAAACAACGTGACCTAAAATATTGCAGTGTCTTCTGACTTCGGCCGCTAAAATATCTTTCTGTCTGATTCATCCAATTTCATAACTCTTCCCGTAGATCCTTACGGAATCCTAGCAGCCATTTTACTAATACGGCCCATAGGCTGCCGAAACAGTGGTGTACAAGTTGGCTTTTGTTCGAATCTGCCCAAACTGGAGTTGTGGCTTAGTCACATGTATGTAAATCTACGTCTTATTTGAAGAGAGTGTAAAATTGATGAATGAATTTGATAAATATATTATAAAAAAGAAAGGGGCTTTTATACACAACTAGCGGACGTACCCGGCTTCGCCCGGGTTTTACCCGAGTAAAGGTTTGTCTAACGAATCTCTCGATAAAGTGAACATTTTTTCCCGGTCCCTTGAAAAATACTCGATAAGTTGAATAAAATCAATATTAATTGGTTCCCTCGGTAATTGGAAGTTAAAGGAATAGTATCTTGCCTTGGAATTGTATCATTATTCTTGTCTCAAATAAATTGCCGTGTCATCCTGAATTTTGTCTTTCCTAATTTTCTACATTACAAAATCATCGTATCATCATGATAATATTTAGAGCAGATTGTTGAATTATAACAGATAAATTAGAATATATATCTTGATTATTTTTAGGCGAAAAGTTATTTCAAAAATTTTATTTGCTAGAAATCTTCCCAGTACTATACTAAATAACTTCCCAAAGTTTCATAGCGTTCCAATGAGTGGTTTGGTCAGGCATAAAGGACAGACACACATACATTCATTTATATATATATAGATATATTATATTTCTATAAAATAGGATAATAAAAAGTACTATCTACATGTTTGCTAATATAGTTTTTCTAATCTTGATGTCCTCCCCCTCCCATTTACACTATATTAATATACTCATATTATTAATACTAGGCCCTGGGGAAACAAAAGGCAGGGAGGATATTTGTAGGAAAGACGATAAGAGATTAATACATTTCGAAAGTATTCTAAATATATGGTCACAGATGTGGAAATCGTACTTGCCTGACATATGATCAGAAGAGAAGACTTCATCAAAGGTGTTCTAGTTAAAGAAAATCGTACTAGCGGAAGAGAGAATCAGAACAAAAGACTCCAACTAAGGTATTCTAGTTAAGGTAAATGTTAAGACTTGCAAATAATCTCAAGAATATTTCTGGAAAGAGTTTTCAGCAGCTCAACTCTAATTTAAAGTAGGGAATATTTTTTTCTGGACAGATTCAACTATGGTTGAGCTGGCTGAAAACTCTCTCTAACCTCCAAAGTATCTCTAACACACCGCATAAATCGGATTAGAAATAGGACGGTACATAGCTCTAGTCGGGGGATTGAAATGTTTATTACTACTTCTCCCTCTTGTGTTCCTGAAGAACTTTTTTTTTTAATTAAAAGGGAGCATCTTTTTTCAAGATGGCAACTAGTCCAGCGATTGGTGCAGACACCTGTGGAGGAGATGGTCCAGCGAGTAAATCAACCGTCTACAAGAACGGAGTAAGTGGAAGGATGTTGCACAAAATTTATGGAAGAATGCTGTTGTGTTAGCCAAGGAGGACAAATTGCCTCCGACCAAGTGGCTGGTGAGCCGAGTACTTGAGACCCATCCAGGAAAGGACAGAAAAGAAATTTAGCTCAATCAAAGACTGAGCCAGGGACGATATAGGCGTAACTGCCCTTGCGTCCCCTTTTTCTGACTCTGTGCCAATTAACATTAAGTTAAAAAAAAAATTAATCAGCGGGAAGAGAAAACCCATTAATCAGGCTCCGCAAATCCACATGGAGGCGTATCGGTAGTAACCTCAGCAACGGTTCACTTTATTAAAAATCTAAACATTACATAAAATAAGTAATTTTGCAGTTTAAATAAAATATATATAGTGAAAAAAAAATTATTATATAGTTAATTATATATAATATATTTAGTGTGAGAAAAAAATATATATATATAAAGGAGATAAATATTAACATATAAATAATATAAATTTAAATTTAAAACAAAAGCAAAGTTTATGAATTATTTCAAAAGATATTCTAATTAATATAAAGAGAAAAATAATAAAGGGAGAGAAAAAAATAAAATAAAAAAGAAAATTAAAGAAGGGAAGAAATATGTATTATAATATTTAAAATAACTTAAACCCCTAAATCAATTACCAAAATATAAATATGTATATAAAAAAAAATAAAACAAGTCTCATTCATTTTGTTGTAACAAATCAATATTTTTTTTACAAAATTGCTCAAGTTCGATTTTATAAGTAGCAATTATATGGGGAAGATTAGGATTTGTTTGCTTCAAGAAAAAGGGACGGATATGGTTCAGAGAGTGACAATCAAATAATAAGTGAGTATGACTGATATTTATTTGATTACAAAGACATGGAGAAGGTATTTTAATTTTAAGGAAAGGACAGTCTCGTGCGGTTTGTCTCCATCCAGACTGCCGGTGGGGTGATCCGGATACCTCTCATCAAGTTGGTGCTCCTCCCGCTGGCCCCGCTGGATCTTGGTGGAGTCCATCTTTTTCTTTATATATGTATAACATGTGAATGTCTATTAAAATAATGTATGTTTGATGAATTATATATATTAGTTTTGTTTTATATACATACATAGCGCAATCATTAAATGTCTTTTTATATATTTCTTCATATATAGAGAGGATTGAGATTATTTCCAAATCTTAACAATCAAAGATAGAGGAAATCGTACTAACGGACGATAGAATCAGAACAACAGACTTCACCTCTTAGGTATTCTAGGTATGATCAGAGCTCGCTAGGGGAAATCGTATCTTAACGGGAGAGAGAATAAGAACAAAATACTCCACCTAAAGTATTCTAGATAAGGTCAGAGATGAAGAAATCGTACTAACGGGAGAGAGATTCAGAACAGAATGATCCATCTAAGGTATTATAGATAAGGTCAGATTTAGGGGATTCGTACTAACGGGAGAGAGAATCCGAATAAAAGACTCCACCTAAGGTAGTCTAGATAAGGTCAGAGATGGGGAAATTGTACTAACGGAAGAGAGATTCAGAACAAAAGACTCCACCGATGGTATTCTAGATAAGGTCAAAGATGGGGAAATCGTACTAACGGGAGAGAGAATAAGAACAAAAGACTCCATCTAAGGTATTCTAGATGAGGTCAAAGATGGAGAAATCGTACTGGCGGGAAAGAGATTCAGAACAGAATGATCCATCTAAGGTATTCTAGATAAGGTCAGATATAGGGGATTCGTACTAACGGAAGAGATATTCAGAACAAAAGACTCCACCTAAGGTATTCTAGATACGGTCAGAGATGGGGAAATCGTACTAACGGGAGATAGAATCAGAACAAAAGACTCCACCTAAGGTATTCTAGATACAAAGATGGGAAAAGCGTAATAGTGGGAGTGAAAATAGGAACAAAAGACTCCACCGATGGTATTCTAGATAAGGTCAAAGATGGGGAAATCGTACTAACGGGAGAGAGAACCAGAACAAAAGACTACACCTACGACATTCTAGATACAATGATGGGGAAATCGTAATAACGAGAGTGAAAACAGGAACAAAAGACTCTACCGATGGTATTCTAGATAAGGTCAAAGATGGGAAATCGTACTTGCGGGACAGAGGATCACCAGCAGCGCGACCAGGGCCACGTCCACCATGTCGCCAGAATTGAGCTAATTGGCCCATCCTGACGTTACTTCCTGTAAAAGGAAGTACTACCTGGCCTCGCTCCAGAATCGCGACTGATCTTTTCAACGCGTATCTCAACTTAGCAAAGTTACCTCTGGGGCTGAAAACGCTCCTATCCCTGCCACTGGCAGTGCTAACTGTTCTTGTTTTCAATACTTTGGTTGAAAAACGACGTTAGTAAATCCCAAGTAGACGCTTATATTGTTGCATCATGATTAATGCGCCTATTTTTAAAATTATTTATAATATTATTTTTAATATATTTAAAATTCAAATTATAAATTTATTTATTTTTATAAAACAGATTATTAATATAAAATATTATGTACTATAAAACATTTGTATTTTGATACACTAAATACCCTACATGCTTTAAACTTTGATGTGGTAAATAAAGAGAGATTCTAGGTGCTACCTAAATTTATAGTTGTCTTATTATTGACTGGTTTAACCTTGTAAGATGGTTGAGACACGTTCTGGAAAGATGCAAGACACGTCTGAGGAGAGACTCAAGACTGAAGAATCTGCCAAACCGCAGCCCAGTGCAACAATTGGTAGAGATGCAAGTGCCGACCCAGTTGTTTTGAACCCCAACATAGACATCCCCAAATATGATGGAACAGAAGACCCTCGCCCATGGATTGAGTCCCTTGAAGAAATTGGCTTCCTGTACCACTGGGCAGAATATATTATTTCTCGCTATGCAGCCATGAACATGATTGGTAGCGCCAAAACCTGGCTGGACCTACACAAGATAAGTTTTACCAGCTGGGAACATTTCAAGAGCCGCCTAATTCAGGATTTTGGCTCAGACGCCAACAAAGAAGAATTGAAGATGAGGCTGAACAGAATGCAGCAGTGGAATGAACCTGCAATCAGGTTTGCAGAGGATATCCTGGTTCTGTGCAACAAGGTCGACCCCCAAATGGAAGAAGAGAATAAAATAAATTGGGTTATTGGAGGGTTAAAGAAAGAATACTCTTTTGCCCTCTACTTAAACCCTCCTAAGAATACCAACGAACTCCTAAGATTGTGTAAAAAGATGGATTTGTTTGAAAATAATTATCAAGAACGTATAGAAAAATCAAAGGTTCTATATAATAGACCACGCTCTCCTCGTTCCCACCATCAAGAGCAATGGAAGAACGCTCCGTCGACCAGAAGACCAGACCAGAACACCTCCAAGCCCCAGGCCCCCGCTCCGAGGTACTACCAGAACACCCCCAAGCCCCAGGCCCCCGCTCCGAGGTACTACCAGAACAAGCCGCTGCCCCAGGTATCTGCCCCTAGACGATTTTACACTCCCATTCCTGAGCCAAAACCGGTCTACCCAAGGAAAACCTACAATAAGAGTCCAGATTCAAACAGGAATAGGACAGAAGACGGGAGACCAATATGTTTCAAGTGTAACAAGCCAGGACACGTAGCGCGGTATTGCAGAGTCAAGTTTGTGAGGATCGTAGAAGAGGACCCCTCAGTTTCCCAAGACAAGAGCCAAGAAAATCTTCAAATGGACGAAAGGAAAGATTATACACGGCCTCGCCTCTATGCGGATGTTTGTAATGACACACAAACGAATATTCCTACACGGAATAGATATTCCGTGTTGGAAGATTTAAACTAAGTGTCGCGCCTGATTCCTTCAATCAAAGCAAGTCGACCATAAATGGAATTAGAAAGTTGGACCCTAGGTACAAAATTAATATTAATGTGGACAAGATAGGGTTATGCGAAGCTTTGATTGATACAGGCGCCGATCTTTCAGTGGTCGACCTAAGAACAGCACTTTTTGCTGGCCGTGAAATAAATAGTCTCACTAAAACGTGTTCAGGACCCGATGAAAAAAAATTAGATATGGTAGGTAGCATTATTTTAGATTTAAAAATTGATGACACTGAATTATCCCACGAATTTGTAGTAATGGACGCGCATCTACGAACTCTTATTCTTGGACGAGATTTCCTTAAAAAAATGAATGCTAAAATTGATTGTAAACGAGAAACAATAAAATATAATTTGATGAGTAATCATGACGTAAGCAATTATGATCTAAAAAAAATAAAGAGCACTACAGATACCGTTATACCTAAACTATCGATTAAATTGATTAGGGCCTCAATAGAAGCAGAGGATGGCGAATATGTCATCGAAGAGAACAACAGAATGACTCAAACAAATGGTCTTCGATTGGCAAGAAGTTTGCTTACTGTCACGGATAAGAAAACCCATATCTGGATAACGAACCCTTATCCTCGACCTTTAAAAATCATGAAAGACCAAACATTGGCTTATGGAAGTCTTCCTGCAGGGGTAAATTTTATAGAGAATAAAGAGAAGCAGAATGAAAATGACGAAATACAATTTCAAATAAACAAAAATTTATCATTTAAAGAACAAGAAAGGTTAAAACAAATTTTGGCCAAGTATACTGATTTGTTCTCATCGAGGTTAGGTAGGACCAGTTTGGCAAAACATCAGATTCATACAGAAGACGCAAAACCAATAAAGCACAAGCCTTACCGGGTAAGCGCTAAGGAACGAACCATCATAAAGGATCAAATAGACGAGATGCTCAAAGAAGGAATAATTAGACAATCTTCAAGTCCCTGGTCCTTTCCCGTTATATTGGTCAAAAAACGAGATGGCAAATACAGATTTTGTGTGGACTACAGGAAATTAAATGAAGTAACAGTGAAGGATGTTTATCCAATCCCAAGAATTGATGATGTAATGGATACTCTCCAAGGATCCAAGTACTTCTCAGCAATAGATCTCAAATCGGGATATTGGCAAGTCGAAATTGAAGAGAGAGACAAAGAGAAGACGGCTTTCACTACTGCACATGGGTTATATGAATTCAACGTAATGCCCTTCGGTCTATGCAACGCCCCTGCTACTTTTGAGAGGAACATGGACAATGTCCTCGGAAATCTGAGATGGCAGATTTGCCTTTGCTACCTGGACGATGTAATTATATACAGCTCGGACTTTCCAACCCACATTAAAAGACTTGAAGCTGTCCTCAGATGCTTCAGCGAATCTAATTTAAAACTGAACGCCAAGAAATGCAGATTTGCTTTCGAGGAACTTGAGATCCTTGGACATATAACCAACCAAGAGGGTATAAAACCTGCCGAATATAATATCAAAGCCGTTAGAGATTTTCCTCAGCCCAAGAAGGCCAAAGAAGTGCAATCATTCCTAGGAATGTGCTCATATTATAGAAAATTTATTAAAGATTTCTCATTAATCGCTGACCCATTGACCAGTCTCATCAGAAAAAATGTGCAATTTATCTGGACAGGAAAACAGGAAGAAGCGTTCCAAAACCTTAAAAAAGCTCTTATGAATCCGCCAATTTTAGGTCACTTTGATCCAAATGCAGCCACCTGCATTCACACAGATGCCTCTAACATCGGCTTAGGCGCAACACTAATTCAAAATATCGGTGGCGAAGAGAAGGTAATATCATATTTGAGCCGAACCCTAAGTAAACCTGAGCAAAATTATTCAACCACCGAAAAGGAATGTTTAGCTGTAGTGTGGTCGATATCAAAATTACGGCCCTATTTATATGGAAGGCACTTTAAAATCGTAACTGATCATCACGCACTATGCTGGCTTAAGAATTTAAAAGATCCGACCGGTCGATTAGCAAGATGGGCACTGAAGATTCAGGAATATAATTTCGAAATTATACACAAATCGGGAAAAAAACATCTGGACGCTGATGGTCTATCTAGAGGACCCTTACCAGAAAACGAATGGGACGAGGATTATGAAAGACTATTTTTGAATCAAATAATAGACGAAAAGGATTATTTTATTGAGAATATTAAGGAGAACCTTAGTGGAAACAAGCGTTCAATTACACAGAACTTTAAAGAAGAAAATGGGTGTCTCTACAAGAAAAATCCAAATCCTGAAGGTAGAGAATGGTTGCTGGTAGTGCCAAAGAAGAGAAGGAAAGAAATCATGAGTGAATACCACAACCATATGCTGAATGGCCATCTGGGCGTCGCCAGAACCACATACCGATTGAAGAATAAATACTATTGGCCTTCCATGCTGAAAGATGTTTCCGAATTTGTAAAGACGTGCCATCTTTGCCAAAGTCGGAAAGGTTCAAATCAGTTGCCATCTGGACTTCTACAACCTATTCCCCCAGCTAACTACCCTTTTGAAAGAATCGGAATTGACTTTGTTGGCCCCTTGCCATCAACGAAAAGAAGAAGGAAATGGATCATTGTGTTGACGGATTATTATACCAAGTATGCTGAAACAAAGGCAGTACCAGAAGCGACAGTGAAAGAAGTCTCTACATTTTTAATCGAACATATATTTTTACGTCACGGGGCTCCAAGATTTCTTATCAGCGACAGAGGTTCACAATTCACTAGCAATTTGATGAAGGAGGTTATGAAAATGTGCAAAGTTAAACATTGCTTCACAACGAGCTACCACCCCCAGACTAACGGACTAACGGAACGGCTAAATAGAACTTTAATCAATATGATCAGCATGTATGTGAATACGGATCAGAAGAACTGGGACGAAATCCTTCCTTTTATCACCCACGCATATAATACCACAATTCAAGAAACCACAGGCTACTCTCCATTTTTCCTGTTGTTTGGGAGGGAACCCATGTCCCTCTTAGACGACGAGAATATCCCAACGGACTGTAACATGGACGATTACGACGAATATATAGAAAACTACTTAGATAAAATAGCAAGGACGAGACAGGTAGTCATTAAAAACACAGAGAAGACTCAGGAAAGAATGAAAAAAAACTATGACAAAAAACACAACGAGAGAATCTATGAACCAGGACATTTAGTGGCAGTTTGGACACCAGTCAGGAAAATCGGAAAATGTGAAAAACTATTGAGAAAATATTTTGGGCCATATCGAATATTAAAGAAGCTGTCCAACGTAAATTACTTAATTGAGCCGAAAGATAATCCTGGCCAAGACCCATTGATTGTCCATGTCTCAAGACTCAAACCCTATTTTGAAAGAATTGATGAGGTCACTCACGAGGACGTGACGACCTCTGGAGAGGGGGAAGTGTTGCATCATGATTAATGCGCCTATTTTTAAAATTATTTATAATATTATTTTTAATATATTTAAAATTCAAATTATAAATTTATTTATTTTTATAAAACAGATTATTAATATAAAATATTATGTACTATAAAACATTTGTATTTTGATACACTAAATACCCTACATGCTTTAAACTTTGATGTGGTAAATAAAGAGAGATTCTAGGTGCTACCTAAATTTATAGTTGTCTTATTATTGACTGGTTTAACCTTGTAAGATGGTTGAGACACGTTCTGGAAAGATGCAAGACACGTCTGAGGAGAGACTCAAGACTGAAGAATCTGCCAAACCGCAGCCCAGTGCAACAATATAAAGTTTATTTTTCAAGTAACCAAGCCTATATACAAATGACCAAATATACTTGAATTAGAAAACACGCAAAGCGTCACAGTATTATATTCACTGCAGGATATTTGTAGATTCCTGTACGTGCATATACACTCACCCTCAATGAACAACAATTTCAATATACTGTATATATTTTCCTAAATTTGAAATGACCATTCACTATCTTTGAACGTATATAAATGTCTATGGAGATTTGGATGATTTTTCCAATATTCTTTTATAACACAATACAATATAATCTCTCACGATCCACCGATTTTATAGACGACCATTTCAAAGAGCAAATGACCTTATAAAATCCTAATGAATTGAACCTTCAACCAAACCTTCAATGGAAGATCACCTTTTTTTTTTTTTGCTTATCCCTAGTACACGTGGTACAGGCCATGATAATCATGGTGGGTAGTTAGCGACTGCTTTTTACTGTAAGCGCACCACATGTCTATACATGTGAAAGCAGTTCGACTTTGCACTTACAAATGTGCCAGAGCCCCGTTTGGTTACTTGCACTCGCTGGTGGGGTTGGACTTTTGCAAGAATCGGGGGGCCATTGGAGCATTTTTTTTTTAAACAGAAAAAAGTGTCCAATGCGGGTTCGAACCCGGGTCGTAGTGGTCGTAAACCAAACGGTTTAACCAGCCTTCCACCGACCCCCCTGAAGATCACCTTCAGTTGTAAAATGAAATATTCATGTTTATAGAAAGTATTTCGGGGTTGGGGTATTCCACTCTGTAATTATAAATTATTTATCGATGTTTATCAGAATAAATTGACAAAATTTTCCCGTTAAAATAGACACAAGATAACGTAGTGAGATTTTCTTATTGTAATTACAAACTCTATCAATACTTTCACTCACTATCAAAATTACATTGCTATATAAATTGTCTTCGCTGCATATCTAGTAAAGTAAAACACAGCATTGGGATTATTATCATTGATGCAACATTGTAAAGTTATGATTTTATACGATTATAACAATTTTATGCTGCAATCGGATAAGAATAAAACTTGAATATATAAGTATTCTATATGATATTTAGATTATAAGAGCTAGATTGTAAAAGAATAAGATAAAACAAACATAAATCATAATAATTTATCCATATAGTTTGTTTTAATACTAAAATAAAACCTAATTGTTATGATGGTTGGAGATTAAGACAATTGAGTTGTGGAGACTAATAAGTCATAACTAATTGGCATGAAATGTTTTGATTATCTCAATTAGACTAAAGATAAATACGATTAACGTTTATATAACCATAATTATGATGGCTAGAGTATATAGAACTAAAATTGAGACAAAGAAGAGTAAATCAAAGCTGAATCATAATTGTTATAGTACCCAAGGGAAAGAAGCGGTCACCACTCGGATACAAACGTTATACCACCAAGACGCTGAAATAGCTCTCTTCCTATCATCAAGACAATTCCAAGTCGTGAAGTGACAACGCAACTGTCTTTGCACTGGACCGCAGGCCGAGGTTTGAAACTCTTCACGGCGCTAACAGCCGGTAAACTTTGATTTTGAATCTCTCCTAGTCTATTTCACATTTCTTTACATCAGCGATCAGTATGGACTTATCAAACAAAGTTATGAGATCATTTGACGTTCGATGAACCAAAATACTTGCACCCTCTTCATCTGAAAATTCAATTATATTCCCAATATACAGGGTAAATTTACATATTGCCATGCCTCACCTTTAAGGATTAATCAGTCAATATAATTACTAACATACCATCTCGCTAATATATGTGTTTTAATGTGGTTTCCAAATTTCCTTTTGAGAGATCCTCAAAATTTAATCCAACAAAACTTACAGTATTTAAAAAAATCCTTTAAAGATATTTTATGGGGATTAATGAAAGTGTTTGTTCCTCAGTTTTGTGTTTAATTAAATTAAGGCGATCTAAGAGTTCTTAAAACTCCTCTAATACTTGAAATCACTTTTCATCCATTGAGCTTTGATGATCGTGTTTTCCTGGAAGCACATTTGTACTATCAAAACTGAAAATATCAGTAATAGTACAATCGACCTTCCCACTCAGTATGAAAATATCCCCCACACTCTATTCTATAATTCACACAACCGAAATCCCACTCCATTCTGCCTCATTTAATATAAATATGTGTGGAAAAAATAATGAAAATAAAATAATAATAAAGGTCAGGTGTTTGTTATTAAAATCAAAAAGGCGTATCCCGACCACGCTCAAATAGACTTTTAGATGACAGAGCGTCATCTAGTGGAACAGAAATCAACTAAACGTTGATTTAACCTGTTACCTGATATTTGGCCAACCTATTTTCTTGATACATCAAGAAAAGTCAACCACGAACGCGTTTTGGGCTGTTGGCCCTCGTCAACGTGGTGTAGACTGTACCTCTATTTTAGATGGCAGAGCCTCTGGGACCAAAATATTTTTGGTCGTAGAGGAACAGTCTGTATCACGCTGACGAGGGCCAACAGCCCGAAACGCGTTCGTGGTCGACTTTTCTTGATTTATCAAGAGAATGGGTTGGCCAAATATCAGGGAACAGGTTAAATCAATGTTTAGTTGATATCTGTTCCACTAGATGGTGCTCTGCCATCTAAAAGTCTATTTGAGCGTGGTCGGGATACGCCTTTTTGATTTTAATAACAAACACCTGACCTTTATTATTATTTTATTTTTATTATTTTTTTCACATATTCATATTAAATGAGGCAGAATGGAGGGAAATTTCGGTTGTGTGAATTATAGAATAGAGTATGGGGATATTTCCATACTGAGTGGGAAGGTCGATTGTACTATTACTGATATTTTCAGTTTTGATAGTACAAATGTGCTTCCAGGAAAACACGATCATCAAAGCTCAATGGATGTCAAACCAGGATTTAAAAAGGGATATTCCCCTGATTTTGAGGAGGACGAGAATATCTTGGTCAGAGACTTTCTGGGTCCAAACAAATGGAAGGAGGGAAAAATTATAAAGAGACTGGGGAAGTGTTTTTATACGGTTAAACTAAATGACGGCAGATTATGGAGACGGCACGTATGCCAATTGAGAAAGAATTACATCGTGCCTAGTCCGGCTCCCGAGATATTTCTGCCGGAGCAACTGATAAAGTGTCCAAGTGATGAGAGCCGTGCAGAGGATGGTTCTGTGGAGATTCCAGTCTCTCCCAGTAAAGAGAACATTCCCTCCTCTCCAGGAATCCCTGCACCAGAGGAGCCCGGTCCCGCAGCTTCGGACCAGGATAGGACGCCTCAGCGAAGGTATCCTATGAGGGATAGGAGACCTCCTGAAAGATTTGGATTTTGAAGGAGGGGAAGGAGCTTACGTGTATTCATGGTATTTACTATTTAATCATTTGTGACCATTGACCGGAATGCAGAATTTGCATGAGCAGTTATTATTATTATTATTAGAATGTAGCTTGTGCTGTAAAGACAATTAAATCTTTAGTAGCTTAAATAAATGTCTGATCCTTAAATTCTAAATACACCGCAGGCTAAATATCAGGAAACAGGTTAAATCAATGATTAGTTGATTTCTGTTCCACTAGGATGGCGATCTGCCATATAAAAGTTCATGTGAACGGGGTCAGGATATGTCTTTTTTGATTTTAAAATACAATATAACGCGGCTGATGATTGTAAAACGAAAATTTAAATTATACCGCGAATGTTTCTTTTATAAAATCGAAATTTATTTTCAAAGAGAAATAGCGACATTTCTATCTTTGAGGATGAGGTATGGAAAGGTGAAACATGAAGAGTAATGGCGAACGGAAAAATAAAAAGTGTTTTTCCGTTCGCCATTACTCTTCATGTGTCACCTTTCCATACCCCATCCTCAAAGTTAGAAATGTCGCTATTTCTCTTTGAAAATAAATTTCGATTTTATAAAAGAAACATTCGCGGTATAATTTAAATTTTCGTTTTACTTTTTTGATTTTATTAATATAAATAGTTATAAGAAATTTGAACTATTTTTAACGCGTATGATTCTTTTAAAAATAAATCAATTTTCTACTACCCTTAATGCAATGATAAAATAATGGGAGAGTCTTAAGTCCTGGGGCCGATGTACAAGCCGGGAGAACCTGTCGTAGTTCTCCAGCAGCTTGTGGCGGAGACTCCTGATGTCCGCATATGTCCCCCCAACATGTGACCATACTGTTTCTATTCTACCTACTGTATGGTAATATATATATATGAAAATTCGAAACTATTATAGAAGCGTATGATTCTTTTAAAAATTAAACAATTTCTACTGCCCTTACTGCAATGGAAAAATTAATGGAAGGGCAGTAGAAATTGTTTGATTTTTAAAAGAATCATACACACCAAAAATAGTTCAAATTTTTTTTATAGCAGATGACGCGCTAATGCATCGTCTAAATAGTTATACCAATAACCCCTCATGTCAAATTTTCAATATTTATGAAACAAGGAATTCTACTTTTGTTCCTGAAATCGTCCTTTATCTCTATAAACGCAGATATCTCGGGAGTTGTTACTTTCCTTCCTCAATTACATCAAAACGCTGTGACAGATTAAACGGATAATTTAATCTGTCACGATATGTTTATATGTAATTGAGCGGAAAAAAATCTCTTCCGAAAGCTTTTCCCTCGTTTTATCAAATAAAATAATGATGCCTTTTAATATTCTAAAATCACATTTAAAATCTATTTCGTAACGTCTTCATTATCTTCATAGTGGAAGTAAATAAATTTGTGCTATTAATATTTTTTCTCACTATTGCGATAATTCACCCTGCTGACTTCAGATCTACCAGGCTGTATCAAAGGATGTTCCCATAAATAAGATTATAAAATACATGCACATTATATATAAATAATATATAAACAAAAACATGTATTCATTGAAGTAGAGACCGTCATTTTCAATAAGTCAGCCATCCTTTTGTCAGGTTTCCAATTTGCTGCAATACCATTATCGGGGTTTAGAGTCGAAAAAGTCAGGACAGGCAATTTCGACGTCTTGGAATTTTTCGAAGTGTCTTCCCCTTAGAAATGTAGCCATGGACCGAAAGCAATGCATAATCAGATGGCGCAATATCCGGGCTATAAGCAGGGTGAGATAGAACATCAATACCCACCAAATCTTTTATTCTATTCGTTGTTAACCTATCTTGATGAGCCTGAGTGTTGCCATGTTGCAGTATTACTCTCTTTCGGTTGATCAAAGCAGGGCATCGAGTCTTAAAAACTTCATATACTCGGCTGAGTTGTTCTGAGTAGAGATCGGCATTAACTGCAAGACAGTCAGGAACAAGTTCATAGTGTAAAATACAATCGATGGTCCACCATGCAGTCAACATTACTTCATGGTCAAAGCGATCCTGTTTAACTACAGGTTTAGCCTCTTGATCACAGGGTACCCATTGTCTTTTGTGTCGGGTTTACGAAGCTAGATGCACTTTTAATCTCCAGTTAAAATCCGCTTCAAAAACCGAAAATCTGGTGAATTTTCGAACAATCGTTTACAGATATACTCACCTATGGGACTAGGCTATAAGTCAGGTCGTGGGGATCTTGTCTTGGGCATTTTCTAACAAAGTTCAGTTTGTGAAGAGTTCGGTTGATTGTATCTTTGGCTGACTATCAATCGGATCAGTTCACCTCGGGATTTTTAAAAAGGTCTTTCTCCTCTTTTAACAATGCTACTGTTGACCCGCGACTACTTATTCATCAGAGTTATTGTGCTTGTTTCGCAGCTGACCTTCATATCAGAAGGTCGTTTCCCTATCTGCCATATGGGGACGTACTCTGTACCAATCAGTTCTTTCGAGGGACCCCTACATGTATTTACTGCAAAAAATGGCCCTCTGTGCAATTTTACTTCAAGAACACTCCATGTAGTTACTGCAAGAACAATCCTCCATGTAATTACTGCAAGAATAATTCTCCATGTAATTACTGCAAGAAAGTCCCATCATGTGAATACTGCAATAACAATCCTCCATGTAATTATTGCAAGAACAACCCTCCATGTAATTATTGCAAGAACAACCTTCCATGTAACTACTGCAAAACAAACCTCCATGTAATTACTGCAAGAACAGTCCTCCATACTACAAGACCTTCCATGTAATTACTGTAAGAACAGCCCTCCATACTACGAGACCTTCCATGTAATTACTGTAAGAACAATCCTCCATGTAATTACCGTAAGAACAGCCCTCCATACTACAAGACCTTCCATGTAATTACTGTAAGAACAGTCCTCCATACTACGAGACCTTCCATGTAATTACTGTAAGAACAGCCCTCCATACTACGAGACCTTCCATGTAATTACTGTAAGAACAACCCTCCATACTACAAGACCTTCCATGTAATTACTGTAAGAACAACCCTCCATGTAATTACTGTAAGAGCAGCCCTCCATACTACAAGACCTTCCATGTAATTACTGCAAGAACAACCCTCCATACTACAAGACTTTCCATGTAATTACTGTAAGAACAGCCCTCCATAAAACAAGACCTTCCATGTAATTACTGCAAGAACAATCTTCCATACTACAAGACCTTCCATGTAATTACTGTAAGAACAGCCCTCCATACTACAAGACCTTCCATGTAATTACTGCAAGAACAACCCTCCATACTACAAGACCTTCCATGTAATTACTGCAAGAACAACCCTCCATACTACAAGACCCTCCATGTAATTACTGCAAGAACAGCCCTCCATACTACAAGACCTTCCATGTAATTACTGCAAGAACAACCCTCCATACTACAAGACCCTCCATGTAATTACTGTAAGAACAGCCCTCCATACTACAAGACCTTCCATGTAATTACTGCGAGAACAACCCTCCATACTACAAGACCTTACATGTAATTACTGCGAGAACAACCCTCCATACTACAAGACCCTCCATGTAATTACTGCAAGAACAGCCCTCCATACTACAAGACCTTCCATGTAATTACTGCAAGAACAACCCTCCATACTACAAGACCTCCCATGTAATTACTGTAAGAACAGCCCTCCATACTACAAGACCTTCCATGTAATTACTGTAAGAACAGCCCTCCATACTACAAGACCCTCCATGTAATTACTGCAAGAACAGCCCTCCATACTACAAGACCTTCCATGTAATTACTGCAAGAACAACCCTCCATACTACAAGACCTTCCATGTAATTACTGTAAGAACAGCCCTCCATACTACAAGACCTTCCATGTAATTACTGTAAGAACAGCCCTCCATACTACAAGACCCTCCATGTAATTACTGCAAGAACAGCTCTCCATACTACAAGACCTTCCATGTAATTACTGCAAGAACAACCCTCCATACTACAAGACCTTCCATGTAATTACTGTAAGAACAACCGTCCATGTAATTACTGCAAGAACAACCCTCCATACTACAAGACCTTCCATGTAATTACTGTAAGAACAGCCCTCCATACTACAAGACCTTCCATGTAATTACTGTAAGAACAGCCCTCCATACTACGAGACCTTCCATGTAATTACTGTAAGAACAACCCTCCATGTAATTACTGTAAGAACAGCCCTCCATACTACAAGACCTTCCATGTAATTACTGTAAGAACAGCCCTCCATACTACGAGACCTTCCATGTAATTACTGTAAGAACAACCCTCCATGTAATTACTGTAAGAACAGCCCTCCATACTACAAGACCTTCCATGTAATTACTGTAAGAACAGTCCTCCATACTACGAGACCTTCCATGTAATTACTGTAAGAACAGCCCTCCATACTACGAGACCTTCCATGTAATTACTGTAAGAACAACCCTCCATACTACAAGACCTTCCATGTAATTACTGTAAGAACAATCCTCCATGTAATTACCGTAAGAACAGCCCTCCATACTACAAGACCTTCCATGTAATTACTGTAAGAACAGTCCTCCATACTACGAGACCTTCCATGTAATTACTGTAAGAACAGCCCTCCATACTACGAGACCTTCCATGTAATTACTGTAAGAACAACCCTCCATACTACAAGACCTTCCATGTAATTACTATAAGAACAACCCTCCATGTAATTACTGTAAGAGCAGCCCTCCATACTACAAGACCTTCCATGTAATTACTGCAAGAACAACCCTCCATACTACAAGACTTTCCATGTAATTACTGTAAGAACAGCCCTCCATACTACAAGACCTTCCATGTAATTACTGCAAGAACAATCTTCCATACTACAAGACCTTCCATGTAATTACTGTAAGAACAGCCCTCCATACTACAAGAGCTTCCATGTAATTACTGCAAGAACAACCCTCCATACTACAAGACCTTCCATGTAATTACTGCAAGAACAACCCTCCATACTACAAGACCCTCCATGTAATTACTGCAAGAACAGCCCTCCATACTACAAGACCTTCCATGTAATTACTGCAAGAACAGCCCTCCATACTACAAGACCCTCCATGTAATTACTGTAAGAACAGCCCTCCATACTACAAGACCTTCCATGTAATTACTGTAAGACCAGCCCTCCATACTACAAGACCTTCCATGTAATTACTGCGAGAACAACCCTCCATACTACAAGACCTTACATGTAATTACTGCGAGAACAACCTTCCATACTACAAGACCCTCCATGTAATTACTGCAAGAACAGCCCTCCATACTACAAGACCTTCCATGTAATTACTGCAAGAACAACCCTCCATACTACAAGACCTCCCATGTAATTACTGTAAGAACAGCCCTCCATACTACAAGACCTTCCATGTAATTACTGTAAGAACAGCCCTCCATACTACAAGACCCTCCATGTAATTACTGCAAGAACAGCCCTCCATACTACAAGACCTTCCATGTAATTACTGCAAGAACAACCCTCCATACTACAAGACCCTCCATGTAATTACTGCAAGAACAGCCCTCCATACTACAAGACCTTCCATGTAATTACTGCAAGAACAACCCTCCATACTACAAGACCTTCCATGTAATTACTGTAAGAACAACCGTCCATGTAATTACTGCAAGAACAACCCTCCATACTACAAGACCTTCCATGTAATTACTGTAAGAACAGCCCTCCATACTACAAGACCTTCCATGTAATTACTGTAAGAACAACCCTCCATGTAATTACTGTAAGAACAGCCCTCCATACTACGAGACCTTCCATGTAATTACTGTAAGAACAACCCTCCATGTAATTACTGTAAGAACAGCCCTCCATACTACAAGACCTTCCATGTAATTACTGTAAGAACAACCCTCCATGTAATTACTGTAAGAACAGCCCTCCATACTACAAGACCTTCCATGTAATTACTGTAAGAACAGCCCTCCATACTACGAGCCCTTCCATGTAATTACTGTAAGAACAACCCTCCATGTAATTACTGTAAGAACAGCCCTCCATACTACAAGACCTTCCATGTAATTACTGTAAGAACAGTCCTCCATACTACGAGACCTTCCATGTAATTACTGTAAGAACAGCCCTCCATACTACGAGACCTTCCATGTAATTACTGTAAGAACAACCCTCCATACTACAAGACCTTCCATGTAATTACTGTAAGAACAACCCTCCATGTAATTACTGTAAGAGCAGCCCTCCATACTACAAGACCTTCCATGTAATTACTGTAAGAACAACCCTCCATGTAATTACTGTAAGAGCAGCCCTCCATACTACAAGACCTTCCATGTAATTACTGTAAGAACAGCCCTCCATACTACAAGACCCTCCATGTAATTACTGTAAGAACAGCCCTCCATACTACAAGACCTTCCATGTAATTACTGTAAGAACAGCCCTCCATACTACAAGACCTTCCATGTAATTACTGTAAGAACAGCCCTCCATACTACAAGACCTTCCATGTAATTACTGCAGAACAACCCTCCATACTACAAGACCTTCCATGTAATTACTGCAAGAACAACCCTCCATACTACAAGACCCTCCATGTAATTACTGCAAGAACAGCCCTCCATACTACAAGACCTTCCATGTAATTACTGCAAGAACAACCCTTCATACTACAAGAACTTCCATGTAATTACTGTAAGAACAGCCCTCCATACTACAAGACCTTCCATGTAATTACTGTAAGAACAGCCCTCCATACTACAAGACCTTCCATGTAATTACTGCAAGAACAACCCTCCATACTACAAGACCTTCCATGTAATTACTGCAAGAACAACCCTCCATACTACAAGACCCTCCATGTAATTACTGCAAGAACAGCCCTCCATACTACAAGACCTTCCATGTAATTACTGCAAGAACAAGCCTCCATACTACAAGACCTTCCATGTAATTACTGTAAGAACAGCCCTCCATACTACAAGACCCTCCATGTAATTACTGCAAGAACAGCCCTTCATACTACAAGACCTTCCATGTAATTACTGCAAGAACAACCCTCCATACTACAAGACCTTCCATGTAATTACTGTAAGAACAGCCCTCCATACTACAAGACCCTTCATGTAATTACTGTAAGAACAACCCTCCATACTACAAGACCTTCCATGTAATTACTGTAAGAACAACCCTCCATACTACAAGACCCCCCATGTAATTACTGTAAGAACAACCCTCCATGTAATTACTGCAAGAACAACCCTCCATACTACAAGACGAATTATATAATTGTAGCTGTCGGACGTGCGGACGTGCGTCGCTTGGCTCTGCTAACTCCGGTAAGCTTTGTTTATAAAACTTCTTCCTTACCTGTTATAAAACTAAAATTTTATATATAAATAGCTTAAATCAAAAATATTAACTTTTGATCGGCAATTGCTGTTTGAATTTTCGAAGGTTTATTATTAAATATGTAAAAATTTGAAAATGAATGCTCTAATTGTAGAACGATTAGATGAACTATGCAAATATTTTACGGATAAATTTGATAACAATCAAAAAACATTAAATAAACAAGATATAGGATATTTAAGGGGAACAATAAAACAGATAAAGGATAATATAACAGCATCACTTAAAATTGATGAGAAAATAAACAAAATCGAAGAATGTATGCAAAATAACTTTACGGTAATCAATAACGATTTATCAAAGATAATTGGGAAGGGTTTACGTAAAGATTCGTATGCAGAAGTGGCTAAAAACAAAGATTACTTACTTACACAAAAAGTACGACAAAATACTAAGGAACAAACCATTTTTATAACAGCTAATGAAAATCAAGCAATATCAGAGGTACAACAAAAGGTAAATGAGGGTATCAAATTTCTTAGACAAGAGGGCAATAAAACAAGAATCAATAGAATAATAAATACAAGAAAAGGGACGATCCTTAAACTGCCTAATGATCAAAATATAGACCAACTGATTGAAAGTTTCAAGAAGCTTGACGAAATCAACCAAATCAGCAAAATATATAAGCCAAAACTGAGAGAGATCCTACAATTTTGGTTAAGTCGATTAACAAAATAACAGATCTAACAAATTTGGTAACGATAATCTGTGAGATGAACCCAGAACTTGCTGGACTAAATAATGAGATCAAGGTCTTATTTCCTATTAAATCTGTAAAGGCTGAGCAAGATGTAGTTCTGAGGGTCTCCCCGGGGACCTATGCTACTATTAAAAAACTTGGCAAAATATACACTGATATCCAACGGTGCGATATTAGGGATAAAGTTCTTGTTGATCAATGCCAAAACTGTTATTTATTTCACCCTGGACATCGGACCAGAAACTGCCCAAATATAAAGAAATGTGTAAAATGTGGAATGGAAGGAGAGCATCACTGCTCCGAAATAATAAGATGCAGCAATTGCTGCAAGCACCCATATTTTAAGAATGGAAATTAAGATCATAAACCAAATACCCAAGCGTGCCCGATCTACGAAAGAGATTAAAAACACGATGCAGCGTACCGACTACTCAACAATTAAAGAAGAGGAGAACAAGAATTAAAACACCATTTGAATGCGCATGAATGAAAGAAACATAGCTAGATAGAATTAAAATTATTCAACAAAATGCTAGGAAAAGCAATACCTGCATGAGTGAACTATGTTCATCCAAAAAATTCATAAACACAGACTTAATTCTGATTCAGGAGCCTTATAAAATAAAAGAAGATATAATTTTTCCAGGAAACAATATAATATATCATCAGGAGAACAGTCCAAATATAAATACAGCAATAATTGTTAGAAACAATGCGTTACAAATTAAACTAATAAAATAATTCACTAACTCCTTCGCCACAACAATTTCTATACAAACAGAAAGTAAGAAAATTGCTATATCAAATATTTATATTCACCCCAATTCTATGAGAAAAGAGCACGAAACATTCTTCAGATCACTAACTGAAACATTTATAAACACGCCCCTAATTATAAGTGGTGACTTTAACGCCAGATCGCCATTATGGTATGATTCCACAAAAAATTACAACGGGCATAGATTGATCCCCATCATTGACGAAACGAACTTAATCATACATAATAATAAATCCACTACATGTCGAAATGCTAGTGTGATTGACCTTACGCTGACTAACAAACAAGCAATAGCAGCTATCAGAGACTGGCACACAGAACAAATATCGCAGATCTCTGATCATGTAGCAATAATCTATGAAGTACATACAACTGATAATTTCACCACAGCTACTAATTATTCCACATGGAAATTCAGTGAAGAAAAGGCGAACTGGTCAAATTTTGGCCAGAATTTCAATAAAATAGATCAAAATAATATTGAAAATCTTTTAGATACAGCAAATACAAGGAAAGACGTCGATAGCGCGGTAAAATAACTTTCGAACACGCTCATTGAAGCAGCGTATAATACTCTTAAACTAAGAAAAAACAAACAAATAAAAAACAACATAAACAGATGGTGGAACGCGGACTTGACACGCCTTGAGAGCTATTGTAAATACCTCCGTAACTCCTATTATCGGGCAAAAAATCCCTCTATCCATATTCAACAACAGTATAAAAGTGCAAGAAACAAATACGTCAGGGAAATAAATAAGGCTAAAAGAATGTCTTGGAGGTTTTTCTTAGAGGACATCAAATCAAAAAACCCATATGGAAATTTATACAGGGTATACAAAAATATTAAAAACGGTTCTAACCGAAAGGGAATTTTGGAAATCTTAGAAGTGAATAAAGATGAAGAACGATTCCAGAAGACAGTAGAACTTTTGAACAACCTTTTCCCCGATGATAGAGATAATGAAGACACAACCTTCCACAAAAACATAAGGAACTATACTCTAGGATTTCATAATAAAGAAAATATAATAATAACGCCCAATGAAGTAAATGGAATAATTGATGAACTAAACTCAAAGAAAACGCCTGGAATTGATAATATTTCTAACAATATGATAAAACATACTAAACAACTAATAGTTCCAATACTGGTGAAACTTTTTTCAAAAATGCTTAGATTTAAATTATTATCCGAATGAATGGAAAAAATCTGAAGTAATAATTATTCCCAAACCAGGTAAAACAGACATGAAAATTTATAAAAGCTACAGACCCATTTGTCTCAACTCAAACATTTCCAAAATATTTGAAAAAATAATTAACAACAAACTAATAAAATTTTATGAAGACTCGAATCTGCTTAACAATCGTCAACATGGATTTAGAAGATCAAGATCTACTATCTCTGCATTAAATGAAATTGTCAAAATAGCTCTAGAACACAAAAACAAAGAATATACAGCTATAATTGCAGTTGATATAAGTGGAGCGTTCGACAATGCATGGTGGCCGATGGTGCTGAAAAGACTAGATGAGGACAACGTTCAAGCTTCAATAATAAAACTACTACAGTCTTTTCTTAATATTAGAAGAGTGAGATTTAGATACTCATCAAATGAAACCCATAAAAAATTAAGCAAGGGATGTCCCCACAGGGTGGGCCTATATCCCCTACAATATGGAATATTATTCTAAACGATTTATTGAATAACTATTCAGAACCAAACAGTGAAATCATTGCTTATGCGGATGATATAACTGTGATATGTTGGGGAAACAACTTGACAGAACTTCGGAATACAACAGGAAAGGTCATGGGGAGAATGTTAGACTGGTGTGGGAACAATAAGATGACCGTATCTGAAGAGAAAACGAAAATCTTATACTTGTTTAATAGCAAAATAGCTGCAAAAATTCCGAACACTATCACTGCCAATCGAGTGGAAAAACTGAAGATTATGGGAATAACTTTTAAAAATCATAGAAATAAAAAGAAATTGGATTTTGTGCCCCATATTGATGAGATTATTACTAAGACAAATAGAGCTAGTGGATACCTAATTGGATTAACCGGGAAAGCATGGGGACTGGACAGTAAAAGAAGAATAGAACTCTATAAGACACTGTTTCGAAGTTCACTAACTTATGGTTCCACGATCTGGTACAACTTTATACCCAAAAAAGTCAAAGATAAATTAAACTCTCTGCAGTACAAAATTTTGAAGCACAGTACACAGGTTTATAATTCAACATCTTCAAACTGTACTCATATTGTTGCTAGAACACCAAAGCTCACAGATTTTATTGAAACAAATATGCTAAAAATAAATATTGGATACAAAAAATCAGATCCAACCAAAAGAAAAATTATATCTAATTTTATAAACCAGAAATTTGAGGAATACTATGGAGGTGCCAATGATAATTTCAAGGGATTCTTTGATACTTCAAGAATTCCTAACTATGTTCAACCCAACTTCTATAACGTTCAATTTTTTACTGGACATGGTGACTTCAACACATATTTGTTTAGAATTGGCAAAATTGGTTCACCTGCATGCACTTGTGGAAACGAACAACAAACCCCTGAACACCTTCTGATAAACTGTCCATTAACTTCTAAGGGAAGAAAACCAACTTTACCTGACTAATACAAAACAAGCTGCTTGCAATAAAGACCAATATATCAAGTTTAATAGATTCTGCAGGATGTATATTTTGAGGCGAAAGTGTTGACTGTACATATTTCAAGCTACTACTTATAATTACTATATGTGAAATTTGACATCGAACGTTTAATTTTAATAATTTCCAATGTTCAATTGTATTAATTGTATATAATTTAAAATATACACGCAATTATCCAAATTGTGGATATGGCGTGTCTCTCCCAACTGTTAAATAATAATAAATACTACAAGACCTTCCATGTAATTACTGTAAGAACAGCCCTCCATACTACAAGACCCTCCATGTAATTACTGTAAGAACAGCCCTCCATACTACGAGACTTTCCATGTAATTACTGTAAGAACAACCCTCCATGTAATTACTGTAAGAACAACCTTCCATGTAATTACTGTAAGAACAGCCCTCCATGTAATTACTGTAAGAACAGCCCTCCATACTACAAGACCTTCCATGTAATTACTGCAAGAACAACCCTCCATGTAATTACTGCAAAAACAACCCTCCATACTACAAGACCTTCCATGTAATTACTGTAAGAACAGCCCTCCATACTACGAGACCTTCCATGTAATTACTGTAAGAACAGCCCTCCATACTACAAGACCTTCCATGTAATTACTGTAAGAACAGCCCTCCATACTACAAGACCTTCCATGTAATTACTGTAAGAACAGCCCTCCATACTACGAGACCTTCCATGTAATTACTGTAAGAACAGCCCTCCATACTACAAGACTTTCCATGTAATTACTGTAAGAACAACCCTCCATACTACAAGACCTTCCATGTAATTACTGTAAGAACAACCCTCCATACTACAAGACCTTCCATGTAATTACTGTAAGAACACAACCCTCCATACTACAAGATCCTCCATGTAATTACTGTAAGAACAACCCTCCATACTACAAGACCTTCCATGTAATTACTGTAAGAACACAACCCTCCATACTACAAGACCTTACATGTAATTACTGTAAGAACAACCCTCCATACTACAAGACCTTCCATGTAATTACTGTAAGAACACAACCCTCCATACTACAAGATCCTCCATGTAATTACTGTAAGAACAACCCTCCATACTACAAGACCTTCCATGTAATTACTGTAAGAACACAACCCTCCATACTACAAGATCCTCCATGTAATTACTGTAAGAACACAACCCTCCATACTACAAGATCCTCCATGTAATTACTGTAAGAACAACCCTCCATACTACAAGACCTTCCATGTAATTACTGTAAGAACAACCCTCCATACTACAAGATCCTCCATGTAATTACTGTAAGAACAACCCTCCATACTACAAGACCTTCCATGTAATTACTGTAAGAACAACCCTCCATACTACAAGACCTTCCATGTAATTACTGTAAGAACACAACCCTCCATACTACAAGATCCTCCATGTAATTACTGTAAGAACAACCCTCCATACTACAAGACCTTCCATGTAATTACTGTAAGAACACAACCCTCCATACTACAAGACCTTACATGTAATTACTGTAAGAACAACCCTCCATGTAATTACTGTAAGAACAACCCTCCATACTACAAGACCCTCCATGTAATTACTGAAAGAACAGCCCTCCATACTACAAGACCCTACATGTAATTACTGTAAGAACAACCCTCCATACTACAAGACCCTCCATGTAATTACTGTAAGAACAACCCTCCATACTACAAGACTTTCCATGTAATTACTGTAAGAACAACCCTCCATACTACAAGACCCTCCATGTAATAACTGTAAGAACAACCCTCCATACTACAAGATCCTCCATGTAATTACTGTAAGAACAACCCTCCATACTACAAGATCCTCCATGTAATTACTGTAAGAACAACCCTCCATACTACAAGATCCTCCATGTAATTACTGTAAGAACAACCCTCCATACTACAAGATCCTCCATGTAATTACTGTAAGAACAACCCTCCATGTAATTACTGTAAGAACAACCCTCCATGTAATTACTGTAAGAACAACCCTCCATACTACAAGACCCTCCATGTAATTACTGTAAGAACAACCCTCCATGTAATTACTGTAAGAACAACCCTCCATGTAATTACTGTAAGAACAACCCTCCATGTAATTACTGTAAGAACAACCCTCCATACTACAAGATCCTCCATGTAATTACTGTAAGAACAACCCTCCATGTAATTACTGTAAGAACAACCCTCCATACTACAAGACCCTCCATGTAATTATTGTAAGAACAACCCTCCATGTAATTACTGTAAGAACAACCCTCCATACTACAAGACCCTCCATGTAATTATTGTAAGAACAACCCTCCATGTAATTACTGTAAGAACAACCCTCCATGTAATTACTGTAAGAACAACCCTCCATACTACAAGACCCTCCATGTAATTATTGTAAGAACAACCCTCCATGTAATTACTGTAAGAACAACCCTCCATGTAATTACTGTAAGAACAACCCTCCATACTACAAGACCCTCCATGTAATTACTGTAAGAACAACCCTCCATACTACAAGACCCTCCATGTAATTATTGTAAGAACAACCCTCCATGTAATAACTGCAAGAAAGAAAAGAAGAAAAAAAAAAGCTTCTTTCTCTTCTCTCTCTTTATCAGTTTTTATTGAGTTTTTCATACACAAAGGTAGATAAATAGGTTTTATTTATATACAATATGCATTTACAAAAGTGTTGGTACAAGAAACGGATGTATACAATCTTGTTAGTTATAAATTAGGGTTATCTTTTTAACAAACAATTGGAGAGAGAGGATTTAGAGGGGAATTGATTAGTTAGTGTGGGGGGGGGGGGGGGGTGTATGTGAAAGGAACATAAAAATTTGCCTTATTTGTTTTCACTTATCATCTCTCTTCACCTCACCAAACCAAAAAAAGAATGAAATTTTGAAAAAAAAAAAAAAACATTTTTTTTCAAACTTATATAATGGAATAGAAATGATTCTTCAAGAAAAAAAAAAGAATAAAATATTAATTTAAAAATTGCCGCAAAAAAAAAAAAAGGATAAAAAAAACGGCTCATCACAGTTATTTATTTTTTAAAATATATATATACTTTTTTTTTTTTTCAAATTGTATTTTTATATAGTAATATATATTTATATTGTGAATTTATACACAGATTTTTTTATAAATATAAACAAATACCAAATAGTATATATAATTTTTACTTCATATTTTTACAATAGTTATCTTCAATAAGTTACATAAAAGTTGATTTTTGGGATAAAATGGTGAAAATAACAAAACATAAAATGAGTGTCAAGGGGAGAGGAAAGAAGAAAAGTTTAGAAAAAAAAGTCAAAATTTTTTCTTGAAGTAGAAAAATGAAGTGAGAGAGAGAGAGATATTAAAGATTAAAAAATAAATTGCCTTAAATCTTGAAAGTTAAAAAAAAAAAACTTATAAATAAAAAAATAAAATAGTTACAGAAATAATTTCATCAATTGATATGTAGTTAACATCTTTTAATAATAATTATAATAATTAAGAAGTAATATTTGTAAAATAAAATATATAAATAGTATTGAGAGAGGGAGAAAAAAAAAATCACTAACCACAAATCAATGTAAAAAAAAAAAAAAAAAAGAATAATTTTGAAAAAAAAAAAAAATTTTTTTTAATACCATTATAATTTTGTAATTTAAGGGCATAGCAGAGAACATCACATGTTTAGTTAAAAAGAAAAATTATTACAAAAAAAAAACAATAAAAAAGTTAAAGAAATCAATTTAAAAAAAAAAGCATCCTTTCAATTACAACTCAAGCCAAAATTTCATACATTGATTTCATAAGGGAGAGTAGCAAATTATTTATTTGCATCAAAAATGATAAAAATTTCACATTCTAGCAAAAATTAACTAAAGAGAAAAAAAAATTAGGAATTCAAAAGTGTGTAAAAAAGAAAAATAATAATCCCCATTCCCCCATTTCTTTCAATATTTATTATAAGGCAAGACACAGATTCAGTTTTTTTTTTTTTTTTTAGAAAAAAGTCATGAAAAACACACAAAAAACATTATTAATATAATAAAAGATTTTTTTAAAGCTGTTTATAATAGAAATAGGTTCCAAAGAGAGAGAGAAAAAAAAAATAAAAAGATAAATAAGAGAATTGCCTGAAATCATACAGTAAAACAAAAACAAAGGGGTGATACGGTCAAAAAACAATAAAAAAAATATCAATGAAGACAAAAAAAAAAAAAGTGGGAAAAGGGGGGAAAAAAAACTATATACAATATTATATGTATACATCATATATATATATTTATAGCAAATATTTTATATATATTCTAATATATATATATTTTTTATACAATATATAATTTTTTTCAATTGTTAAATTATAACTTTTTGTGTAGTAGAACCATCTTTGAAATCTTTTCAAAGATAATAGAAGAGTAAAAAAAAAAAAAAGTTTTGTCTCATTTTTAAAAAAATTTAAAAAATCATTAAAAGACACCCCAGGCACCTTTAAATATATATTCAATCTGCATATTGTGAGAGATGAGGATGATTGTGGATAATGAAAAAGAATGATAAAGGAGTCTTTTGTTTATATATATATATATGTTGTATCATTTTTAAAACAAACAAACAAAAAAGTGAGGTTTACAAAGGAAAGGATACCCATCATAATATTTAATACTCAAAAAAAAAAAAAGGAGAAAAAAAGAAACAATATAAATAAATTATTTATAAACTGTACATTGGATAACAACAAAAAAAATAAATTATTATTTAGTAAAAAAAAAAAAATTATTCTTTAATTTTTTTTATATAAATTAATTTTTTTTTATATAGGATAGGATAGAGAAGAAGAAAAAATGTGTAAAAAAAAAGGTGAATTGGGTAGAAAAAAAATTGTTTTTTTTTTTAAATAAATAATAATTGACAACCGTGGCGCTTTGTACTAAATCTCTCCACAACATTCCTACCTTAAAAAAAAAAAAAAAGAAATAAATTGAATAATTATAAAGAAAGGAGGGCAGTTATAAATTTGACCAATTGAAAGGTTTTTATGAAGGGTTTCCAAATCAAGTTGTAAAATATAATAAAAGTAAGAGTAGAAGAAGAGGTAAGTATGATTTATTGACAAGAAATATTCCCACTTGGTCCTTCAATATATCTAACTAATTTAGAAAAAAGAAAGAAGACAAACAACAAAGTGGAGATCTCTCCTGGAATGATATGTCTGGGGTGTTAGCTGGGCAGGAAATGGGGTGTCCTGTGTCTGCGTGGAGTGTCTGTACCCAGTTTGAGGGAGGCTTGCCCGCCGCCCCCCGCAGCTATAAGCTGAGGGTAGAACGCCGGCGCAAGGACAGAACCTGTGGTCCCCGGAGCTGGACCCAAACCTGCCAACAACAAGCATGGTGTTGTATGCTCTTCATAAGTAAAATACTTCTTACAATCTAATCTCTTTACTAGATATATAACACAATAAAGACACTTCTCAATTTTATAAAAATGGTATTAAAACAATACATTTACAGTCTAAACACAAGGTAATAAGACCAAATCCAAATAAATAAATAGTGTTTGTAGAGGCTGGTGGAATAATGGTATAAATCATAGATTTTCAACCGGAAGGACCTTGGTTTGAATCCCGCATTGGGCAATGTTTTACACACTGGATTTAATCTTATTACCTTGTGTTTATAATCTATAATCCAAATTGTGCCTTATCATTTACAGTATAACTTCTTCAATTCAACATCCATAAGGATCAGAATTCTAGGTTGAATTAAAGTCGATTAAAGTAAATAGCTTTTAATTGGGATTAGAAAAACTGAATTAAAGAGGCTGTATTTGGCGGTTAAAAAAAAGCCAACCTGTATTCCATGGTTTTGGGCTAATGGTCTTCATAAGTACATTTAGATTTTATGGCATATATCCTAAGGGTGCGAAACCTGGACTGTTGCAGATACTGTTCCAGGTTCTGTCCAGCCTGTTGTTGAAGTAAGGAAGTTTTGTGGTGAGTATTTCACACACAGACACACAATGCAATCTTTATATTTATCTCCCTGATCCCTCTTGATCATCATTATTATTTTTTATAGGCTTTGAACATCGAGAAGAAAAAATTATACAGTAAAACCTCTCTATAGTAAATCCCAATGGGACTGACCCTGTGGTTCACTATAGCCATGGTTCGTTATAGCCATAGTTCACTGTATTTTAAAATAAAAATGGGGATTATTTCAGGTTAGTTATAAGGGAAGGTTCTCTATATTCTAGGTTTGTTTTAGCGGGGTTTTACTGTATATATAAATATTATATATACCTCATCTAAAATTGAGGGGAGAAGCATGCTGAAGAACGACGTGTATTTAGTAATTTATTAGAAAAAGGCACAAAATATTCCGAAATGGCTCAACTCTGTATCAGAGTATGACACCAAATTACAATATTTTAATATTCTAGTACTAGTTTTAATTCTATAAATTTGAAAATTGCAAAATCTCATAGTCAAAGGACTTAATCAACGTATAATAAAAGAGAAGTACACTCATGGACAAAACTTAGGAAGTAGAAAGTCTTTGTTGTCGCCGGTCGTTTAATTTTTTGAAGGAGACAGGCAATTTTGTTCACATTTGCTTATCTAGTGTATCTTCATTAAAGCTCAATGTGTATCAAATATATTTCAGAGTTATTATCTGAAAACCGATATTCATGCTAAAAGGTACAACTTCCTTAAGTTTTGACCATGAGTGTAGGTGGATCTTTAAAATGGGGAAGAGAATTTTAAAATGTTGAGAGAATAATGCTCCCTCTTTATCAATCCCAAGTAAGCCTCTTCTATAAAGCTTAGATTTAATGGATCTCAACAATTAACTCAAACCTTATTTATAATAATAAGAATCCCACACACACAAAGAGTTGCTTACATAAGTTTAAAAATAACTTGTTGTTTCTTATCTCCAAGATTACACAAATTCCATGAGACCATGCTCCTCGAGCTTAATACTAATATAGCATCTCCACAAAGGGAAGTGAAACACTGGGAGTTGTTTCCTACCTTTGGAAGGCCCCACCACAGGAGGGCCCCCTGGGGAGACCAGCAGGTCGGGGCTAGGGGACCTAGATGTGGTGGAGAGGAAGTGGGAGGTCCCCAGACCATTGAGGGATGTCACCACATGAGGACTTAGAGACTCCTGGACACACAGTAGAATGGTGGTACACCTGGCTGTATGCAAGATTTTTACCAGGTTTGTTCACTAAGGAATAGCTATCTAACCATTCTTAAACAAAAATAAGACCAAATGGATTTAAAAGTCTGGAAATTTCTGTTTCCTTAAGTTTACAACCGAGGATTACTGTGGTGTTTGGTGTGTAAATTTCTGCTTCCTTGAGTGTGCTTACAACCGAGGATTACTGTAGTGTTTGGTGTGTAAATTTCTGCTTCCTTGAGTGTGCTTACAACCGAGGATTACTGTAGTGTTTGGTGTGTAAATTTCTGCTTCCTTGAATGTGCTTACAACCGAGGATTACTGTAGTGTTTGGTGTGTAAATTTCTGCTTCCTTGAGTGTGCTTACAACCGAGGATTACTGTAGTGTTTGGTGTGTAAATTTCTGCTTCCTTGAGTGTGCTCACAACCGAGGATTACTGTAGTGTTTGGTGTGTAAATTTCTGCTTCCTTGAATGTGCTTACAACCGAGGATTACTGTAGTGTTTGGTGTGTAAATTTCTGCTTCCTTGAGTGTGCTTACAACCGAGGATTACTGTAGTGTTTGGTGTGTAAATTTCTGCTTCCTTGAATGTGCTTACAACCGAGGATTACTGTAGTGTTTGGTGTGTAAATTTCTGCTTCCTTGAGTGTGCTTACAACCGAGGATTACTGTAGTGTTTGGTGTGTAAATTTCTGCTTCCTTGAGTGTGCTCACAACCGAGGATTACTGTAGTGTTTGGTGTGTAAATTTCTGCTTCCTTGAGTGTGCTTACAACCGAGGATTACTGTAGTGTTTGGTGTGTAAATTTCTGCTTCCTTGAGTGTGCTTACAACCGAGGATTACTGTAGTGTTTGGTGTGTAAATTTCTGCTTCCTTGAGTGTGCTTACAACCGAGGATTACTGTAGTGTTTGGTGTGTAAATTTCTGCTTCCTTGAATGTGCTTACAACCGAGGATTACTGTAGTGTTTGGTGTGTAAATTTCTGCTTCCTTGAGTGTGCTTACAACCGAGGATTACTGTAGTGTTTGGTGTGTAAATTTCTGCTTCCTTGAGTGTGCTTACAACCGAGGATTACTGTAGTGTTTGGTGTGTAAATTTCTGCTTCCTTGAATGTGCTTACAACCGAGGATTACTGTAGTGTTTGGTGTGTAAATTTCTGCTTCCTTGAATGTGCTTACAACCGAGGATTACTGTAGTGTTTGGTGTGTAAATTTCTGCTTCCTTGAATGTGCTTACAACCGAGGATTACTGTAGTGTTTGGTGTGTAAATTTCTGCTTCCTTGAGTGTGCTTACAACCGAGGATTACTGTAGTGTTTGGTGTGTAAATTTCTGCTTCCTTGAGTGTGCTCACAACCGAGGATTACTGTAGTGTTTGGTGTGTAAATTTCTGCTTCCTTGAGTGTGCTTACAACCGAGGATTACTGTAGTGTTTGGTGTGTAAATTTCTGCTTCCTTGAGTGTGCTTACAACCGAGGATTACTGTAGTGTTTGGTGTGTAAATTTCTGCTTCCTTGAGTGTGCTTACAACCGAGGATTACTGTAGTGTTTGGTGTGTAAATTTCTGCTTCCTTGAGTGTGCTTACAACAGAGGATTACTGTAGTGTTTGGTGTGTAATTTTCTGCTTCTTTGAGTGTGCTTAAACCGAGGATTACTGTAGTTTGGGGTGTAAATTTCTTCTTCCTTGAGTGTGCTTAAACAGAGGATTACTGTAGTGTTTGGTGTGTAAATTTCTGCTTCCTTGAGTGTGCTTACAACCGAGGATTACTGTAGTGTTTGGTGTGTAAATTTCTGCTTCCTTGAGTGTGCTTACAACAGAGGATTACTGTAGTGTTTGGTGTGTAATTTTCTGCTTCTTTGAGTGTGCTTAAACCGAGGATTACTGTAGTGTTTGGTGTGTAAATTTCTGCTTCCTTTAGTGTGCTTACAACCGAGGATTACTGTAGTGTTTGGTGTGTAAATTTCTGCTTCCTTGAGTGTGCTTACAACCGAGGATTACTGTAGTGTTTGGGGTGTAATTTTCTGCTTCTTTGAGTGTGCTTACAACCGAGGATTACTGTAGTGTTTGGTGTGTAAATTTCTGCTTCCTTGAGTGTGCTTACAACCGAGGATTACTGTAGTGTTGGGTGTGTAAATTTCTGCTTCCTTGAGTGTGCTTACAACCGAGGATTACTGTAGTGTTGGGTGTGTAAATTTCTGCTTCCTTGAGTGTGCTTACAACCGAGGATTACTGTAGTGTTTGGTGTGTGAATTTCTGCTTCCTTGAGTGTGCTTACAACCGAGGATTACTGTAGTGTTTGGTGTGTAAATTTCTGCTTCCTTGAGTGTGCTTACAACCGAGGATTACTGTAGTGTTTGGTGTGTTAATTTCTGCTTCCTTGAGTGTGCTTACAACAGAGGATTACTGTAGTGTTTGGTGTGGAAATTTCTGCTTCCTTGAGTGTGCTTAAACCGAGGATTACTGTAGTGTTTGGTGTGTAAATTTCTGCTTCCTTGAGTGTGCTTACAACCGAGGATTACTGTAGTGTTGGGTGGTTACCTGTCTGTGGTCCTGGGGAGACTTGAGTGAGGAAGGGGGCTTGGAGCACCAGGCCCCCAGCTCCAGCAAGGACTGGGTGTGGTGGAAGAGGTGGCCGTTGAGCAGCTCCAAGGGGGGTTGCAGCCTGGACAGCCTGTGGTGGTTGATTGTGGGGGGGAAGGCTGCAGCCAGGGTGGCAGCTGGGAACAGAGGCAGGGCCGCCGCCCCCCGGGTCCCCGTGCTGAGATTGAGGGGAGCAGAGGGGGCCAACTGGGGGGGTGCTCCATTAGGCACAAGCTTCTTTTTCTTGGCAGCAGGAGGTAGTGTGGAGGAGGGTGGAGGGGCCTTGGTGGGGTGAGTGTTGGGGGCAGTGTTGGTGTCTATCACAGTCATCTTGGTGTCCTCTTCCTCCACTGGTGGAGCAACTGCAGCTTCTTCCACACACAGCTTCCTGCACACCACCAGGATCACTTTAGCCATTTTTCCAACTGGTAGACTCTATCTGGAACCACCCTGAAGCCAGATAATCTACCACTCTACTAGGTGAAATGATCTCCTCTGTGCCAACGGGAATGGGTATCGGCCAAAACCACAGAGCAAAGTAAGCAAGCATCAGGTCTGTCCTTCCAAGAGGATAGCAGTCCATAATTTCCAGACTTATGTCTGGCCATGTATGGAAATATAATTGTTTCCATTGTTTAAATTCTCATTATTTTTTATAACAATTGACAACGATGATAAGGCACAATTTGAATTATAGATTATAAACACAAGGTAATAAGTTTCAATAAAATATTTTGAATTGTCAATTCTCTATGGAAAATGAGCAGTCGCAAAGTTTTCCACCTGTATAGAGTGCAAAAACTTCAAACCCCCAACCTGATCATCAACAGAATTGGCTCATCCATCAATAAGCTCTACTCATCCCCATCAGACACCAGTAAAAGAGTCAAGATCCACAGACTTGACACTGATCAGGTGGCAATAAGTAAGATCCTCAAACACACAACAAAGGAGAAGATGAACAGGGATATGAAACTATATATGGTAAAATCTCTCTATAATGAACCCTAATGGGACCCAACTTTTGGTTCACTGTAGCCGTTTGTTTACTTTTTAAATTTTTAGATCGTATAATTAAAGGACAGCCATACACAGAAAGAGGAAATATAATTAATAATATTTACAGATATATGCCTTTAATTATATTTAAAAAAAAGAAAATTCACTTTTAATTTTAAGAATAATATTTTAGGTTGTCTTAAAATGTTATCTTGTTTACACACTTGATTACAGTACTATTTAAGAACTTGCTGTGATATTTTTTCTCATTTATTCTTTTGTCTAATGATGGTAACAATACTGTTACCGAAATGTTACAAACTATTAAATTATTTGGATTAGGTCTTATTTTCGTGTATCTTTAATGCTTTATTGAAAATAATTTAGAAATGTTCATACAACTTATTGTTTTCTATATGCAAGCCTCTTGATGTTTAGCAACAGCTCTGCATCGATGTTTCCAGGAAGTGAGGCTTCATCTTAGGATATTTTGATCAAGACCACAGTCCATCAAGACCCTGTGGGGACTTACTTCAGTGGGGGAGGCTGGGGTGGGGCAGCTAGCAGGGCAGTCCGCTGGAGTCCCAACTGCCGGTTGAGCAGCAGTAGGCCGGACTCCAGCCGGCGGAGGCCGAAGGAGCAGAGGGCTGCCGGCCTG
>CP092864.1:37197843-37257461 GCA_030710605.1 Cordylochernes scorpioides
AAGATATCGTAGTGAGATTTTCTTATTGTAATTATAAACTCTATCAATACTTTCACTCACTATCTAAATTACATTGCCATATAAATTGTCTTCGCTGCATATCTAGTAAAGTAAAACACAGCATTGGGATTATTATCATTGATGTAACATTGTAAAGTTATGATTTTATACGATTATAACAATTTTATGCTGCAATCGGATAAGAATAAAACTTGAATATATAAGTATTCTATATGATATTTATATTATAAGAGCTAGATTGTAAAAGAATAAGATAAAACAAACATTAATCATAATAATTTATCCATATAGTTTGTTTTAATACTAAAATAAAACCTAATTGTTATGATGGTTGGAGATTAAGACAATTGAGTTGTGGAGACTAATAAGTCATAACTAATTGGCATGAAATGTTTTGATTATCTCAATTAGACTAAAGTTAAATACGATTAACGTTTATATAACCATAATTATGATGGCTAGAGTATATAGAACTAAAATTGAGACAAAGAAGAGTAAATCAAAGCTGAATCATAATTGCTATAGTACCCAAGGGAAAGAAGCGGTCACCACTCGGATACAAACGTTATACCACCAAGACTCTCTTCCTATCATCAAGACAATTCCAAGTCGTGAAGTGACAACGCAACTGTCTTTGCACTGGACCTCAGGCCGAGGTTTGAAACTCTTCACGGCGCTAACAGCCGGTAAGCTTTGATTTTGAATCTCTCCTAGTTTGTATCACATGTTTTCTTATTTCAGCGATCAGTATGGACTTATCAAACAAAGTTATGAGATCATTTGACGTTCGATGGACCAAAATACTTGCACAGTCTTCATCTGAATTCAATTATATTCCCAATATGCCTGGTAAATTTACATATTGCCATTTCTTACTTTTAAGGATTAATCAGTCAAGATATTACTAACATACCATCTCGCTAATATATTAGCGTCTTAATGTGGTTTTCAAATTTCCTTTTGAGAGATCCTCAAAATTTAATCCAACAAAACTTACAGTAAAACGAAAATTGCAAATATACCGCGAATGTTTCTTTTATAAAAATCGAAATATATTTAAGAGAGAAATAGCTATTTCTCTCTTAAATAGATTTCGATTTTTATAAAAGAAACATTCGCGGTATATTTGCAATTTTCGTTTTACAATCATCAGCCGCGTTATATTGTATTTTAAAACTTACAGTATTTTAAAAAATCCCTTAAAGATATTTTATGGGGTTTAATAAAAGTGTTTGTTCCTCGGTTTTGTGTTTCATTCAATTAAGGTGATCTAAGAGTTCTTAAAACTCCTCTAATACTTGAAATCATTTTTCATCCATTGAGCTTTGATGATCGTGTTTTCCTGGAAGCACATTTGTACTATCAAAGCAGAAATATCAGTAATAGTACAATCGACCTTCCCACTCAGTATGAAAATATCCCCCACACTCTATTCTATAATTCACACAACCGAAATTCCACTCCATTCTGCCTCACTTAATATAAGTATGTGAAAAATAAATAAAATAATAATAAAGGTCAGGTGTTTGTTATTAAAATCAAAAAGGCGTATCCCGACCACGCTCAAATAGACTTTTAGATGACAGAGCACCATCTAGTGGAACAGAAATCAACTAAACATTGATTTAAACTGTTCCCTGATATTTGGCCAACCTATTTTCTTGATAAATCAAGAAAAGTCAACCACGAACGCGTTTTGGGTTGTTGGCCCTCGTCAACGTGGTGTATACTGTACCTCTATTTTAGATGGCAGAGCCTCTGGGACCAAAATATTTTTGGTCGTAGAGGAACAGTCTGCATCACATTGATGAGGGCCAACAGCCCGAAACGCATTCGTGGTCGACTTTTCTTGATTTATCAAGAGAATGGGTTGGCTAAATATCAGGGAACAGATTAAATCAACGTTTAGTTGATTTCTGTTCCACTTAGATGGCGATCTGCCATCTAAAAGTTCATGTGAACATGGTCGGGTTATGTCTTTTTTGATTTTATTAATATAAATAGTTATAAGAAAGTTGAACTATTTTTAACGCGTATGATTCTTTTAAAAATAAATCAATTTTCTACTACCCTTAATGCAATGATAAAATAATGGGAGAATCTTAAGTCCTGGGGCCGGTGAACAAGCCGGGAGAACCTGTCGTAGTTCTCCAGCAGCTTGTGGCGGAGACTCCTGATGTCCGCATCTGTCCACACAACATGTGACCATACTGTTTCTATTCTACCTACTGTATGGTAATATTCTAGATACAGTTACGAGCGTCATCATCTCTGTCACCGTTTGCTTTTTTTTTTTTTTGGAATGGCGCCCTCCTATTGGTTGGCTACGGTCACGCCACCTTTGCCCCCCCCTATCATGCCTCCCCCACTCGCTCTTTCGTTTTTGTAACTATTGGTTTGGAGCGGTCGCTCTTTAAATAAATTCATATATTAGTTAATAACTAAATGGAATCCTCTCTTTCCTTTTCCCAGCAAGAGACACCTACGGAAGCCAACAGTACATAGACAGATCAAGCACATAGGCTATAGTTATTAACTAATATATGCATTTATTAAAGGCGCCAAATTTATAATTGTAACAAATAGTATTTTAATAAAAACATTCAATCGGGTAAAACACGGGCGTTGCCCGGGTCATTCGGCTAGTATATATATATGAGAGAGAAATTCGAAACTATTATAGAAGCGTATGATTCTTTTAAAAATTAAACAAAAATCTACTGACCTTACTGCAATGGAAAAATTAATGGAAGGGCAGTAGAAATTGTTTGATTTTTAAAAGAATCATACACACCAAAAATAGTTCAATTTTTTTATAGCAGATGACGCGCTAATGCATCGTCTAAATAATTATACCAATAACCCCTCATGTCAAATTTTCAATATTTAAGAAACAAGAAATTCTACTTTTGTTCCTGAAATCGTCCTTTATCTCTATAAACTCAGATCTCTCGGAAGATGTTACTTTCCTTCCTCAATTACATCAAAACACTGTGACAGATTAAACGGATAATTTAATCTGTCACAATATGTTTATATGTAATTGAGCGGAAAAATCTCTTCCGAAAGTTCTTCCCTCGTTTTATCAAATAAAATATTGATGCCTTTAATATTCTAAAATAACATTTAAAATATATTTCGTAACGTCTTCATTATCTTCATAGTGGAAGTAAATAAATTTGTGCTATTAATATTTTTCTCACTATTGCGATAATTCGCCCTGCTGACTTCAGATCTACCAGGCTGTATCAAAGGTTTGTTCCCATAAATAAGATTATAAAATATACAGACACATATTATATATAAATAATATATAAACAAAAACATGTATTCATTGAAGTAGAGACCGTCATTTTCAATAAGTCAGCCATCCTTTTGTCAGGTTTCCAATTTGCTGCAATACCATTATCGGGGTTTAGAGTCGAAAAAGTCAGGACAGCAATTTCGACGTCTTGGAATTTTCGAAGTGTCTTCCCCTTAGAAATGTAGCCATGGACCGAAGCAATGCATAATCAGATGGCGCAATATCCGGGCTATAAGCAGGGTGAGATAGAACATCAATACCCACCAAATCCTTTATTCTATTCGTTGTTAACCTATCTTGATGAGCCTGAGTGTTGCCATGTTGCAGTATTACTCTCTTTCGGTTGATCAAAGCAGGGCATCGAGTCTTAAAAACTTCATATACTCGGCTGAGTTGTTCTGAGTAGAGATCGGCATTAACTGCAAGACAGTCAGGAACAAGTTCATAGTGTACAATACAATCGATGGTCCACCATACAATCAACATTACTTCATGGTCAAAGCGATCCTGTTTAACTACAGGTTTAGCCTCTTGATCACAGGGTACCCATTGTCTTTTGTGTCGGTTTACGAAGCTAGATGCACTTTTAATCTCCAGTTAAAATCCGCTTCAAAAACAGAAAATCTGGTGGATTTTCGAACATTCGTTTACAGATATACTCACCTCTGGGACTAGGCTATAAGTCAGGTCGTGGGTATCTTGTCTTGGGCATTTTCTAACAAAGTTCAGTTTGTAAAGAGTTCGGTTGATTGTATCTTTGGTTGACTATCAATCGGGTCAGTTGAACTCGGGATTTTAAAAAGGTCTTTCTTCTCATTTAACAATGCTACTGTTGACCCGCGACTGCTTATTCGTCAAAGTTATTCTGCTTGTTTCGTAGCTGGCCAGAAGGTCGTTTCCCTATCTGCCATATGGGGACGTACCCTGTAGCAATCAGCTCTTTCGAGGGACCCCTACATTTATTTACTGCATAAATGGCCATCTATGCAATTTTACTTCAAGAACACTCCATGTATTTACTGCAAGAACAATCCTCCATGTAATTATTGAAAGAACAAACCTCCATACTACAAGACCCTTCATGTAATTACTGCAAAAACAACCCTCCATGTAATTTCTGCAAGAACTCAATCCTACAAGACCTTCCATGTAATTTCTGCAAGAACAGCCCTCCATGTAATTACTGTAAGAACAACCCTCCATGTAATTACTACAAGAATAACCCTCCATACTACAAGACCTTCCGTGTAATTTCTGCAAGAACAACCCTCCATGTAATTTCTGCAAGAACAACCCTCCATGTAATTACTGCAAGAACAACCCTCCATACTACAAGACCTTCCATGTAATTTCTGCAAGAACAGCCCTCCATGTAATTTCTGCAAGAACAACCCTCCATGTAATTTCTGCAAGAACAACCCTCCATGTAATTACTGTAAGAACAACCCTCCAAACAACAAGACCTTCCATGTAATTTCTGCAAGAACAGCCCTCCATGTAATTTCTGCAAGAACAACCCTCCATGTAATTTCTGCAAGAACAACCCTCCATGTAATTACTGTTAGAACAACCCTCCATACAACAAGACCTTCCATGTAATTTCTGCAAGAACAACCCTCCATGTAATTACTGTAAGAACAACCCTCCAAACAACAAGACCTTCCATGTAATTTCTGCAAGAACAACCCTCCATGTAATTACTGCAAGAACAACCCTCCATACTACAAGACCTTCCATGTAATTTCTGCAAGAACAGCCCTCCATGTAATTTCTGCAAGAACAACCCTCCATGTAATTACTGTAAGAACAACCCTCCATACAACAAGACCTTCCATGTAATTTATACAAGAACAACCCTCCATACTACAAGACCTTCCATGTAATTACTGTAAGAACAACCCTCCATGTAATTACTGCAAGAACAACCCTCCATGTAATTACTGCAAGAACAACCCTCCATGTAATTACTGTAAGAACAACCCTCCATGTAATTACTGCAAGAACAACCCTCCATGTAATTACTGCAAGAACAACCCTCCTTGTAATTAATGCAAGAACAACCCTCCATGTAACTACTGCAAGAACAACCCTCCATGTAATTACTGTAAGAACAACCCCTCATACTACAAGACCCTACATGTAACTACTGCAAGAACAACCCTCCATGTACTTACTGCAAGAACAACCCTCCATGTAATTACTGTAAGAACAACCCCTCATACTACAAGACCCTACATGTAACTACTGCAAGAACAACCCTCCATGTACTTACTGCAAGAACAACCCTCCATGTAATTACTGTAAGAACAACCCCTCATACTACAAGACCCTACATGTAACTACTGCAAGAACAACCCTCCATGTAATTACTGTAAGAACAACCCCCCATGTAATTACTGCAAGAACAACCCTCAATACTACAAGACCTTCCATGTAATTGCTGGAAGAACAGTCCTGCATACTACAAGACCTTCCATGTAATTACTGCATGAACAACCCTCCATACTATAAGACCCTCCATGTAATTACTGCAAGAACAACCTTCCATGTAATAACTGCAAGAACAACCCTCCATACTACAAGACCTTCCATGTAATTGCTGGAAGAACAACCCTCCATGTAATTACTGTAAGAACAACCCTCCATGTAATTGCTGGAAGAACAGCCCTGCATACTACAAGACCTTCCATGTAATTACTGCAAGAACAGCCCTCCATACTACAAGACCTTCCATGTAATTGCTGGAAGAACAGCCCTGCATACTACAAGACCTTCCATGTAATTACTGCATGAACAACCCTCCATACTATAAGACCCTCCATGTAATTACTGCAAGAACAACCTTCCATGTAATAACTGCAAGAACAACCCTCCATACTACAAGACCTTCCATGTAATTGCTGGAAGAACAACCCTCCATGTAATTACTGTAAGAACAACCCTCCATGTAATTGCTGGAAGAACAGCCCTGCATACTACAAGACCTTCCATGTAATTACTGCAAGAACAGCCCTCCATACTACAAGACCTTCCATGTAATTGCTGGAAGAACAGCCCTGCATACTACAAGACCTTCCATGTAATTACTGCATGAACAACCCTCCATACTATAAGACCCTCCATGTAATTTCTGCAAGAACAACCCTCCATGTAATAACTGCAAGAACAACCCTCCATGTAATACCTGCAAGAACAACCCTCCATACTACAAGACCCTACATGTAATTACTGCAAGAACAACCCTCCATGTAATAACTGCAAGAACAACCCTCCATGTAATAACTGCAAGAACAACCCTCCATACTACAAGACCTTACATGTAATTACTGTAAGAACAACCCTCCATACTACAAGATCCTCCATGTAATTACTGTAAGAACAACCCTCCATACTACAAGATCCTCCATGTAATTACTGTAAGATCAACCCTCCATACTACAAGATCCTCCATGTAATTACTGAAAGAACAACCCTCCATGTAATTACTGTAAGAACAACCCTCCATACTACAAGATCCTCCATGTAATTACTGTAAGAACAACCCTCCATACTACAAGACCTTACATTTAATTACTGTAAGAACAACCCTCCATGTAATTACTGTAAGAACAACCCTCCATACTACAAGATCCTCCATGTAATTACTGTAAGAACAACCCTCCATACTACAAGATCCTCCATGTAATTACTGTAAGAACAACCCTCCATACTACAAGATCCTCCATGTAATTACTGTAAGAACAACCCTCCATACTACAAGACCCTCCATGTAATTACTGTAAGAACAACCCTCCATACTACAAGACTTTCCATGTAATTGCTGCAAGAACAGCCCTCCATGTAATTACTGTAAGAACAACCCTCCATGTAATTACTGTAAGAACAACCCTCCATGTAATAACTGCAAGAAAGAAAAGAAGAAAAAAAAAAGCTTCTTTCTCTTCTCTCTCTTTATCAGTTTTTATTGAGTTTTTCATACACAAAGGTAGATAAATAGGTTTTATTTATATACAATATGCATTTACAAAAGTGTTGGTACAAGTAACGGATGTATACAATCTTGTTAGTTATAAATTAGGGTTATCTTTTTAACAAACAATTGGAGAGAGGATTTAGAGGGGAATTGATTAGTTAGTGTGGGGGGGGGGGGGGGTGTATGTGAAAGGAACATAAAAATTTGCCTTATTTGTTTTCACTTATCATCTCTCTTCACCTCACCAAACTAAAAAAAAATGAAATTTTGAAGAAAAAAAAAAAAAAAAAACATTTTTTTTCAAACTTATACAATGGAATATAAATGATTCTTCAAGAAAAAAAGAATAAAATATTAATTTAAAAATTGCCGCAAAAAAAAAAAGGATAAAAAAACGGCTCATCACAGTTATTTATTTTTTAAAATATATATACTTTTTTTTTTTTTCAAATTGTATTTTTATATAGTAATATATATTTATATTGTGAATTTATACACAGATTTTTATAAATATAAACAAATACCAAATAGTATATATAATTTTTACTTCATATTTTTACAATAGTTATCTTCAATAAGTTACATAAAAGTTGATTTTTTGGGATAAAATGGTGAAAATAACAAAACATAAAATGAGTGTCAAGGGGAAAGGAAGAAAAGGTTAAAAAAAAAAAAAAATCAAAATTTTTTCTTGAAGTAGAAATATGAAGTGAGAGAGAGAGAGATATTAAAGATTAAAAAATAAATTGCCTTAAATCTTGAAAGTTAAAAAAAAAAAAACTTATAAATAAAAAAATAAAATAGTTACAGAAATAATTTCATCAATTGATATGTAGTTAACATCTTTTAATAATAATTATAATAATTAAGAAGTATTTTGTAAAATAAAATATATAAATAGTATTGAGAGAGGGAGAAAAAAAAATCACTAACCACAAATCAATGTAAAAAAAAAAAGAATAATTTTGAAAAAAAAAAATTTTTTTTTTAATACCATTATAATTTTGTAATTTAAGGGCATAGCAGAGAACATCACATGTTTAGTTAAAAAGAAAAATTATTACAAAAAAAAAACAATAAAAAAGTTAATAAAGAAATCAATTTTTAAAAAAAAGCATCCTTTCAATTACAACTCAAGCCAAAATTTCATACATTGATTTCATAAGGGAGAGTAGCAAATTATTTATTTGCATCAAAAATGATAAAAAATTCACATTCTAGCAAAAATTAACTAAAGAGAAAAAAAAATTAGGAATTCAAAAGTGTGTAAAAAAGAAAAATAATAATCCCCATTCCCCCATTTCTTTCAATATTTATTATAAGGCAAGACACAGATTCAGTTTTTTTTTTTAGAAAAAAAGTCATGAAAAACACACAAAAAACATTATTAATATAAAAGATTTTTTTTTAAAGCTGTTTATAATAGAAATAGGTTCCAAAGAGAGAGAGGAAAAAAAAAAAGAAATAAAAAGATAAATAAGAGAATTGCCTGAAATCATACAGTAAAACAAAAACAATGGGGTGATACGGTCAAAAAACAATAAAAAAATATCAATGAAGACAAAAAAAAAAAAAGTGGGAAAAGGGGAAAAAAAAAACTATATACAATATTATATGTATACATCATATATATATATTTATAGCAAATATTTTATATATATTCTAATATATATATATTTTTTATACAATATATAATTTTTTTTCAATTGTTAAATTATAACTTTTTGTGTAGTAGAACCATCTTTGAAATCTTTTCAAAGATAATAGAAGAGTAAAAAAAAAAAGTTTTGTCTCATTTAAAAAAAATTTAAAAAATCATTAAAAGACACCCCAGGCACCTTTAAATATATATATATATTCAATCTGCATATTGTGAGAGATGAGGATGATTGTGGATAATGAAAAAGAATGATAAAGGAGTCTTTTGTTTATATATATATATATATATGTTGTATCATTTTTAAAACAAACAAACAAAAAAGTGAGGTTTACAAAGGAAAGGATACCCATCATAATATTTAATACTCAAAAAAAGAAAAAAGGAGAAAAAAAGAAACAATATAAATAAATTATTTATAAACTGTACATTGGATAACAACAAAAAAAATAAATTATTATTTAGTAAAAAAAAAAAAAAATTATTCTTTAATTTTTTTTTTATATAAATTATTTTTTTTTATATAGGATAGGATAGAGAAGAAGAAAAAATGTGTAAAAAAAAAGGTGAATTGGGTAGAAAAAAAATTGTTTTTTTTTTAAATAAATAATAATTGACAACCGTGGCGCTTTGTACTAAATCTCTCCACAACATTCCTACCTTAAAAAAAAAAAAAAAGAAAGAAATTGAATAATTATAAAGAAAGGAGGGCAGTTATAAATTTGACCAATTGAAAGGTTTTTATGAAGGGTTTCCAAATCAAGTTGTAAAAAATAATAAAAGTAAGAGTAGAAGAGGAGGAGGTAAGTATGATTTATTGACAAGAAATATTCCCACTTGGTCCTTCAATATATCTAACTAATTTAGAAAAAAGAAAGAAGACAAACAACAAAGTGGAGATCTCTCCTGGAATGATATGTCTGGGGTGTTAGCTGGGCAGGAAGTGGGGTGTCCTGTGTCTGCGTGGAGTGTCTGTACCCAGTTTTGAGGGAGGCTTGCCCGCCGCCCCCCGCAGCTATAAGCTGAGGGTAGAACGCCGGCGCAAGGACAGAACCTGTGGTCCCCGGAGCTGGACCCAAACCTGCCAACAACAAGCATGGTGTTGTCTTCATAAGTAAAAGACTTCTTACAATCTACTCTCTTCACTAGATATATAACACAATAAAGACACTTCTCAATTTTATAAAAATGGTATTAAAACAATACATTTACAGTCTAAACACAAGGTAATAAGACCAAATCTAAATAAATAAATAGTGTTTGTAGAGGCTGGTGGAATAATGGTATAAATCATAGATTTTCAACCGGAAGGACCTTGGTTTGAATCCTGCATTAGGCAATGTTTTACACACTGGATTTGGTCTTATTACCTTGTGTTTATAATCCATAATCCAAATTGTGCCTTATCATTTACAGTCTAACTTCTTCAATTCAATATCCATAAGGATCAGAATTCTAAGTTGAATTAAAGTCGGTTATTTTAAGTAAATAGCTTTTGATTGTGATTTGAAAAACTAGAATTAAAGAGGGTGTATTTGGCGGTTAAACAAAAGCCAACCTGTATTCCATGGTTTTGGGCTATGGCTTTTATAAGTACATTTAGATTTTATGGCATATATCCTGAGGGTGCGAAACCTGGACTGTTGCAGACACTGTTCCAGGTTCTGTCCAGCCTGTTGTTGAAGTAAGGAAGTTTTGTGGTGAGTATTTCACACACAGACATAATGCAATCTTCATATTTATCTCCCTGATCCCTCTTGATCATTATTATTATTTTTATAGGCTTTGAACATCGAGAAGAAAAAATATACAGTAAAACCTCTCTGTAGCAAATCCCAATTAGACTGAACCTGTGGTTCACTATAGCCATGGTTCGTTATAGCCATAGTTCACTGTATTTTAAAATGAAAATGGGGAATATTTCAGATTCGTTATAAGGGAAGGTTCTCTATATTCCAGGTTCGTTTTAGCGGGGTTTTACTGTATATATAAATATTTATAATATTATATAAAGCTCATCTAAAATTGAGGGGAGAAGCATGCTGAAGAACGACGTGTATTTAGTAATTTATTAGAAAAAGGCACAAAATATTCCGAAATGGCTCAACTCTGTATCAGAGTGTGACACCAAATTACGATATTTTAATATTCTAGTACTAGTTTTAATTCTATGAATTTTGAAATTGCAAAATCTCATAGTCAATGGACTTGATCAACGTATAATAAAAGAGATTACACTCATAGACAAAACTTAAGGAAGTAGAAAGTCTTTGTTGTCGCCGGTCGTTTAATTTTTTGAAGGAGACAGAGACAATTTTGTTCAGATTTGGTTATCTTGTGTGTTTTCAATAAAGGTCACTGTGAATCAAATATCGTTCAGAGTTATTGTCTGAATCCCGATATACATGCTAAAAGGTACAACTTCCTTAAGTTTTGACCATGCGTGTAGGTGGACCTTTAAAAGGGGGAAGAGAATTTTTAAAATGTTGAGAGAATAATGCTCCATCTTTATCAATCCCAAGTAAGCCTCTTAAAGCTTAGATTTAATAGATCTCCCCACAATAAACTCAAACCTTATCTATAATAATAATAATTCCACACATACACAGATGCTTACATAAGTTTAAAAATAAACTTGTTTCTTATCTCCAAGATTACACAAATTCCATGAGACCATGCTCCTTGAGCTTAATACTAATATAGCATCTTCACAAAGGGAAGTGAAACACTGGGAGTTGTATCCTACCTTTGGAAGGCCCCACCACAGGAGGGCCCCCTGGGGAGACCAGCAGGTCGGGGCTGGGGGACCTAGATGTGGTGGAGAGGAAGTGGGAGGTCCCCAGACCATTGAGGGATGTCACCACATGAGGACTTAGAGACTCCTGGACACACAGTAGAATGGTGGTACACCTGGCAGGGCTGGCTGTATGCAAGATTTTTACCAGGTTTGTTCACTAAGGAATACCTATCTAACCATTCTAAAACAAAAATAAGACCAAATGGATTTAAAAGTCTGGAAATTTTCTGCTTCCTTGAGTTTTGCTTACAACAGAGAATTACTGTAGTGTTTGGTGTGTAAATTTCTGCTTCCTTGAGTGTGCTTACAACCAAGGATTACTGTAGTGTTTAGTGTGTAAATTTCTGCTTCCTTGAGTGTGCTTACAACAGAGGATTACTGTAGTGTTTGGTGTGTAAATTTCTGCTTCCTTGAGTGTGCTTACAACCAAGGATTACTGTAGTGTTTGGTGTGTAAATTTCTGCTTCCTTGAGTTTGCTTACAACCGAGGATTACTGTAGTGTTTGGTGTGTAAATTTCTGCTTCCTTGAGTGTGCTTACAACCGAGGATTACTGTAGTGTTTGGTGTGTAAATTTCTGCTTCCTTGAGTGTGCTTACAACCGAGGATTACTGTAGTGTTTGGTGTGTAATTTTCCTGCTTCTTTGAGTGTGCTTACAACCGAGGATTACTGTAGTGTTTGGTGTGTAATTTTCTGCTTCCTTGAGTGTGCTTACAACCGAGGATTACTGTAGTGTTTGGTGTGAAAATTTCTGCTTCCTTGAGTGTGCTTACAACCGAGGATTACTGTACTGTAGTGTTTGGTGTGTAAATTTCTGCTTCCTTGAGTTTGTTTACAACCGAGGATTACTGTAGTGTTTGGTGTGTAAATTTCTGCTTCCTTGAGTGTGCTTACAACCGAGGATTACTGTACTGTAGTGTTTGGTGTGTAAATTTCTGCTTCCTTGAGTGTGCTTACAACAGAGGATTACTGTAGTGTTTGGTGTGTAAATTTCTGCCTCCTTGAGTTTGTTTACAACCGAGGATTACTGTTGTGTTTGGTGTGTAAATTTCTGCTTCCTTGAGTGTGCTTACAACCGAGAATTACTGTAGTGTTTGGGGTGGAAATTTCTGCTTCCTTGAGTTTGTTTACAACCGAGGATTACTGTAGTGTTTGGTGTGTAAATTTCTGCTTCCTTGAGTGTGCTTACAACAGAGAATTACTGTAGTGTTTGGTGTGTAAATTTCTGCTTCCTTGAGTGTGCTTACAACAGAGAATTACTGTAGTGTTTGGTGTGTAAATTTCTGCTTCCTTGAGTGTGCTTACAACAGAGGATTACTGTAGTGTTTGGTGTGTAAATTTCTGCTTCCTTGAGTTTGTTTACAACCGAGGATTACTGTAGTGTTTGGTGTGTAAATTTCTGCTTCCTTGAGTGTGCTTACAACAGAGGATTACTGTAGTGTTTGGTGTGTAAATTTCTGCTTCCTTGAGTGTGCTTACAACCGAGGATTACTGTAGTGTTTGGTGTGTAAATTTCTGCTTCCTTGAGTGTGCTTACAACCAAGGATTACTGTAGTGTTTGGTGTGTAAATTTTTGCTTCCTTGAGTGTGCTTACAACCAAGGATTACTGTAGTGTTTGGTGTGTAAATTTCTGCTTCCTTGAGTGTGCTTACAACCGAGGATTACTGTAGTGTTTGGTGTGTAAATTTCTGCTTCCTTGAGTGTGCTTACAACAGAGGATTACTGTAGTGTTTGGTGTGTAAATTTCTGCTTCCTTGAGTGTGCTTACAACCGAGGATTACTGTAGTGTTTGGTGTGTAAATTTCTGCTTCCTTGAGTTTGTTTACAACCAAGGATTACTGTAGTGTTTGGTGTGGAAATTTCTGCTTCCTTGAGTGTGCTTACAACAGAGAATTACTGTAGTGTTTGGTGTGTAAATTTCTGCTTCCTTGAGTGTGCTTACAACCAAGGATTACTGTAGTGTTTGGTGTGTAAATTTCTGCTTCCTTGAGTGTGCTTACAACCGAGGATTACTGTAGTGTTTGGTGTTTAAATTTCTGCTTCCTTGAGTGTGCTTACAACCGAGGATTACTGTAGTGTTGGTTGGTTACCTGTCTGTGGTCCTGGGGAGACTTGAGTGAGGAGGGGGGCTTGGAGCACCAGGCCCCCAGCTCCAGCAAGGACTGGGTGTGGTGGAAGAGGTGGCCGTTGAGCAGCTCCAAGGGGGGTTGCAGCCTGGACAGCCTGTGGTGGTTGATTGTGGGGGGGGAAGGCTGCAGCCAGGGTGGCAGCTGGGAACAGAGGCAGGGCCGCCGCCCCCCGGGTCCCCGTGCTGAGATTGAGGGGAGCAGAGGGGGCCAACTGGGGGGGTGCTCCATTAGGCACAAGCTTCTTTTTCTTGGCAGCAGGAGGTAGTGTGGAGGAGGGTGGAGGGGCCTTGGTGGGGTGAGTGTTGGGGGCAGTGTTGGTGTCTATCACAGTCATCTTGGTGTCCTCTTCCTCCACTGGTGGAGCAACTGCAGCTTCTTCCACACACAGCTTCCTGCACACCACCAGGATCACTTTAGCCATTTTTCCAACTGGTAGACTCTATCTGGAACCACCCTGAAGCCAGATGATCTACCCCTCTACTAGATGAAATGATCTCCTCTGTGCCAACAGGAATGGGTATCGGCCAAAACCACAGAGCAAAGTAAGCAAGCATCAGGTCTGTCCTTCCAAGAGGATAGAGTCCATAATTTCCAGACTTATGTCTGGCCATGTATGGAAATATAATTGTTTCCATTGTTTAAATTCTCATTATTTTTTTATAACAATTGACAACGATGATAAGGCACAATTTGAATTATAGATTATAAACACAAGGTAATAAGTTTCAATAAAATATTTTGAATTGTCAATTCTCTATGGAAAATGAGCAGTCGCAAAGTTTTCCACCTGTATAGAGTGCAAAAACTTCTAACCCCCAACCTGATCATCAACAGAATCGGCTCATCCATCAATAAGCTCTACTCATCCCCATCAGACACCAGTAAAAAGAGTCAAGATCCACAGACTTGACACTGATCAGGTGGCAATAAGTAAGATCCTCAAACACACAACAAAGGAGATGAACAGGGATATGAAACTATATATGGTAAAATCTCTCTATAATGAACCCTAATGGGACCCAACTTTTGGTTCACTGTAGCCGTTTGTTTACTTTTTAAATTTTTAGATCGTATAATTAAAGGACAGCCATACACAGAAAGAGGAAATATAATTAATAATATTTACAGATATATGCCTTTAATTATATTTAAAAAAAAAAAGAAAATCCACTTTTAATTTTAAGAATAATATTTTAGGTTGTCTTAAAAAAACTATTTTTTCTTATATGTTATCTTGTTTACACACTTGATAACAGTACTATTTAAGAACTTGCTGTGATATTTTTTCTCATTTATTCTTTTGTCTGATGATGGTAACAATACTGTTACAGAAATGTTACAAACTATTAAATTATTGGAGGGGGTCGGTGGAAGGCTGGTTAAACCGTTTGGTTTACGACCACTACGACCCGGGTTCGATCCCCGCATTGGACACTTTTTTTCTGTTTAAAAAAAAAAATGCTCCAATGGCCCCCCCGATTCTTGCAAAAATCCAACCCCACCAGCGAGTGCAAGTAACCAAACGGGGCTCTGGCACATTTGTAAGTGCAAAGTCGAACTGCTTTCACATGTGTAGACATGTGGTGCGCTTACAGTAAAAAGCAGTTGCTAACTACCTACCATGATTATCATGGCCTGTACCACGTGTACTAGGGATAAGCAAAAAAAAAAATTATTTGGATTAGGTCTTATTTTCGTGTATGTTTAATGCTTTATTGAAAATAATTTAGAAATGTTTATACAACTTATTGTTTTCTATATGCAAGCCTCTTGATGTTTAGCAACAGCTCTGCATCGATGTTTCCAGGAAGTGAGGCTTCATCTTAGGGTATTTTGATCAAGACCACAGTCCATCAAGACCCTGTGGGGACTTACTTCAGTGGGGGAGGCTGGGGTGGGGCAGCTAGCAGGGCAGTCCGCTGGAGTCCCAATTGCCGGTTGAGCAGCAGTAGGCCGGACTCCAGCCGACGAGGCCGAAGGAGCAGAGGGCTGCCGGCCTGGGATGATGACTCACGTAGGCCGGGTCTCCCGCAACCACCTTGTACCTTAGTACCTCCTGGTCCTTCTCTCTGTACCAACACCAGGTGTCAGACACAACCTTGGGCCCAGGGGAGCCGTTTAACCAGAGCAGCAACTTCAGAAAAAAAAAAAAGTTGGAAATATATTTACATTTATATAGTCAAACCTGTCTATAGCGGCCTCTCTATATAGCGCCTCCCTCTCTATAGCGCCCAATTTTAAATACGTAGTACGATGAGATTTACATTAAAAGTGACCTGTCTATAGCACCCTATTTTGGCGGGTCCCAAGAAGGGGGCGCTATAGACAGGTTTAACTGTATTTATGAGTGTCTCTATATTTTATCTAAAAAGTTAAATATATGCACATTTGATACCAAAAACAGGTGTTTTTTTTAACTATAATGACATACATAATGTATAATATATTGTATAATATTTGCACAAAGGGATAAGAAACAACAACATGAAACTCAAGGAGCAAGGACTCATGGAATTTGTATAATTAAACTGGCGAAACCGCTGAGAGGGTTCACCACTGATGAGCCAGGCCCTCTCATTAATTTTTCCATTGCAGTAAGGGCAGTAGAAATTGTTTAATATCAAAAAGAATCTCACGCCTTTAAAATAGTTTCGAATTTTGATAATGACTTTTATTATTCACTAGACAAATGGCCCGGGCAACGCCCGGGTTTTACCCGAGTGCGAATATATTTTAAAAACGTTGTCTTGGGTGGTCGCTATAGACAGGGTGGTCTGTATAGACAGGTGTATGTATCACACAGCCGATAACAGGGTTGTCTAGAGTGGCCGCTATAGACAGGGTGGTCTGTATAGACATGTGTATGTATCACACTGCTGATAACAGGGTTGCCTAAGGTGACCGCTATAGACAGGGTGGTCTGTATAGACAGGTGAATGTAACACACTAATGATAACAGGGTTGCCTCAGGTGACCGCTATAGACAGGGTGGTCTGTATAGACAGGTGGATGTATCACACAGCTGATAACAGGGTTGTCTAGAGGGGGGCAGGGAGGACACGTGTTCGCCGGCAGCCAATGGGCGCGCATTCTATCCGTGAGCTTCAGACAGAATAAGGCAATTATATATATAGATAGTAATCTCAGTGTCTAAGGCATCTTTTACTCCAAGTTAGAAGAAGCTGCACATGGTGTCATGGCAGAGGTAATATCAAAGCTATGTCAGCCTGATAAATCTCAACACCTAATGCCGATGCACCTGACTCCTCTCAATCATGAAACTCAAGGATCAAGGACTCATGGAATTTGTGTAATTTTTGCACAAAGGGATAAGAAAAAACAACAACATGAAACTCAAGGAGCATGGACTAATGGAATTTGTATAATCTTTGCACAAGGGGATAAGAAACAACAACATGAAACTCGATCCACAGATAGCTCTGATTGAGAGGAGATAAGAAGTCAAGATGATTACCTTGGCTTGGTTCATGACATATTTTAGGCTTATTATTAGTCTGAATGGAAAGGTTCAAGATTCAATGTGTATTAAAAAATAATTATAAGGCGCTAACATGCCATCTATGGCATAGAAGCATTAAAGCACTAAGGTTTCTTTTAAGCATAAAACAAACTTCTACTGTCCTTACTGCGCTAAAAAAATACATTGGGAGCAGTGGTATAAAATGTCCATTTTCACAGCCATGACCTTAGATCAAATCCCTTATTGGGCACTTTAAATTGAAAAATAAAAAATTCTTTGGCCTCTGATTCTTTAGAGTCCAACCTCACCAGTGAGTATAAATAACCAAACAGGACTCTGGCATACATGTAAGTGCAACATTTGCTTTCTATATGTGTAGACCTGCACATACAGTAAGAGCCAACTACTGGCTTGTACTTGAGATTTCTTTTATCAGCACCTTGTCGCTGCCCTTTTGGTTCAGGAGAGTTCAACATTTTAAGTTCATCAACATCTTGAAAAGCTATCATGTTCATTTAAAAAATTATTCTTTAAAATAAATCCAATTGACATTTTATTAAAGATACAACTCTGAGATAATGGTCTAGTTAATATTTTCCTGTTTTCTGGAACTATTTTATGATTTTTTTTTCTTAATATTTTCTGTAGATCTTGTCGCTGACAATCTTCCTTAATGCTCTGCATCTTAACAAGACAACTTTAAAATTCCAAACACCAATTTTTTTTTTTTTACTGTGGAAGAAGATATGCCACACACCTTCCCCCTAATAGTTATTACAATATTATTATAAGTTTCCATTTTGATTTTGGATTTCTGAAATATTTTATTGCCTCCTGCATGCGGATTCATTTCAACAAAAGCACCACCCACTTTGAGTTATAAAATATATTTTCAATAAATAAAATAAATTATTGTTTATGTGTAACAATTATAAAATATTGTGATAATTGTAATTAAAAAAAAAAAAAAGCATATCAAATATTTAATGGGAAGGCCAGATGCACACACCTTGAGAGTTATTCTTGAGATAGACATTATTATCCAACAATTTTAAATTGTAGAAATGGAGGAACAAACTCAGGAGTCACCTCCATGTGGTGGATATCCAACCAATGACAGCAGCTTCCCATCATGGAGACTTATGGACTAAATTCTGTCTACATGACCTTGTTACAATGGGATAATAAATAATAGAAAAAAGTAGGAGAGAAATCTAGTTGTCTGGCATTCACCTGTGGTTTGGAGAGGTGTGGTTCACTGTGGTGGCAGGTTTGAGCAAGGGGGGAGGGGGGGGCCGTGGGGGGCTCCAGGACAGGTTTGGCACTGGGGGCAACTGCTACACCACCCACCCACACTGTGTCAACACAAATAGGTCAGGGAGATGATGCCATGCCCACCCAATAAGTTCCCCAGTGAATATTACAAGTTGTGTTGTTTCTTATCCCCTTGTGTAAAGATCACACGAATTCCAATGGAATGGGGTGTAGGGGTGCAGCTTTCGTTGATTATGGCACCATGACCCAGGCACACTTTGGTGAAAGTCTGACTTTGCCTGTACATTACAAGTGATTTTCTGCAGCTGCACTCCTACACCCCATTCCATGATATCATGGGCTCATTGAATTTGTGAAATCTTTGCACAGGGGAATAAGAAACAACCGAGATTTTCAGTAATAGACGCTAAAATAAATGATATAAGTTCTCCAGTGTTTCAACAGAGTGAAACATCTTTAGGAAAGGCTGCTGCTATCAAACATAACTCGAGGAGCATGGACTCGTGGAATTTGTGTAATCTTAGCACAATAAGAAACAACATCTTTACAAGCTTGACACCCTAATATGATTGAGTGGAGATAATAAAGAAGAGAAACAACATAGCTGTACCTGGAGGGGTACTTGAAGGAGCTGGAGGAGAACTCCGGCTGGTGGTGTTCCCTCCGGGGCTGGCCTTGTGGTCAGCCAACAGCTGGTCAAAGTCTTTCCTCCGGCCCGTCACACTGCGGCGTTGGGAGATGTTGTGGGACTGGAGCAACAACAGAACACACAACTTGCTAAAAGGCTCTATTTGACGATAAAGCACAATTTGGAGTATAGATTATAGATACAAGAAAAGGGGGTCAGTGGAAGGATGGTCTAAACCGTTGGTTTTCAACTGCTACGACCCGGGTTCGATTCCCGCATTGGGCACTTTTTTCTGATTAAAAAAAAAAATGCTCCAATGTCCCCCGTTTCTTGCAAAAGTCCAACCCCACCAGCCAGTGCAAGTAACCAAACGGGGCTCTGGCACATTTGTAAGTGCAAAGTCGAACTGCTTTTCACATGTGTAGACATGTGGTGCACCTACAGTAAAAGCAGTCGCCTACTTCTACCCACCATGATTATCATGGCCTGTACCACGTGTACTAGGGATAAGCAAAAAAAAAAAAAAAAGATACAAGAAAATAAGACCTAATCCATAGATACAAGAAAATAATACCTAATCCAAATATGGACATAAGATCTTATTTTCTTGGTTCTATTTGACCTATTATTCTGAAGAAAAAAAATGCATTATGAACTTGTATTACTATATTTTAATGAGAGCAACTATTGAAAAAAAACTTTATGCTTTCTTTCTGAATATGAAGATTTGCTTAGCAATGTAGACTAAATATGCTTTTATTTAGTATCATATAGGGAATAACAAAAGTTTTTTTATAAAAGAGATAAAAGTAAAAAAATAAAATAAAAAATGTATGCACACCGAAGCAATAACTAATTTCTATATAGTCACATGCATGTTGTTGTGTGGACCAATCAGCCTCAAAGCTGCATCGCTGCCATATTCATGCCATCAGTATCCTTAAAACCCTTCACAAGAGAACTGTGAAATGAATACCACTACCTCCTTATCACACTGGATATCTCCAGTCTTTATGGAAATGAGATGGCTAAAGTAACATGCATTCAGCCAGGCTTCAAATTCCACCCCACCTCATTCTTAGATAATCAATTGTGATAAGGTACAATTTGGATTGTAGATTATAAACACAAAGTAATGAGACCAAATCCAAATAAATAAATAGTGTATGACAGTTTAGTAACAACAATGTTACCGAAATGTGTTACACTATTTATTTCGAGATTTATAATTTGATTAATAATTTGAGGTTATAAAATAATGATGATGTAAATATTGATAAATCCCTAACACCATTTCTTATAGGTAATATAATTCTAATATATAATTAAATCTATTGTTAAAAGGACATTTATTGAGCAAACATTAACTTGAGCACAACATAGAAAATGCCTGTCATTTGGTTAGTAGGTTATAAAGACAACGCACAGTAGATCTTGAAGAAATTAATTGTTAGATCATTAGAATCCATCCCAAATATGCAAACATGTTGTTGTTACATTTTCCTCAAGTTGTTTAAAGGATCTCCATTAGGTTCTATTGTCTCAGCTTTTCTATTATAGTCCTGGGGTTTTCCCAGAGGTCTTTTTGTAGGATAATATGCAAACATAGACTGACCTACTTCAGACATAATGAAAGCAAATGGTTTAGAAAAGGCATTGATGTTGGGAAAAAATTGAAGAAAGATGGAAGAGAAGAAGACTTGCAATAATGACCTAGCTGATAAGAAGGGATCAAGAAAATTACTTGAAGGTCACTAGCTGAGCTGCGAGTGATAGTCATTAACAGATTAAATTGGTGAATATATGTCCATATAATCAACTTGTCCAACAAGTTGACTTGATGGACGCTAATGACAACAACAAGACTGGGTAAACCGTTTGGTTTTCGACCACTAGAACCCGGGTTCCATTCCCGCATTGGGCACTTTTTTCTGTTTAAAAAAAAAAAAAAATGCTCCAATGGCCCCCGATTCTTGCAAAAGTCCAACCCCACCAGCGAGTGCAAGTAACCAAACGGGGCTCTGGCATTTGTAAGTGCAAAGTCGAACTGCTTTTCACATGTGTAGATATGTGGTGCGCTTACAGTAAAAGCAGTCGCTAACTACCCACCATGATTATCATGGCCTGTACCACGTGTACTAGGGATAAGCAAAATAAAAAAAAAAACAAGACTGGATCTATTTCAGAACAAAACATCAATTTTTGCAGGAAGATTCTTACCTTGCATGTGAGGGACCTGGTACAGGGTTTGCCAGTCTCTGGTGCCAGCACCCCGCAATGTTTGTTGGGATCATATTCCCGGTCTACAACACCACACTTACTTAGCCCAAACTTGGGGTGTATTGCTCTTTCTTTTTAAAGGCTATAATAAAGTACAATTTGGATTATAGATTAAAAACACAAGGTATTAAGACCAAATCCAAATAAATAAATAAGTGTGTGACGTTTCTGTAACAGCGTTGTTACCATCATACATCATTCAGTACTTTTGTCTGATGATGGTAACAACGCTGTTGCCGAAACATCTCGCACTATTTATTAATTTGGATTTAGCCTTATTAACTTATGTTTCTTGAAAGGCAATGTAGGCATTTCTCTTCAAATGGTATTCACAGAGAAAACAAAACTTAGTACCAATTAGCATAACCACCCATAACGATGGGTTTATTTATTTAAGCAGATGAGAAAGCTACTGAGTGATAGATAAATTTTGTCTTTTCACTGAATACATTGATGAAAGTTGACTTTTATGTAAAATGTTCTTTATACCAATCCTCCCTATATGTTGAAGACACAAGTTCATAAATCCTTTTTATAACCATTTCCAGCGAAGCTTGGACACTGACCAGGGGGAACTGGAATAAAAAATTAATTCTTTTAAAATGTAGTAGGATAGAAGAATTCTCCATGCTTTAAAAAAATTATATTTATACAGTAGAACCTCCATGAGGGGCCACTTGCGCTAGAGGACATCTCTCTATTAAGGGCAGTTTTCATTTGCAAAATTAACCTTTTTATCATTTAGCAACTCTTCAGTAAGAGGACACTTCTCCCTAAAGGACACTTTGACTTTGTAATTATGTGTCCTTTACAGGGAGGTTTTACTGTATATGTGAAAAATTTAGTTCTCAGGAAGCCTCTTGGACCAAATTTTTGGTCGTTGAGGTACAGCCTGCACCATGTTGACAAGGCCCAACAGCCCAAAACGTGTTTGTGGTTGGCTTTTCTTGATTTATCAAGAAAATGAGTTGGCCAAATATAGAATCTACATTTAGTTGATTTGTGTTCCACTAGGTGGCGCTGTTCCAATTAAAATACTTATATGAGCAATAAGGATATCCCCCCCCCCCCCCCCCCCCCTTTTTTTATTTTTTATATCATCAAATTTGGGGGTTCGGCAGATGAGTGGTCCAAATCATTGTTTTTTAACAGCCAAGACCTGGAATAGAATCCTTTTTTGGACACCTTTATCTAATAAAAAATGTCCAACCCTACCAGCAATTATATTTTCTAAACTTTAAATTTAAAAATTTAAATTCATTTTTAAAAAAGGAAGGGAGGGGGTAGATAACGACTCACTTCTCTAGTATAGAAATGCATACTGTATGAAAGCATGTCTGATGTACCTTTACAGAGCACTTGTCTCTTTTCTTTGGGCACTTTCCGGCTCCTGCCGGGGAGAGAGGAGCTCTCGGCGGAGGAGGGAGATCTTTTGGTCAAGAGAGTAGGTTGCGAGTGGGATGCTGTCAGCAGGAGGTTCTTTGGAGGCAGAATGGTCTGGGGCAGCAAGGTGGAGTTGGAAGTCATGAGGAGCTTGGCCATGTTGCCTAGGGTGGGCCCCAAGGGAGGAGGTGGCTGTTGGGGCGAGGGAAGTTTCTTATCCGGCGGAGGCACCACTCCCGGCGAGGCAATCATACTGGCCGGCATCCGCTCCACCCTCACCACCGGGTTGCTGATGGTGTGGTTCTTCTTGCTCTTGGGCTCTAACGGCTTTCTGGTTCCCACATGGTTGGGTGAGGCACACTTGGGATGAGACTTGTGGTGGTGGGCAGCCGCCGGCTTGTGGCCGCTGCTGACCCCACTTGAAGAAGACTTTGAAGATGAAACTAAAGGCATTGATGAGGAGGATGAAGATGAGGAAGATGATTTGCTTTTTGTAGATGATTTAGAGAGGACTGGAACATCACCCTTGGCCATCTCACAGGAACCATGCCTTAGCTCTACAACATACACACACATATTGCTATTAGCACTGATGTTAGGAAATATTACACATCCCAATTAAGTATAAATTTCTAAACACAGGGTAATAAGAACAAATCCAAATAAATAAATAGTGTGTGATGTGTCGGTAACAGCATTGTTACCATCTTCAGACAAAAGTACTGAATGAGAAATTTTACCACAGCATGTTTTAAATAGTTACTGTTATCAAGGTGTGTAAACAAGATAGCAGATAAGAAGAAGATAGTTATAGTATAGATAAATAGTATAGGAATCATTGAAATGTTAGGTCCTATACACAACTAAATCGCTATTTAAATGAGTGTTTAAGATTGCTACAAATCCAGGTTAGAATAACACCTGATGTGTAAAGAGCAAATGTTAAATATAAATAAATTATTCAATGTAGCATCTAATTCTGCCATGAAACTTCATCAAGAAGTATAAATAAACAAATAGGGTTTTCATATTTTAAGCAAAGTTCAGCTGCTTTATACAAGTGTAGCCATGCGGGGAGCACAAGCAACCAATGACACACCAAGGGTTGTACATGTGCAACATTTTTGGCTATGTTAAAAAAAAAACACTGAAACATAATTTTTAAATTGTTATGCTAGTAAGTTTGTAACTAAAGGTATAATTTTCTTATTACCATTTACACTCATAGACAAAACTTATGGAACCTTTTAGCATTTATAACAGGATTCAGACAATAACTCTGAAAGATATTAAAGTGACCTTTATTGAAGACATTGTTTGGTTAGTAGCCCGTAAAACCATATTCTCTTTATTGAAGACACACAAGATAACCAAATGTGAACAAAATTGCCTCTGCCTCCTTCAAAAAAAAAAAAAAAAAAAAAGATGGCGAGATGAAAACTCTAAATAACTCTGAAATATTGTAACATAGTATTTATTAATTTTATTTACGTAACATGGTATTTCTTAATTTTATTATTTTTTATTTAACAGAGTGGTCATTTTTATGTTTTATATCTTGCGACTGTAAATTTCCCTCGTGGCTTATCTTTTGTTTACCTTGGATAGTTTGTCCTTGCCTGAAATAAATTTTGTTTCCTCCTGAAGTTTTTGTCTTCTCTAATTTTCCACGTGGCATTTTGGTGGAGATGCTGGGTAAGTTAGGGAAGACAAACTGAAGATCGCCGAGAAGACCTTGAAGCCATGGGTACTGTGATCTACATTTTCGGAGACTGACTCCAGGATTCCACCGCCGTGCCAAAGCCAAGACTTCCCTCGAAGATGGCAATGTTCCTATAGACGATACGACGACAAAGCCGCTCTTCACGCCGCAAGAAAAAGGACGCAAAGGTACTAGGGACAAAGTCCAAGACTTCGATGGAATCCTTGGCAGAAGCACGTCAGATCCATGTCAGTATCTACAATAATTGCTAGCTGTGGGTCACAGCTGCCATAGGGAAGAAGCTATGTAACATAGTATTTATTAATTTTATTTACGTAACATGGTATTTCTTAATTTTATTTAACAGAGTGGTCATTTTTATGTTTTATATCTTGCGACTCTGTAAATTTCCCTCGTGGCTTATCTTTTGTTTACCTTGGATAGTTTGTCCTTGCCTGAAATAAATTTTGTTTCCTCCTGAAGTTTTTGTCTTCCCTAATTTTCCACGTGGCAATATATTTGAAACACATTGACCTTTATTGAAGACACAAGATAACCAAGCATGAACAAAAATTGCCTCTGTCTCTTTCAAAAAATTTTCATCTTGATTTCATCTTGAAGGACAAACAACACAGCCTGTTTAGGCAACATAACCAAACAATACACATGGTGCACTCTATTTGTAGAAGATAGAATCATTCAATGCTATTGGTTTAAAATTTTAAAATAATAATGAACTGACTTCACTATATTGACCAGAGTATTTAGAAATAAGAGGGAAGGTTTAACTCTCACAAAAAATAAGGGGTGTAAGGATATACAGTAAAACCCCTCTATAGTGAACCCCAATGGGACAGAGCTTTTGGTTCACTATAGCCACGGTTCACTATAGCCACGGTTTGGCTATTTTTTTTTACTTTTCAAAAATTTTAGACCGTATAATTAAAAAAACAGCCATACACACAAGAAGAGGCTGCCTCTTAATAGTGGTCACTTTATTTTAATTCCCTTAATTGACTAATTTCCTTATATTAATACTGAATAATAATAGAAATCATTAGATAATAGGTTCTTCTTATGATTAACATACATGTACCTCTATGTCTAAGTTAAAAATCAAGACAAATCCTAGGCAAAGTTTTATTAAATATATATTCAAAGATATGAAATGATTTTAAAACATCATTATCACATTATATAATGCAATTTTTACTTGAAAAAATGGCTCGAATACCTTGTAGTTTCAAAGCATTCTTCCAAGCATTGCACCATTCAAATAAAGTTAGTTTTTTTCTTCCATTTCATGTTTCCCCCATATTCTTCTAGGTCTAGATTTCTTTTTTTTTTTTAACCTGCCATGCAAAACATTGCTGACTTTAAAATCACCATAGTTAATGGCATAAAAATAATTTTTGTTTCATCACGGGACCGTTTATTTGGACTTTTTTTTTTTTAGCCCTAAAACGTACGATCGCGATCGCGGCAAAAGTTGAAGTTGATTCCTCTTTGTAATTGCCTATGTTGTTTCACTTTGAAAAGTTCTGAAAATGGCCTTTTTTTTTTTTTTTATGAAATAATGCTTTTGTTTTTAAACTGCCTTTGTTTTCTTCATTTTGGAAGCCATTTGCATTTTTTATATTTCAAATTTAATGGATGCAAAGATATTCTAATTAATAAAAAGTATAATGTGTAAAAATTTATACAACATACAGCAAAAATAAAGTGCAAAAATCAAACAAACAATGCCGCTAAATTTATTGTTTTGAAATCGCGATCCGCGAGCTTTAAACATGCTCAAAATTTTGTTTTTTATTATTATTTTTTTAATTACAATTCTAAGTTCGTTATAAGCATAGTATTTTTAATAGATTTTATCATTTTGGGACCCGAAATAGGTTCGTTATAGGGGTAGTTCGTTATTCTAAAAATCGCAAAGTTCGTTATAACGATGGTATTTTCAATGAAATGGAATTGGAAATCGGCGTGGGTTCGTTATAAGGGAAGGTTCGTTATATCCAGGATTCGTTATAGCGGGGTTTTACTGTATATATATATATATAATTAGCTGAATTTCCTCATTCGCAAAAAAAAAAAAAAACGATATTAACAACTAAGAAAATACTAGGTAACCTTATCCTACTCATCAAAAAAAAAAAAGGGTGAGAGAATAGGCCATCCAACACAGTTAACAACAACAACAACAACAAAAAGTTTCCGGTAGCAAACATAAGTAACAAGATCAAAAGCAGCGCCACGCGCCCATCTGATTTTTTGTTAATGTGGCGGTAGAGACCTTGAAGAGGGAGGGAAATAAATAATGACGGATGGGGGTGGGGAGAATGGCCTTGGGGTCAACGACGAGTCTATCCAAACATATTTACTTGGCGGCAAAACGCCTTCTTTCTCTCTAAATCAAATTAAAAGTGCCCAGACATTTTTGACTCGTTATGAACAGTTTCGTGTTAAGAGGATTTTTCACTCTTATGAGTGGAGAAATTACATATTTTTTGTATATGTACAACAACTACCAAGCGGGGGAAAAAAACAATTGGTATAAGTGCATTTGTAGAACGAGGTTTGACAAATTTGCCGCAAATGTTTCTTTTGAATGAAAAATCGTAATTTATTTTAAAGGATAAATAACGACTATTTCTATCCTTAGGGATGAAGTATGAAAGGATGAATTGTGAAGAGTAATGATGAACGGAAAAATAAAAGTGTCCAGGGATGGGTGTCCATGATAATTCATACTTCATCCCTAAGGATAGAAATAGTCGTTATTTCTCCTTGAAATAAATTACGATTTTTCATTCAAAAGAAACATTTGCGGCAAAATCGTCAAACCTCGTTCTACAATCATAAGCCGCATTATATTGTATTATATGTAAATTTCATAATAAGAAGGAGTTTTGAAATCTAGGGATCGTATTTTCAAAGTGTTTGGATCGCCTGGTCAAATCATAGTATTCTATTAAGGCGATGTTGTTCTATGGAGTTAGTTTTGGATTGGTTAAAACAACGAAAGGCCTGAAAAAGAAGTATATATTATTATTCTGTGAAATTTAAGAAATCAAAGGCGATAAGTATAAACCTCGTATGTAAGAAGGTATTCTTGTCATTACACGCAAAACAAGTATAGCTCTATAAAAGTTCTTCTAAACAAAGGAATTATTGAATATATTATTACACGTGAATTGCATCCTTACAGGCGAGGTTAATCACAAACTTACAATTCGGACACAAAAGGACAAGAAGGGTTCTCACGAATTTACTAACTCTTGCAGTACAACCAGTTTCAAGCCCGAACTTCTTGTTAGCAGCTAAAAGCCACATGGTCATATACTAATAGTTACATCTAGTACCTGAACCCATGTTATCCTGATATCTTGTTTTTGGTTCCTTGAGTCTCCATTTAAAGAGTCTCCATTTACTGATATTGCCAAACGCGATTTAAAAAAAAAATGATATTTTATATAATCTCGGACCATTTGTTGTTAGCCAAACCACGATGTATGAGAGGCGGTGTAACAAGCTTGCTGTATTGACTAAACTTTCTTTCTAAACCACCACCACCATATTATGGTGCAGTAGGCGGGCGGGATCATTGGCCGGTATTGATTGATTGAACGGGTGTCGGCTCGGACCTGATCTTGAACGACCAACCTATTCCTGTAGGTTCCCATCTTCAACTTTGGATTGTCCAGAATGTTAGAATGTGTGGGCCGTCAACATTCAATTAGAATAATTCCATAGCCTACAATATGCAGTGTTGTGGAGACTTCTTTCAAGTCTCTGGGCGACATTTCCAGCATTTATTGAAGGCCGATATAACTTTATTTGATGTCAAAGTAAGATTCCATTAGAAGAGAAAATTGCTATAAAAAAAATATATATATATATAAAATAATAATTTAAACAGTATCAATGTGTTTCTTTATTCGTGCAAAGCGCAAGCTTTCGGATCTTTATAATCCTTCCACAGGCAATGTGGAAGGCACAAAGGGAAACTTTATATTTCACCAGGAAAACCCTGATAACTCTCAATGAATAATCATCAAAAGAATCCTTATTCTAGCATTTGTGAGTCCAGAAACCGTGTGGGCAGTCAAAATTCTAATTTAATAATCCATAGCCTACAATATACAGTGTTGTGGGGACTATCTCCTTCTTTCCTTCAAGTCTCTGGACATTCCCAGCATTTATTAAAGGCCGATATAACTTTATTTGATGGGGAAGGCAAAGGGACAACTTATATTTCACCAGGAAAACCCTCAATGAATGCTCATCAAAAGAATCCTGATTCTAGCATTTGTGAATTCTAACATTTTGGAGGAACCTGATTGAGGAGACACACCAAGTCTTCTTACTTGCGACAATCGATTGAATAAATATGTTCCAGAAAATATATCGCCCCCCTTAAAAGGACCTTTTAGGTTACCCAGTACTTGGAAGTACCATTTTAGGAGAGGATAAATATATTTCGATCGCCCAACGTTGTAATTCGGATCGCCATTTCTCCTCTAAGGTAGGGACAATCAATCTAAAGAGAAACTGTAAATAGGTAAATTCTCTCGCGTCCTTTAACTACAAGATGGCATGCAGCAGTACGTGAGATCCATAAACATAACCAGCTGGTATTGAACAACACCAGGTTTTTTTTAGTTATGTACTTTGGTTAGCTATTCAACTAGATTATAATAATTTTTCCACCACACTTCTATTCAACTTAATAGTAAGGACTTACCGAAATAATTAAGTTACACGCTTTATATACAAATGTATAAATAATAAACAAAACTCATCCTCGGAAACCCAAATTTGTTTATTATTATATTGCAGAGAATTTTTCCCCCGAATTTATACAAATGAAAAAAAAAAAAGAGCAATGAGCGAATAAGAAGAAATCTCGTACCAAACTAAGATGACAAAGATCAGTTCTTGTCCAATCAACGAAGATTCTTGTATAGTAGCCAGTTGAAGGACGTCATAGTCTGAAAGCTAGCCAAGATTATACCGCATAGATAGAGAAACTCGTCGCCGTTAACTTTGATTCCTTCTTCGAAATGATGTCTGGGGATTCCATCTCTTGAAGATTTTAAAATTGTATAATCCCTAGTACACATGGTACAAGCCACGATGCTTCTACAAAGATAAACGTAGTCAGTGGAAGACAATTCGTCAAATTAGTAATGGCTTGTTTAACAGAGAGGAAAGAACGCTAAAACATATGAAAAGAAAGTAAGAAGAGGAGAAGAAAGATGTGTGAAACGAGACATATTCTGACTACTCAAATAGCAGAGTGCCCCCTATCGGACTAAATATCAACTAAAGCGTTGATTTAGGTCTATTTTCCCAAGATATTGGCCAACCCATTCTATTAAGTAATCAAGAAAAGCCAACCGTGTACGCGTTTCGGGCTGTTGGCTCTCCTCAGGGTGGTGTGCCAGATGTACGTCAATAACCGAAAAATGGGGGTAAATAGGTTAAGTAGAGACTATATTTTGGGGTTACAAAAATAACACCAAAAGAAACCCTTAAAACCGGGTTACGAAAAAGTAATTCTCCTGTTTCAACGCCTTAATTTTTTATTGTTTTTTTTTTAGTATCTGACATTTCATCGTTTTTAATGTGTCTCAGCAATAAATAAATAAAAAAAGGTTCATATTTGCAAAGTTTATAGTTCACACCTCACAAAATGTTTGCTATATGTAACAACTGAACATCAACAAATCTAAGAGACATATTTGTTAATTCGGAGATTATAGTAATACAAAACAAACTTTGAGAACGAGCTAAGTTTTAGCTTTCGAAATACTCTTTTAAAAAAATACAAAAAAAAAACCTAAAATATATAATATATATTCGCCTTCAAAAGGGGGATTTCATACATCTCTCCTTTTCTTCTAACGACATACACTTCCCTCGAAAATGAATTGAGCCACGTATATATCTTCTTTTTTTTTTTTTTTACTGTTCCTATTCCTATACAGTATATTATTATTTATTTAGGTAACCCAGGTTCCTGGAGCGTACCAAAAAAAAGTACCCAATGCGGGGATTCGAACCCGGGTCGTAGCGGTCGAAAACCAACGGTTTAGACCACCCTTCTACCGACCCCTTATAAAGTATAGTTAGCGACTTCTGTGTTTACCCAGAAGTCCAACTCATCCTCTACGTGGTGGGCGGGAGAAGCAGCATAAGTAAGGACTACCTTGTAGGGTGAAGTACGGTGTCGTGAGCCCCGAGCCGCTACGGTAACCGTGAACAGGGAACTCTGAAATGTGGCTGACTAACGGGGCAATGGCATCCCCCCTTTCCATGGAGATGGACAAGACACTACCACCACCAGCGACTTCTGTGTGCTCCAGGAACTTGGGAGAGTTGGCTAAATAAATATATTTTTTAAATACAGTATTTATTATAACGCATTATGGTTTATTGACATGATCACAGCACCACTATAGAGCGATTAGATTACGATCGAAATACAATAGGAGAGTATCCTCTTTTTTGAAAATGATATTTCTCTCCAAGGTTTAAAGAGTGGGAAATCTGTGGGACTCAAAGAAGGGAAACCGGATAGTCGGAGAGTAGTTAGTTTATTATTTTTTTTTTCTAATATTTACTTTTTTGTAATCATGTGATTATACACTTATCACCACACGCGAGTCAAACATTTAAGTCCTCAATCGACCTAGCTCTGTAGTAAAGAGTAGAACAACGTTCCAAACTCGGTATTAACCGATCGGGATTTGATCAACAAAATCTGGTTCCTAAATTCTGAGTGCCCTGAGTTAGAGAGCTCATACTCTCCCCGTTTATTTCATTTAAAGAAAAAAAAAAAGTGAGATAGAAGTGTTTAGAAATTGCTAGGTATTGCAAAGTTTCTTTCCTTAATGGGGATTTATAAGAGTAGCAACAATTTAGAGCATTTTTAAAATTAAAAACACAATCCGTCATACTGTAAAGAGAAGAAAAATGTTAAGAAGGCCTGGGCTCAGCAATGGTGAACCTTCCCGATGTTTCCGCCAGTTTAATCTATTAGTCCACTCTATTATTGTACTGGGCAGTTCTACCTATATATTGCCATTGGCAAATTCAAGGGATTTTTGGATTTCGGGAATGTATAAAATGGCCATAAGCTTTCAGGCGGTAGAAATGTATTTACCCACTTACAAAGAGCTCTTTCGCACAAAAAAATAAACATGTTAAGTATCGTGACTTCAACGCAGCGTATCTATATAATACGCAGCATTTATATATGATATCTATATAGCCAATCACAGGTAACCTCGCTGTATAGGCACTGGGCGGCTGGCTGGATCGATGGCCGCCGTCAGGTCACAGCTTCGTGGTCGTCGAATTGTGCTAGCAGAAACTGACTACCGTCCACTCAAGATCCGCCTAACAAAAGGAAAGAAGTCTTCTACGGGGGTATAAAAGGGAGGAGGGTGGCACAATGCACATTCTCGAATCGGGTTAAGTGTTTGCGCTAATCCAATAAAGGAAGGTGAACCTTGCTACGTGATGGCTTCACAGCAAGTTGATCCAGTCCTGGGCAGGATAGACCCATTGTGGGATGAATGCTCCTAAATAGCTAAACCTATTCATTAAATAAGTAGTTGTTGAGTTTGTGTAAGTTTTTAAAAGTTTGCCTTAGTCAAAAAAGTTCGATCCATCTAATAGTCTATTTCTAAATGTCTTCTAGAGGAGGAAAACTTACCTTTGCTTAAACGCCCTTCCTCGAATGCGTATAAGGAGGACAACATCTTTTCCGTGTTCAAGGGTTTAGAAGACATATAACAAAATACTCGTCCACCGTAGAATGGTAGACGTGCAACTCGCGCGAAACGCATCCAATCACAGCAAAATAAGCACTTAAGCTAGCGGGCTGCACGAAGAAAAATCGAGTATCTCAGAGTTTGCAAATGTCAGGGTACTGGGGGACGTACAAATGTTGCGAACTTAGGATTATGATGAATAGGCCTAAACAACCCACTCGATGTTCGATTTGTAATTTATACTTTTAAAAAGCCATCTTCAGATCAAAGTAATTACTTTTCTTTTTTTACAGTTTACAATTTTCAAAGGAAAGATATATAGAATCAGATAGCTACAGGTAAGACCGTCGTGATAGAGAAGAACTAAATAATAATAAATAAATACACTTTAATCCCGATAACTTCTGATCTGCCGTAGATTATGAAGTGGTCTACGTAGAGGGAAACCCCGGGATTTGCCATGTCATCTCTGCTTTCAGATTCAGCCCATGTTGGAATCGCTCTATCCTCAGCCCAAGTCTAAGTGTGACAAACGTACCAAACAAGATCCGTATTTGTGTTCGAAACTCGATATTCCCCCGCACAACACAAGCTATCCAAAGAACTACTGTCTACGTTCCTAGAGCTATTTTCAGACCCCTCTAGAAATCTTACTCCGAGTATCCCATGTCTAGAACGACCACAAGTCCTACAATTACTCTTGGCCTCCTCTCAAATAAGGAAGAGTCGGATGAAAAGAATTCTATAAAAGTAGGGATTATTGGAAAGTTGATAAGAGCAATGGTAAAAGAAGAGTTTCTGTGATATGGCAGAGTATGAAGATGATAAGGCGACAACATTATAACGATTACCTTTTGCTGGCACATGCGCTAAAAAAGAACAACTGTTATTAGTAGTTTTTTTTTTCTTTGGTGCATGTGTGCGCAAGCAGAGCATCTAACTTAGGAATCTGCGATTTATTGATTTGCGGTTCTATCCTCGAACTCAAGCCAATACTCAGCAACTTGTATAACCCTCGGTCACTGTTGCTATCAAATGTCATACATCACATACTCACGACTATAAGTCGACGTTATAATTTGAAAGTCTCAAAATACTTTTGGACAATTTTTGTCAAAGTCTGTTAATTCCTTGCGCATGCTGCCACATTGTTGCTGGTGACCTCAAGAGGAATCACCCCTTGTTGCAAAAAGGAAAAAGAAAGTAAAAAAACGAACCGAATCTACGCTGTTTATTTACACTTACGAACAAAACTTAAGGAGTGGAAAGTCTTTGATATCGTCGGTCGTCTGTTTTTGGAAGGATAGAGAGACAATTCTTTTCACACTTGGTTATCTCGTGTGTATTCAATAGAAGGTCACTGTGTATCTTTCAGAGTTATTGTCTGAATCCCGATATACATGCTAAAAGGTACAACTTCCTTAAGTTTTGTCCATGAGTGTATATTGCGCTACCGCCGCCGTGTCGAGGATGGGCCGCGGGAACGGCATACCGCGTTTCGACTGCTCTTTATTTACCTTCGTACATTCATGGAGAACAAAGCAAGTAACGTGCGGAGATCACCATCCAACAGTCAACAACAGGGAGGACGACTTCATTCCTGGCCATCAGCTGGGCTTGTCTTTTGTGACTGGTCCGTCGGTCCCCCTCTGCTATTTATTCTTGAGGGTGCACACATGTGGCCGAACTGCTTGCCACTACGACGTCGCCGAAGCTTTATTTCTTTCATCGTCGTAACCCCACTCTCCTCCTAAAAACAATTTGCCCCAAAAAGGGCAATGCTCCTCTCTAGTCTTCAGGAGGCCCTTTAAACTCCTGAATGACTTGTATTACAATAGGCTTGTCTGCAGCCCTAAAATGTAACGCCGGGATTAGTCACGCCTTGTTTGTTGCACCACGTTCCAACTCGGACCCTCTTTCCACTCTCAGTCAGCGTTGACACCATTGGCTCTTCTTATTTTCGAGTGACTGGCATATCACAGGATGATGGTTCTCCACGTGATGGCGACCATAGTTCACTCTTTTCGATGATGTGGTCTGTGTCTTGGTTTTCTCCTTGCGTACCTCCTGTAGCCTCCGCCCCCATTTCCGTATCGGCGGAAACTTCAATAGTGCGCCCTCGTCGCTTCTGCAAGCGGCGGCGCTGTAGATCATTTTTCTTTACCGTGGAAGTGTCTTCCTGACTCACGCTCTCCATCTTGTGTCTTTCCAGCACATATTCGTCAATGGCAGGCTCCCTGAGATTGTCGAGGCAGATTCTTTGCTGGATTAAGTCCTCTGTCGACCTTTCATTTTCTTTGTCGAGAAGTTTTCTGCTTCTAAGCGCTCTAGACTTGGGCTTGCACTGTACTATGGACTCTTCAAATTTGTTGGTGGCGTCGGACTGCGCGGCAGTTTAAATTACAGCATTTCTTGGCAATGGCTGTTTGCCTTGCACCTTGCCGGATAAAGGAGCGAAGATGGCGGGCAAAAGTCAGTCTCTTACCTCAGAGTGTAATGCAGACGGCAGCGCTTACATATTACATGGGACGTCCTGGTTGCAGGCATTGTCGTCGGACTTTCCTGAAGCGCCAAATGCTCCTCTGGCTCCAACTGCGGTGTGCTTCGAACATCAAAATCGTCGCACGTACACGCAGGCCCAGCTCCGACTTTTTCAGTTGAATCGCCTCTGTATTCCCAGACAGTCTGGCCTCGTCGAAACAAGTCTGTCAAGCCGTTGTATTGCAGATCACCATGATCGCCGATTTTCTCTCGAAGATGTTCTTAAGGGCCCCGAGAGTAGATTTTTGCACAGCACATCATCTCCGTCCGCTTGCCTTGGTTCAAAGTACTTGTGCTGCAGCCGTTATCGGGGGCGATCCGTTCGCTCTCCTCCGTTGCACAACCTGCCTGGATAATTTCATTTTCCCTGCATACCATTTCTAGTGAGCTCTATCACACTATCTTCCATGTAGGGCGTTCTGCCATCGGACGACCTTCGCATTCAACACTACATATCGCTGCTCGCTCTGCCCACAGATTTCGCTGAACCCTTTCATTGCTGAGAGGAGAGCTTGAATGAAGTCTGATTGCTCCGCCGCTATTTTCTGGTTTAACTGGTTTACCGAATTGTGTTCACGAACAGAGGACCCCAATTCTGACATCATTTGTTACGCCTCCGCCGTGTCAAGGATGGGCCAAATGCAGCACGCGGGATCAGCAAGGATATCTGTGTTCGACTGCTCTACATTTACCTTCGTGCATTCATGGGGAACAAAGCAAGTAGCATGCAGAGAGCATCCATCCAACAGAACGACTTCAATCCTGGCCACCAGAAGGGCTTCTTTCTTGTAGACTGGTCCATCGGTATCCCTTCAGCTATTCTTGGGGGAGATCACATGTGGCCGAACGGCGTTGTCGAAGCTTTATTTATTTCATCGTCGTAACAATATAAACTCCGTTCTTAAGTAATTTCTGGACCTCAGTGGCGCCGTGCTTATTTATCTTGAGCTCTTTATTTCTTCAAAGTCCACCAGTCCAATTATTCTTCCTACCAGTATCTTTCGTTCAATTCCCCCCTCCAGAGAGATGTCTTCATCAGAGCATTTCCTCTCAATATAGGACGCTCCAATTCTTAGATCTGATTACCTTCAACAGCCCTCTTTCCTCTTCCAATATTTTCACGATTTCTTCATCCCCGCGATTTTGTCAACCCATCTTATTCTTTCCATTCTCCCTACCATATCCATATTTCTGAGGAAAAAAATACGGATCAGTATTTTGGGTTATTACAGACCATTTATGTAAAATTTGTCGAAATCAGAAATGGCAAAAACCGCACAGATAGGGTTGCTACCATTTCTTTAAACACACAGGACCGATATTCTCTATTAAATACACTCATGGACAAAGGAAGTTACACCTTTTAGCATGTATATCGGGATTCAAACAATAACTATGAAATATATTTGATACACAGTAACCTCTTTATTGAAGACACACAAGATAACCAAGTGTGAACAAATTTCCTCATGCATATCCATTCCTTTTTAATACTCTTGTATGCATTCTTTGGTATCAATTCGTTAGAGTGCATCTCACACACACAAATTTACAAAGCCATAAAAGAAACATTTAAAAACGTCTCTTCAAAACATGTATAATAATAATGTAATTACAGTCAAACTTGGATAATTCGAAGCCCAAGGGACCAAAAAAAAATCGAATTAAAAACGTTTTGAATAAAAGGCTTAAAAAAAGTCAAGGAACCAAGATAAATATTTGAATTGAAGACGTTAGAATATTATCCAAGTTCTACTGTATATACACAGTAGAATCTCTCATAAGAAATCGCCTAAAACAAACAAAAAAACGATCACCAGGTCACTTCTAGTCGCTCCTTGGAGAATGGATTAGCTTAATTCAAGCCATACTACAAGAAGGATTTTACATCTTATTAAAGTATTTGCAAAGTAAAGTGAAGAAAGATTCTGATTTTTCTTCATATAAAAGAGTAATTAATTGCCTCAAAAGAGTAAAAAAAAAAGAGATTATCAACACGCACACATACACACACAACAACATATCAATCCATTAATAAATAACATTGTTACATTATTTGAAAAAGTTGCGTTGAAACATTTAGTGTGACAGTATTTTACAAAAAAAAAAAAAAAAAAAAGAAGAAGAAGGTCTTCTTCTTCTTTCTTATCTCCACTCAATCATATTAAGGTATCAAGTTGTGACCCTTGATGGTGTCTGTTTGACAACCATCATGAAGGTAAGATATGATAGATGCGTGTGTCAATTCAAAAATTGATGAGGTTTAAGTAAGAGGAGGAAAAGTGTTAAAATCTAGGGTCATGCAATAAGGGGGCGATAAGCATGCAAAGCTAAGAATGCAATTGCATAAGCAAGAAATGAGGGGATAGGGGGATATCGCTAGCGGAAAAAGTTAGGGCTAAGAAGATTCAAAGGGGGAGAGGATAAGGGAAGATTAAAAAGAAAGTAGTAGGGGGGGGGGGGGGGGGGGTACAATGCAGGGGAGTAAGTGATTTAGTAGAAAGTAATCTGCCTTACACTGGGCCAAAGTTCGTCGTCCACAGAGATAGAGAGAATGAAGTCTTCAGTAGAAATGCGCTTTTCCCAAAAAAAAAAAAATGCGATCGGTAAAAAAAAAAAGTTAACAAATATTCTATAAAGGTTAGGGAAAAAATATATAAATTACCGCAGCACTTTCTATATTTAAGGAGATATTTTTTTAGAGAACGAAAAATTTAAAAAGAAAAAAGTTATGTTAGACGAAGATTTTGAAAGTAGATCGCGATATCGCACAAACACTGAGAGAGAGAGAGAGAGATCGGAGAGAAGCGGGGGATGCGGGCGGACAAGAGAAGAAATCAAAATGGCAGGGTCCCCCTAGCGGCGACTGGGGCAACTACGGCAGACAACAAACCAGCGTCGTCAAGATGGTGGCTGGCTGGCGGTATGACACCCGCTACCGAATCGATGGAGAGAGAGCCTCCGCCGGCCGATACAATCAATAGCTCAGGGAGCGGACTTTCTCTCTCACAGACTCTTTTTTTTTTTTTTCAAATCCTTTCTTCGAAGAAAACCGTCTTAGTGGCTAGATACAAATCAAGATAAACCTACCTCTTCATATTCTGTCCAAAAGGAAAGGAAGAAAAAGAACGCATTAGTCTCTTTTATTTGTTTTTTTTTTGTTTGAATATCGACTTCTTGAGAAAGACAACGCACGCACTTTCAGATTTAAAAAGATTCGCGAAAATCATCAGCATAGATTTAATTACTTTTTTCATCTTACCCAAATATTAGACTTGCGCATGTTTTAAAATCCATACAATATCCGCTAGAATCAATCAATGACGAGATAAAGGTACAAAACGTCGACCCGGAGGGGAGTTTAGCTATTAGAATTTCGAAAGATCTTAGTACGAGAAAACATCGATTTCCTAAAAGATGATGAAATAGCTTAGATGATAAAAAGAAATTGCGTTAACTGGAAAGGCTTAAATCAAAGTAATCAAGAGTGAGGTAGGGCCTCTCATAGGAGATCATAGGCTGAAAAAAATAGGTGGATTCTACTGGTCTATCCTGGAGGAGGAATCTCTCATTAGATGTTGGACAGCTTATTTGTATGGGTAAAGTTTTCAACTAGTAATAATCGCGCCTAGGAAGATCCTCATTGGCTACGATATCGCCTTTGCGCAAAGCTTATTTGTATGTTTTTTTAAGTAATCGCTTATCAGATGAGGTCCTTCTGGGAAGTTTTACTCCAGGTATAAGCATCTAAAACTTTATCATTATTATGCCTAGTACACGTAGTTATAGGCCTTCATAATCATGGTGGGTAGTAAGTAGTTGGCGACTGCTTTTACTGTAAGTGCACCTCATATCTACTTATAATAATAAATAACATAAAATCAGATCTATTTAACTTAACAGATGTGCAACAAATAGCTTTATAGGAAGGGAACATTAAAAACAATTTGAATGTAAAAATAAAACCCGTTTATCTATCACACTGGAATTATTGATGATGACACTAAATATACGCCGTGTCCGTTGCTCCTTCAGATACGAACCCCCATATTTTTTTAAAAAGTAAAATACCCTATATATTATACAAGAACGGCCGATCCAGCACAAAGCCTAGTAAGTTATCTATGCTATTCTGGGCTCTTGGCCCAAAAAGCGCACTATAATATAGTATTGCTGTCCCTTCTTATATTATAGATGTTATACCCAACATTCCTATTCAACAGCAAAATGGAACTTCGTCCAGAAGAGATTCTTTTTACCCATGATAATAAAATACGATATTTTGGTCAAAGTGCCATTGTACACTATTAAATGTACTTTTATATACGTAGAGAAAGATGGAAATTGCAAGGAAATTTGTGAAGATTTCATTTAATCCCTTGTGATCTCTTGAAATTAAGACCGCTCTAGACCGAAACCATGGTATCCAGGTGAACGCTTCTCAGTTTGCCAAAGCTGGTGTTGTGGCTTTGTCATCGACCCGAGGCCGCTAGTTTGCGGCGGCGACGGCGGGGAATTAGTGGGTGGGAAAAGGAGGGAAATAGGATGCTGTCAGAGGATCGACCTACAAGAAACATTGAAATCAGCTCCCGCCCAAGACAAAGGAAAACGTAAGATGAGAATAAACCGTCGAAGCTGCGGACACCACCATCCCGTGTGGGGAACGTTTGTAGTAGCACGTAGGCGAAAAGTTAATTACAGTAATGCCCAGAATTACGCGAACTTGGAAGTTACGAGGTGTTCTTGATTTTTTTTTCCTTGGCGCAAAATTAACTTCAGAGTTTCCTATGGACGCGATCTCTACATTACGAATACTAATATAAACGAAAGTTTTGTTTATGTTTTGTAAACCCTTATATAAAAAACTAAGTAAAGTTTTATTCTAACTGGGAACTTCCGTCGTTTTCTACATATTATATTGAGGTCCTTAAATTTATTGTGCGGTCAACACTTTTGAAAACTTTTTTTTTTTAAACAAAAGCTATGTTGGAAGTCTCAGAGAACTGAAGGCATGTCTTCACACAATCCTGCATATATATTGTCAAAGAATTTCTTTATTTAATACCCTTTTATGGAATAAATTGTTTATTAAAACTCCATGTACTATATATCTCTGGATGGGGTAGCGAGAAACAGATACCAACAGTTAGTGTTGTCCTGGATCTTTCAAATAGAAGGTGTTTTGAGTGTCTTTGATAATGGCTAAAAAAGTCGCCTGTAGATTTATTTACCTATATGATCTATTTGAATAAATAAATTTCAAAAAGAAAGAAAACGCTTCAACGATTTTGCGTGTCTACTTGCGCAGGGACCATGGCTAATTTTCTCTGTATCGTTCTTATTTTAGTAGTTGTACCGTCGAACAAACGTGTAAGAAAACGAAAGAAAGATGCACGGATTGTCGCTGATGACGTGATCTCCGTTTAAAATTGTTGGACGCACTGCTTAAAAGTTGTGACAACCTTGAATAGTTTTAAAGATGCGCTAAATACGTATTTCGAGTGTTTTTTTTTTTTTTTTTTTTGTCTGTAACAGAGCATGTCTACATTTAGGAATACATTCAAATCGTCGAATGAATGGCTAAGTATGGCTCTCAGAAAGTATAATATTGTTGCTGTTGTTCAAGTTTCACGATAGGGCAAGGTGGTTTTAACCGAATCATCTTTATCGTTGTGGAAACTTGCAGGGGACAATAATAGCACGATCAAGCAGCGATGGCGTGAAGTAAGTAGTCCGTGGGCAAATAAGCTATCAGAGACAATTCCAGCTGGCCTTGATCATCAAGACGACGTTATAGAAAAACGTCACTTAATCGCGAGGACTCTCATCGGAATACATGGCAGTTTTGATGGGTCATTTACCTGAAAATAGTCCTGTTTGAATAATGGAGGTGGAGAAGTCATCCAAAAATGACAAGTCCACCGTTTAAAAGAGTTGCCCATCTAAAGTAAATAGTATATATTTTGATTGAGAGATAGGTGATAGGTACTATCTTATACAAGGTAGGTAACTCCACAGTGACAACTACTATACCACTTCATACTATATTTAACAAGTCATTTTAATAAAAACAATTACATGTATGCCAGCCTTTGCAAGCAGAGTTTTTAACCTTTTAAATGTTGCATATTATTTATTATTAATAGCAAGGATACAAAACAAAAACTTAGTATATGCTCTAAACAAATAACAATAATTATTATATACAAGAGATTCTTTTCAAACACGAGAGCTCAACTATAGCCATTGCTACTCTGTGTAATATTCCAACAGTAATTAGATGGCCACCTATTTCCATCAAATATAACGTCACGAGATATACAATCGTATGGAGAAGTTGAAATAATGGTTTACACAACACACAAAAGATATTTCCTCTAAAAATCTAATTAAATGAGCTACACCACTTCTGTAACACGGGTAGAAGGGAATTAGAAGAAGCTAGGTTATGCTACTTTCAGTTTGCATGCACTTTCTTTGCACCAAGTAAAACAATAGAACGTTTTTCCCGCACGTGAAAGCTCGATCATCACTCTTCATTGTTAAGAACATTCCCATGACATAACACTCTTAAGATACGATGGCATCGAGAATGGGGAAGACTTTTTTTTTTTTTTTTATGATTCAATAAAATATGAATGATTCTTATTCATTCAAATTTCTTTCAGAGAAATATGATGCTGGCCACTATAAGGATCAACAAATAACCAAACATGAAAGAATTAAGGAAATAACAATCTCTATGTTTAGGCACACAGCGTCTTTATAGGATAAGCAGTTGCAACCATTATTTATTTTATTTTTTTGTTCTGGGGAACTGCGTAAGTTTTAAAATGGCCTACTATTCTTAGCACACCTTAGCTTAAACCATTATATCGCCCCATCAATGGGTGATGATGTTGAAATGGCAATATAATTTAAGTTTGTAAAGATCAGACAAAACTACCACTGATACGTGCTTGTGAATAGAGGGGCTAAAGGCACTAATCTCATCAAGAAATCAATACAGATAAGAGCACAACATAAACCAACTGTGAATGACATGTTTCTTGATTTTGTCGTACCATTCGATAGTGTTTCTTTAGATATTCTTGGTAGGCATTTTGTGTGTTTCTCGTGAACTCTTCTAACGTGCACAATTACCATTCTACGATGGACGAAAGTTTTGCTTTGTTAAACGATTTTCTTAAACTCTAAAAAATACTAAGTAAGGCTGTACACCCCCGACTTAAGAATTCGTTTTGAGAGGGTTGGTAATATGTTTAATTCACCCCTCACGTGTGTACTCTGTGTATTAACAATATTTTATAACCGAAATAATAAAACATATTCACGTGAGAAGTAGGACTACTTCTCCAGTTTAAAAATGAATCAAAACAATGAATTTTGTTCATCTCTGCGCAGATACTTAAAATTATATTGAAAGTATATAGCACAAAACCAGCATTGGAAAAATCAGATAAAAATTCAACCGACACGGACAATGGCCCCGAACAGAACAGAGGCGGCTTCGATTTTGTACCATCCTAAAAGTGAAGATAGGTTCAATCTTCCAAAAGTATCCTGGTTTACGACATATATTTGTAAAAATTGATTTGCTAACGCCCAATCAAAGGTCGTAAACAATTTGGTGGGCTTAAAAGGTATGTTCTACATGCAAAAAAGCTGTTGATTGCCTAAATGGAGAGGTCTAAAGGTTGAAGGCATATTCGCCCTCATTGGTGGCCTCTATAACTTTTAAATGTCTGCAAATAAGTGGTTCTCTATATTTCTCTTAGTAATATCGCAAAATGCTCAGGTCTTTCTTACTTGGGCTTCGGTCTACTTGGTCCTTTCTAGACTTTCAATCAATATTGACATCTAGAGATATTCTCATTTACAACAACTCTTTAGTTTCATTCCTCTCCCTTATAGATGAAGAAGTGTTGGCTGGGAGGGTCCCACATTCAAATACCCTATTTTTTACCCAATTTTTCACGGTTCAAACTTATTAAATTCACCTTACATTAACCTCAAACTCGATACTCAGTGTTCTGTCTTCAATAACTTCTCAAAAAGCCTTCTGATTCAATGTAACTTAGGTATCTATATATATACAACAGCTGTGACAATAGACAAATGTTTTAGGCAGCTTTACCATATTTTTAGAATTTTTTAAAAATGTTTTCTCTCAGGAAGACAAATTTATAGCTGAGCTACCAGTGACTATTGGACAACTCCATACCTTTCTAGTTGGACAAGTAGAAGAATTAGGTTGCAGAGCTGACCCCCACACTGGTCTCCCTGATTAAATCAATCCATTGGTGTCTTGGAATTTATTATATATAGTAGAACCTCCCTATAAAGGACACCTAATTGCAGAGCCAAAATGTCCTTTAGGGAAAGGTGTCCTCTTAAAGGAGAGTTGTTAAATAGTAAAAATGGTAATTTTGAAAATGAAAAACTGTACTTTGTAGAGAGGTGTCCTCTAGCGTGAGTGTCCTCTCATGGAAAGTTCTACTATATTCAAATTCTGGCAGTAAATATCATCGCACATTCAAGCTGTATTTTTTATCAATGATCATGGTAGTAAATATTGTAGCGAAGTATTTATTATTTTACACTCGTATTAACAGAGTATCATTTTTTATGTTTATATTTTACTACTCTATAAACTTCCCTCATTCCTTATCTTTTGTTTATCCTTCATAGTTTGTTTTTGCCTTAAATAAATTGCTGTCTCATCCTGAAGTTTGTCTTCCCTAATTTTCCATGTGGCAATATTTTTTACACACACACACATATATATATATACAATAAAGACTCTCATTATAAAGGCTCCAACTAGCACAACCCAAGTAACTAAATGGGGTTCTGTCAACCCTTTAAGTTCAAATTCACTCTGTTTTCTATTTGTAGGTGTCTGGTATACTTGCCATAAAAGTGGTCATAAAACCATCATAATTATTATGGCCTATTATACTCTATGTACTTATAATGAACAACAAAAAAATTCTAATAAAACAACCTCTCCGAAAAGATTTCTAAAGATAAAACATACTACAGTTCCATGCCTGACCCCAAAATGTAAATTGCATCCATATATTTAACACCTAAGGTTAGAAAAATCCACATACAGCAAAACTTTATATAGCGAATCTCAATGGAACCGACTCTTGGTTCACTATAGCCATGGTTTACTCTATGGCATTACTAACACATTGGGGTAACATTTAAAATACAATATAACGCGGCTGATGATTGTAAAACGAAAATTAAAATTATACCGCGAATGTTTCTTTTAAAAATCGAAATTTATTTTCAAAGAGAAATAGCGACATTTCTAACTTTGAGGATGAGGTATGGAAAGGTGAAACATGAAGAGTAATGGAGAACGGAAAAATAAAAAGTGTCCAGGGGCGGGAATCGAACCCACACCCTTCTGCTTACCGGGCAGGTGCCTTGTCCACTCGGCTACCCTGGACGTATTTTTCCGTTCATAACTTATATTTAAAGTAACATTTAAAATACAATATAACGCGGCTGATGATTGTAAAACGAAAATTAAAATTATACCGCGAATGTTTCTTTTAAAAATCGAAATTTATTTTCAAAGAGAAATAGCGACATTTCTAACTTTGAGGATGAGGTATGGAAAGGTGAAACATGAAGAGTAATGGAGAACGGAAAAATAAAAAGTGTCCAGGGGCGGGAATCGAACCCACACCCTTCTGCTTACCGGGAATTATTTTAGGTTCGTTATAAGGGAAGGTTCACTATATCCCTGGTTCATTTTAGCAAGGTTTTACTGTATACAAACTTCCTTTTTAATCAACCTTATTATTACTGAAAATCTCTCTCTTTTTACAGTGATTTAAGAAATAAAACTTCTCCATAGCATGCTTAGAAAGTGCAATTTTGAAGTTAAGTAAAAATGCAAATAGGTACGAGACAAAATGATAAAATGTCTGAAATATGTTTCTTTTTTTAAAGATATAATAAACTGGTGAGTTTTCAAGTCTACATACAGACTCTTCTTTGGATCAAATTAGTGAGTGCCACATTAGAAAAACCTCTTTACAATATAAAATCTCTGTAGAATCACAAGATAATAAGATCCATCCAAATAAAAAATTTGGATTTGGATTTCATTTGGATTTTTTGGTCTTATTACTGTGTGTTTCTAATCTATAATCTAAATTGTACCTGATCAATCTCTTAGAATTTTTTTGTTGCTTATCCCTAGTACATGTGGTGCAGGCCATTATAATCATGATGGGTAGAAGAAGGCGACTGCTTTTACTGTAAGTGCACCACATGTCTACACATGTGAAAAGCAGTTACTTTGCACTTACAAATGTGCCAGAGCCCCGTTTTAGTTACTTGCACTCGCTGGTGGGGTTGGACTTTTGCAAGAATCGAACCCTGGCGTAGCGGCCGAAAACCAACGGTTTAGACCATCCTTCCACCAACCCCCCATCTCTTAGAATGATACTCATCATTAGTTGCTGTGGTTATCCTTGCTGAAAGTATCGAAATGATTGTTGATCACCCCTGCTGGAAGAGAGTAACAGCTTAACATGAAAATGGTCACTGGTCTCCCTGATTAAATCAATCCATTGGTGTCTCTTCTTCATCAGGCATTCCACAATATCCCATTTCTATATTGATCTAAAATAAAGAGTGTTTTGTCTTGCCGCATGCCGGTAATTGTGTCCACAAAAGCCATGCTGGAAATGAGATAACCCAAAGTAAGTTGCCATGAAAAAATAACAGGATTTATTTATTTTTTTAACAAGTCTTGACACACAAACACTCTCTGAGGTGGGGGTATGAAGATAAAATGATGAGATATATGTACATGCTGGTTGACATCTCCAATGGGGTGGGCGAGGTCCTGTCTCGAAAGATTAGTGAAGATCTATAAAACGGACAACTGTGGAGGCTAAATCACATAACAATATAGCCCCACCCCCTCAAATAACATAAATATAGAGAGTAATGAAGTATGAGGCTCTAATGTGGGAGTGTTGATCTAATATATTCCTTTAATGCCACAATCATTTGTTATCTGAAGAAGGAGGTGTTTGAATACAAAGAACAACTGTAAGTAACATATAGGTACTAGCAAACCATCTACGTACAAGAAGTTGAACCATTTTAGAGAGATATAAATAAAACCTCTTTCCAATATCCTTACTGCTGTGAAAATATAAATTTGGAGGGCTATCAATTGTGATAACTGTGACGTTGAATATTCACTGGAGGTAACAATATATTGAGAAGAATAAGGTGAAGAGTTTCGTTAACACTTCTCTGTTCTTCTACAGGCATAATACGGATTTACACCTATAGAAGAAGATGTTCAAAAGCTGGCGATAATGAAACCCAAATAAAATAAACTCTTCACCTTTGTCTTATCCTGGTGGTGGTGGTGCTTATCTCCTTAGACCATGTCTAGAAGTCCACTCTTCTCTAGCTATTATCTCCTTAGACCATGTCTAGAAGTCCACTCTTCTCTAGCTATTATCTCCTTAGACCATGTCTAGAAGTCCACTCTTCTCTAGCTATTATCTCCTTAGACCATGTCTAGAAGTCCACTCTTCTCTAGCTATTATCTCCTTAGACCATGTCTAGAAGTCCACTCTTCTCTAGCTATTATCTCCTTAGACCATGTCTAGAAGTCCACTCTTCTCTAGCTATTATCTCCTTAGACCATGTCTAGAAGTCCACTCTTCTCTAGCTATTATCTCCTTAGACCATGTCTAGAAGTCCACTCTTCTCTAGCTATTATCTCCTTAGACCATGTCTAGAAGTCCACTCTTCTCTAGCTATTATCTCCTTAGACCATGTCTAGAAGTCCACTCTTCTCTAGCTATTATCTCCTTAGACCATGTCTAGAAGTCCACTCTTCTCTAGCTATTATCTCCTTAGACCATGTCTAGAAGTCCACTCTTCTCTAGCTATTATCTCCTTAGACCATGTCTAGAAGTCCACTCTTCTCTAGCTATTATCTCCTTAGACCATGTCTAGAAGTCCACTCTTCTCTAGCTATTATCTCCTTAGACCATGTCTAGAAGTCCACTCTTCTCTAACTATTATCTCCTTAGACCATGTCTAGAAGTCCACTCTTCTCTAGCTATTATCTCCTTAGACCATGTCTAGAAGTCCACTCTTCTCTAGCTATTATCTCCTTAGACCATGTCTAGAAGTCCACTCTTCTCTAGCTTTTATCTCCTTACACCATGTCTAGAAGTCCACTCTTCTCTAGCTTTTATCTCCTTACACCATGTCTAGAAGTCCACTCTTCTCTAGCTTTTATCTCCTTACACCATGTCTAGAAGTCCACTCTTCTCTAGCTTTTATCTCCTTACACCATGTCTAGAAGTCCACTCTTCTCTAGCTTTTATCTCCTTACACCATGTCTAGAAGTCCACTCTTCTCTAGCTTTTATCTCCTTACACCATGTCTAGAAGTCCACTCTTCTCTAGCTATTATCTCCTTAGACCATGTCTAGAAGTCCACTCTTCTCTAGCTATTATCTCCTTACACCATGTCTAGAAGTCCACTCTTCTCTAGCTATTATCTCCTTAGACCATGTCTAGAAGTCCACTCTTCTCTAGCTATTATCTCCTTAGACCATGTCTAGAAGTCCACTCTTCTCTAGCTTTTATCTCCTTAGACCATATCTATAAGTCCAATCTATCTTTGATATGGTAGAATTCATTACGGAGTAATTGAGTGTATTTCTTGTTGAAAGAAACATCTTAGGAATACAACTTTGCCTCTTAACATTTAGCTGAAGGCTTCATGTGTAGGGTACCAGATATACTCTGCCCAGTCACCTCTCTGCCATACTGAGGCTCAACTTGAGGAAGCATCTTAATCCTTCTCAATTTATAACAGTGAAAACTGCAAACAGTTTTTTTTTTGTCCCAACAAACTTGTACCCTTTTATGACCAATTCCTCCTCCTCTTCATTACAGGCATCTGTTTTACTCGGCTTGAAACTCTCTCTCTCCCTCATTAATTCTAATTACTATTTTATAATTCATTCATTTTCACTTTTTAACAAAAATTGTTATTTGCAATTTCTCTACCTTTATTTTCTTTTTGTTCTCTCTTTCTTCACCTCTTGTCACAGCTACCACTCCTGCCTCCATCAAGTACCTTCAAATATTTGCCTTAGATGCACTAAACAGGACATTTGGGAGCGGCAGCTGCTTATCATAAAATACACAGCTCGAGAAGCATGCACTCATGGAATTTGTATATTCTTTACACAAGGGGATAAAAAAACAACAACCCCTTCAAATATTAAGCAAGAAAATGTTTTTATTTTTTCAAATAATTTCAAAATTATTTATCAAACTTTTCTTATCCCCTAAAAAGCATACTGTGACTACAATGATAAGTCACAATTAGGATTATATAGATAAGAATCATAAGAGGTAACAAGACTGTATAAGATAATGTATAACTAACAGATTTCTCATTAAAGAAAATAAGATCTAATCCAAATAATTTATTAGTGTGTGACGGCAACAACATTGTCATCAGACAAAAGAATCCAAATTATATTTTTTTTGCCCATTTATATAGAAATTTAACAAATCTGGTTGACATTTAATCCAATAGATATCACTGAGACATCAGCAGAGTTTAGATGTAGATGATAAGGTGAAGACATTCTAATGCGATTATTTTGTAATCATAGATTTTATATTCTGGTTATTAAAATATAATAATAGATAACCTCTTGATTCTGGTTTATATCTTAAATACTTTTTTTTTTGTGACATTCAGAATTTCAAAGCTTACATGAGTCAAAGAAATATACAGTTAAACCTGTCTATAGCGCCCCCTCTTGGGAATCACCAAAATAGGGTGCTATAGAGAGGGGGTGTTATAGACAGGTCACTTTTAATGTAAATCGCACCGTACTACGTATTTAAAATCGGGTGCTATAGAGAGGGAGGTGCTATTTAAGAGGGGGCGACAGGTTTAACTGTATATAAATATAGATAGCTTGTCCAACGTATCTAAATATTTTGCAATTGTAAAATTTACACATTGAGCTTGTTTAAAAAAAAAATGGAGAGGAGCACAAAGTATGTACACATAATCTCTAATTTACACTCGATGACAAAACTTAATAAAGTTGTACCTTTTAGCAGGTACATTGGGATTCAGACAATAACTCTGAAAGATATTTGATACACAGTGACCTTTATTGAAGATACACGAGATAACTAAGCATGAACAAAATTGCCTCTGTCTCCTTTTAAAAAAAAATATATATAGACAACCAGTGGCATCAAAGACTTTCCACTTCCTTAAGTTTTGTCCATGAGTGTATTTTACAAAGAGAGATATAGAACATGCGACATTTAAATAATAATAATGGCTTGTATAGAGATGCGGTAAACTTATGATAAATGCTGTGACTAAATGTTTTGTTAGTGTGGTTACTTTTTTTGCTTATCCCTAGTACGTGGTACAGGCCATGATAATCATGGTGGGTAGTTAGCGACTGCTTTTTTTTTTTTACTGTAAGCGCACCACATGTCTACACATGTGAAAAGCAGTTCGACTTTGTACTTACAAATGTGCCAGAGCCCTGTTTGGTTACTTGCACTCGCTGGTGGGGTTGGACTTTTGCAAAAATCGGGGGCTATTGGAGCATTTTTTTTTTTTAAACAGAAAAAAAAGTGTCCAATGCGGGAATTGAACCCGGGTCGTAGTGGTCGAAAACCAAAAGGGTTTAACCAGCCTTCCACCGACCCCCCAGTATGGTTACTAAAGAGCTGTTATGAAACAAACTTCCATTAATAAAAAGTTAGAATATATTTCCTTGTATGGTTTGATATAGCAGGTTGGAGACAGATGTCAACATGATATCAATTTCAGCGTGACAAGTATATCATCATGTAGTACAAGATTCTGGTAGTATAGTACTATAAGGTAATAAGATCAAAACCAAATAAATAAATAATGTGTGACGTTTCTGTAACAGTGTTGTTACCCTTGGACAAAAGTACTGATTTCTAAAAGTAAGAGTACAATAGAACCTCCCTTTAGCGGACACCTCTCTACAAAGGACAGTTTTCATTCGCAAAATTACCATTTTTACAACTCTCCAGTAAGAGGATACCTCTCCCTAAAGGACACTTTGGCTCTGCAATTAGGTGTCCTTTACAGTCCTATGTAGAAATATAAATGTCTATTTTCAAGAAGTTGAGAAAAAACAGCATTAAAAGGGTAAGTTCTTTTTCTCACATCTATTTTTCTTTCACAGTACTTTTGTCTGATGATGGTAAAAATGCTGTTACTGAAGCGTCTCACACTATTTATTTATTTGGATTTTGGTCTTTTTTACCTTATGTTTCTATTCTATAATTTAAATTGTACATTATCACATTTCTGGTAGTACCATTTATTCAGTACCAATCATTGGTGTAAACATATAGAGGTAATTCTTGATGAAAAGAAAAGAAAAAAGACAAGTAGAGAAAAACTTGCCAATGGCCAATAAACTCTTATCTCTCTCTTAGACAAGATTAAACTGCAATCAGCCTTTTTTGTGTCCTCTCTGGATAAAATAGTTTGGTAATACCTATCCCACAATAGTTTACATTACACAAGACAATGATAGCCAATCATGGTTGGTAGATAGAGCTACAATAACTTATGCTAAAGGGAAATCACACATTGAGGTAGGATGTATTAGTGCAATATCTGTTATAAGAAATTGAAATTATTTCTGATTTTACAAATATAGATAAAGAATTCTTCCTGAATTGAAATTAGATGAAAAACATGGTGAAGGAAGACGAGTTTCTTTTATTGATGCATAGGTGCAAGCTTTCGGGTAAAAACCCTTCAACAGGCGAGCATTGAAGCGCGATTTATAAGAACTATGGTACAAATGGTAGGAAGGAATATATATATATAAAAAAGGAAAGTTTTTAAACTATTTATATAAATTCATATTAACAGAAGACCGATTTTTGAGAAAAGTAAATATTAAATCTGCAGTCTGATTTGTACGATTCTTTTTAAAATAAAATAATGTGCAATGGGAGGGCATGGTTTACTACTGATGAACCAGACCCTCCCAATAATATATCATTGCAGTAAGGACAGTAGAATATTATTTTAATTTAAAAAGAGTGATACGTGTCGCAAATAGTTTCCATTTCTTATATACACATTGAGGTAATTTGCACTTAAAAGGTGTAAAGGCTTTGTTTGGATACTTCAAACTGATGGGTGGGGGACGTATTCAGGAAGTAATGTGGGAGTGTGTCATTCAATAAGACAGGAGGTACTTCTCACCCAAGTTTGAAGACATCCCTTACCAATGGGAATTAGTGTGTCAGAGATTTAGGTGATACAAGCACAATACGATATGATTACGTGTAAATACTGTGGGAGTTCTCTGGATAGAGATACCACTTTGTCAATATTACTCTTTTTTAACATGTTCTTTATGATATTGGTTAGTAGAGAGGGTTACAATCACTTGTAAGCACATCACACGTTGAAACAGCATGCACTTATATTGTTCAGATACTCACACCAATGAGGGAAGGGACTTAATCAGGACTGTAGCAAGCCATGTGGGAGTCATTTTATTAAAATAGGATGCACCAGTGCAGTAGAACTATCTCTCTGTAAACATGATATATTTGCAGAACCAAAGTGTCCTTTACCAGAGAGTTGGCAAAAATGGTAGTTTTGGCACTGAAAACTATCCTTTGTAGAGAAGTCTCTTCTAGCTAGAGTGTCCTCTCCTACTGTACTCCCTAGATTGAAGAAAGAGGATAGGTAACCTTGAATGGGAATCATAGTGTTCAATTGGAAGGTAAATTTACAATACATACATGTCCTGTGAAAGGCCACCCAAAGAAAATAAATATTCATGGTCTCTCAAAATCACTTTTGATTTTACAAAGGTGGTGAGTAGGGAGGTAGCTTCTAATTAAATGAGTCACTCATGGGAGGTTCTACTGTATATGCCTTCTTTCAAGTGATTACGCAATCAAGCCTCTTATACTTTACCCCGAGGGGAGTTGCATTAAAGTTAGTGTTGAACTATAAGTCTGTTTAAGTAGATACGTGGATTTGAATTGAAAAAAATGATCAAATTAGAGTAAAAGTGTTGAATTCTATTTAGTTTGATTAAAATATATTCCCAATACAAAAATAATATTTAAGATGATTTTTTGTGAGAGAAGATTTTTGAGGGTGTAGTTTAGAATCCACACACTCAACTTTATATAAAAATGTCTGTGAAAAATGCAATGGGAAAATGCTTTAAAATGTTTTTCAATTCCTTCAAAAATACTTGTAAATATGTCACTCACCAGTTGGTCATTACCCTCTGCTCTTTAGGAAACTAATATTGTTGGGTAGCTAAGTTTTGTCTATGTATTACATTTGTCACATATTTCACCAGAGCTTTACATAGAAGCTTGTCCAACACTTATAAATGGCAACAAGATCAAATTAAAATTAATAAATTCACACACAACACACAATTTATTCATTTGGTCTTGTTACCTTCATCTAGAATCCAAATTGTACCTTATCACTTGCTCTAAACTAACATGCTCATAGATAAACATTTTAAATATATGTTAAAAAAAAAAAAAAAAAAGAGAGAGAATATATTATAATGCAGGTAATCCAGCTCCAACTGCTATCATAATTTAAAAAACTCAGAATAAAAGATATCTACTAATAGTCCGCTCAATACATCATCAGAATGCATATGGTACTATAACAAGGCCTGCACGAAAGTTTGGTAAATTGAAACAACTCTACCAGGAAGAAACATCTAAATAAGGAAGTAAATTATTGGTTTCCATCACCAGACTAAAAGAGGTGAGGAAGACATAAATCATCAACTGATAACCTCTTTCATCCACAGCTGGCACACAAAGGTGGATTCTATGAGAGGATAAAATTCACTTGAAGGTAGGTTTAGATAGACACTTAAATTGAGGAAATAGATATTAGGGTTGGTGACCTATGAGGGGCCAGGTTCATCAGCAATAACCCAGATTACTTAAAAATGGGCTGAGTTTCATTAACAATGACCTGGGTTCGCTTACAAAGGGCAGATTCCTCAGTAATGGCTGGGTTTCTTCAACAATGGGCCAGGTTCACCAACAATAGCTGAGTTTCACTAACAATGGGCCAGGTTCACCAATATAGCTGAGTTTCACTAACAATGGGCCAGGTTCACTAACAATGTGGGCTAGGTTCACTAACAATGGGCCAGGTTCACCAATAGCTGAGTTTCACTAACAATGGGCCAGGTTCACCAAAAATAGCTGAGTTTCACTAACAATGGGCCAGGTTCACTAACAATAGCTGAGTTTCACTAACAATGGGCCAGGTTCACCAATATATATATAGCTGAGTTTCACTAACAATGGGCCAGGTTCACTAACAATGGGCTATAGGTTCACTAACAATGGGCCAGGTTCACCAATAGCTGAGTTTCACTAACAATGGGCCAGGTTCACCAATAGCTGAGTTTCACTAACAATGGGCCAGATTGACTAACAATGTGGGCCAGGTTCACTAACAATGGGCTAGGTTCACTAACAATGGGCCAGGTTCACCAATATAGCTGAGTTTCACTAACAATGGGCCAGGTTCACCAATAGCTGAGTTTCACTAACAATGGGCCAGGTTCACCAATAGCTGAGTTTCACTAACAATGGGCCAGGTTCACTAACAATAGCTGAGTTTCACTAACAATGGGCCAGGTTCACCAACAATAGCTGAGAGCTTGAGGAGCATGAGCTCATGGAATTCGTGTAATCTTTACACAAGGGGATAAGAAACAACAAACAACAACAACAATAGCTGAGAGAGAGAGAGAGAGAGAGAGAGAGAGTTTCACTAACAATGTGCTAAGTTCATCAGCCATGTGTCTAAGTTTCACTAACAATGGGCCAGGTTCACCAACAATAGCTGAGTTTCACTAACAATGGGCCAGGTTCACCAACAAATATGCTGAGTTTCACTAACAATGGCCCAGGTTCACCAACAATAGCTGAGAGTTTCACTAACAATGGGCCAAGTTCATCAGCCATGTGTGTCTAAGTTTCACTAACAATGGGCCAGGTTCACCAACAAATGCTGAGTTTCACTAACAATGAGCCAGGTTCACCAACAAATGCTGAGTTTCACTAACAATGGCCCAGGTTCACCAACAATATAGCTGAGTTTCACTAACAATGGGCCAAGTTCATCAGCCATGTCTAAGTTTCACTAACAATGGGCCAGGTTCACCAACAATAGCTGAGTTTCACTAACAATGGGCCAGGTTCACCAACAAATATGCTGAGTTTCACTAACAATGGCCCAGGTTCACCAACAATAGCTGAGAGTTTCACTAACAATGGGCCAAGTTCATCAGCCATGTGTGTCTAAGTTTCACTAACAATGGGCCAGGTTCACCAACAAATGCTGAGTTTCACTAACAATGAGCCAGGTTCACCAACAAATGCTGAGTTTCACTAATAATGGGCCAGGTTCACCAACAAATATGCTGAGTTTCACTAACAATGAGCCAGGTTCACCAACAAATATGCTGAGTTTCACTAACAATGGGCCAGGTTCACCAACAATATATATAGCTGAGTTTCACTAACAATGGGCCAGGTTCACCAACAATATAGCTGAGTTTCACTAACAATGGGCCAGGTTCACCAACAAATGCTGAGTTTCACTAACAATGGCCCAGGTTCACCAACAATAGCTGAGTTTCACTAACAATGGGCCAAGTTCATCAGCCATGTCTAAGTTTCACTAACAATGGGCCAGGTTCACCAACAAATGCTGAGTTTCACTAACAATGGGCCAGGTTCACCAACAAATGCTGAGTTTCACTAACAATGAGCCAGGTTCACCAACAAATGCTGAGTTTCACTAACAATGGGCCAGGTTCACCAACAAATGCTGAGTTTCACTAACAATGAGCCAGGTTCACCAACAAATGCTGAGTTTCACTAACAATGGGCCAGGTTCACCAACAATAGCTGAGTTTCACTAACAATGGGCCAGGTTCACCAACAAATGCTGAGTTTCACTAACAATGGCCCAGGTTCACCAACAATATAGCTGAGTTTCACTAACAATGGGCCAAGTTCATCAGCCATGTCTAAGTTTCACTAACAATGGGCCAGGTTCACCAACAAATATGCTGAGTTTCACTAACAATGAGCCAGGTTCACCAACAAATGCTGAGTTTCACTAACAATGGGCCAGGTTCACCAACAATGTGTGGCTGAGTTTCACTAACAATGGGCCAGGTTCATCAGCCATGTCCGAGTTTTACTAACAATGGGCCAAGATCAACAACAATGGCTGAGTTTCACTAACAATAGGCCAAGTTCACCAACAATGGCTGAGTTTCACTAACAATAGGGCCAAGTTCACCAACAATGACTTAATTTAACTAACTATGGGCCAAGTTCACCAACAATTTAGTTTCACTAACAATGGCCCAGATTCTTCAGTGTAATGGCAAATTTTCACTAACAATGGGCCAAATTAGTCAACAATGGGTCAAGTTCACAACAATGGGTCAAGTTCATCTACAATGAAAAAGGTTCACCAACACTTCCCCCCTAGTTGGCTTTAGATGCCAGAACAATAAAAAATATATGTATATGAAATTCATTAGCATTATTCATCACTGAAAAAAAAAAAAAAAGACTCAACTCGGAGAGAATTGAGGGGAAAAAAAAAAAGATTTCTAGTTGAATAGAGCAGGGCACCCAGTTTCTACTGGCTGAGAGATTCAGCTGGAAGAATGCTACAAGATTATAAGCCTAGTGTATGATGACCCGTATAAATTAAAAATTCTGAAAATTGAAAGAGTTCTGTGAACTTGAAGCCAAACTTCCCCTATAAATACATGTGATTCAAATTACAATAGAAGGAATCATTGCTAAAAAAGACCAAAAGTGAATTTGACAAGTTTATTTAAAATTCTGCAAGCTTTTGTACAATAATGTCCTTCAACAGGCTATTACACGAATACTGTATTCACATAATAGCTTGTTGAAGGACATTATTGTCCAAAAGCTTGCAGAATTTTAAATAAAGAAACTTGTTGCATTCATTTTTGGTCTCTTTTAACATGTAATTCACACATTTTTAGATAGATACTTTTTATCAATTATTTCTTAATGTGTATTTTCTTTTGTGCATGTTTTGAAATATACAGTAAAACCCCGCTAAGACGAACCATGGATATAACGAACCTTCCCTTATAACGAACCGATCGAAAATCCCAATTCCATTCCATTAAAATTACCATCGTTATAACGAACTTTTCACTTTTCAAACTAGCGAACTATCGCTATAACGAACCCAATTTTGGTCCCAAAATATTAAATTCTATCAAAAATACCATGCTTATAACGAACTTTTAATTTTAATTCTAAAATTCCAAAATTATAATTTTCAAAACTAATTAAAATTTTGTGTGAGCTCTAGCTCACAGATCGCAATTCAAAACAAAGAATTTAGCCACATTGGGTGTTTTTATTTACGTTCTATTTTTATACTGCGCCCTTTTATAAATCTTTCATGCCTTATTGAAAACTAAATTTCTTAACTCTACATTAGGAAAATTCCTTAAAACATGATTTAAATTATTAAAGCCAGTTTTAAAAGATAATGGAAGTGCCAAAGAAAAAGTCGCTCGTACCAAGATATCACTTGAAAAGAAATTAACCATCATAAAAGCTATTGAGAGTGGTACATCGCAAGCGGAACTTCGGAAGAAAATGAAAATGAGCAAAAGTAGCATTTCTACGATATGGGGCAAAAAAGAAGACTATAAAAAAAAAAATGCTACAAAGAGGAATCAATCCCAACTATTACCGCTATCGTCAGTGTCATTATCCACTTTGTATTTGTAATATAATATTTATTTATATAAAATATATTGTTATACCTTTTAAAATATTATTAATAAAGTTTTTATTTAATTTTTATATATAAGGTATACTTTTCTTGGATTTTTTTTACATATGGGGGGCAGGTTGCATTTATACTAATTAAATTATCAGAGGAACTGATCAAAAAGGCAATATTTTCACATGATTTTGTTTTTATTTTAATATACAGCTTTAATATATAGAAATAGGTTAATTTAGGGGGAAAAAAGCAGCCAATATTAAGCGGTAGCCTTTTTTTTTTTTTTTTTTTATGCATGCCCTTTAATTATATCCTCAAAAAAAATTTAAATACCCAAACCGTGGCTATAGTGAACCAAAAGTCCCGTCCCAATGGGGTTCACTATAGAGGGGTTTTACTGTATATAAAAATTAAAGACTTAGAGCTTAGAATGAAGGTTTTGTCAATCATAATGAGAATAAGAGCAAAAATTCTAAAATTTAAAAATATTTTTTTTTTGTCAAATTTGCTATTAAAACTTGCATGTATAGTTCATTTATTTAAATACTTTCACTTTTTTTATATATAATCTTGCTGGAAGTAAAAGTGAAAAAGCATGTAATATTAATAGAAAGGGGGGGGGGAAAGCTAGGTGTGGGGAATCAACACTCCAAAGAAATAGCTACATGGATAGAATTAAGGTAATATAGGCTTGAAACCTTGGCTAGTTTTTATCTTCAGCAAGTATTGTTAATGCACAGTACTACTTGGCATCCAGGTCAAATATCTTTTTTTCCAGTTTCATCTATGTTCCAATCTGGTAAAAAGGTGTTAATATCCTTATGATAATAATTTACAGGCAAAGTCAGACTTTCACCAAAGTGTGCCTGGATCATGATGATCAATGAAAGCTGCACCTCTACTCCCCATTCCATGAGATCAAGCTTGAGGAGCATGAACTCATGGAATTTGTGTAATCTTTACACAAGGGGATAAGAAACAACAACAACAACATAATAATTTACCCTAAAAATTAAAATATAGACTTTTTTTAATCTGACAATGCTGCCCCAAAACAAAATATTGGGTTGATAAAGCACAATTTGGATTATAGCTACAGGAAAATAAGACCTAATACAAATAAATTAATAGTGAAGTTAGTTGAATATCAATGTTGATGCTAAGTCATCACTTGAAGATTCCATTTTAAAGAGTTCAGGATCTGAAACCCTCCTCTATTTCATTTTTATTCTTTTGTTTGATGATGGTAACAATGCTGTTATCGATATGTCACACACTATTAACTTATTTGGATTATGTCTTATTTTCTTGTAGAATATTGGGTTGTTAAGTTAGGATCCCCACATAGTGTGGTTATTTGAATATTTCCAGAGTCCTACGTGCTATATGGGGAGGAAGATATTTGGCCAATATTCAGATGGCAATAACCACACATTAGCCAAGATATTGCCAGAGTTTATTGATCCACTGATTACCCTGCTTAACCATAGCCGTCAAGATGGCAGCAGGAAAACTATTATAAATGCATCATAACTATATAAATAATTTTAATATTACATATGTAAATACATGTCACTATGCAAAAATGTATATATATTTTTTTATTATTATTTTTTTAAATTGTATGTTTATATGAAAAAATTTCCCAAATAATGCCTAAACCTAAAAAATCTAACTAAAAAAATAATCAAATTCTTCAATATTTCCTCCCCAAATTCAAAATTAGATTTATGCATAATTAGTATAATCATAAGAACACACACAACACTACAAATATATATACTAAACTATTCGAAAGAGAGTAGGGTCTTCCATGAAAGACCGTCTTTTACCATGCCAAACATGGGGAATTTTTCAACTGAAACAGTTTCTGATGAGAGACTACACAAGCAGAGACCAAGTTTAGCTATGGTTTTAGCTGTGTCTCATGGGAGACTATATTTAAAAAAGATGGTAGAAAAGTTAAAAGCTCAAGATGTGAATTTAGAAAGGATGATTACTCAGGCAGAGGGTAGTAGGGATGGCAGTTTCCTCCCATGGGAAAGAAGTTTGTATAAACAGATGACTTACTGACCATTATGTCTATCAGTCATCATTGTGGAAAGGTTTTGAGCCCTAACTTTGAGGCTATGAATGGCTCTGGCCATCTTATGATGATATCATTAATTTATGTCCTTTGATGAGTTGATCCACAAGTTATTCAACATCAGGATGTTGGATAGCATTCAAATAAGTTATATTGACAAATACAAAGTTTTCCCATTGTGGAACAGTAAGCACAACAATGCTTCATATCATCCAGAAATGTCATCTCTAATATAGAGAAAAGCCATCATTTTACCCAGTTCACTTCAATATGGAATGCAGATGTGAGAGGCCACAAGTATTTCAGCCATGTTTTAAAGATTATTAAGAGTTTATTATTAAAAGTTTTTAAGATTTTATAGAAAACATAAAACTTCTGTTAATTGTAGATCCAAAATTGTGCCACAAAGAGCAATGCAATATGCATTTTCTTTCTTTTAAAACCTGATTTTTAAAATCTTTCCTTCCTTGATTACCAAATTAATTCATTGAATGTTACGATAGTATTCTTGCTCCGTGTGATGATAAAACACAGAGCAAGAATACTATTGTAACATTCAATGAATTTGTTTGGTAATCAAGGAAGGAAAGATTTTTAAAAATCAGCTTTTAAAAGAAAGGAAATGTATCATTATACTTTTAAATATTAA
>CP092864.1:37257561-37373437 GCA_030710605.1 Cordylochernes scorpioides
GGATGATGACTCACGTAGGCCGGGTCTCCCGCAACCACCTTGTACCTTAGTACCTCCTGGTCCTTCTCTCTGTACCAACACCAGGTGTCAGACACAACCTTGGGCCCAGGGGAGCAGTTTAGCCAGAGCAGCAACTTCAGAAAAAAAAAGTTAGAAATATATTTACATTTATATAGTCAAACCTGTCTATAGCGGCCTCTCTATATAGCGCCTCCCTCTCTATAGTGCCCAATTTTAAATACGTAGTACGATGATATTTACATTAAAAGTGACCTGTCTATAGCACCCTATTTTGGCGGGTCCCAAGAAGGGGGCGCTATAGACAGGTTTAACTGTATTTATGAGTGTCTCTATATTTTATCTAAAAAGTTAAATATATGCATACTTGATACCAAAAACAGGTGTTTTTTTAAACTATAATGACATACATAATGTATAATATATTGTATAATATTTGCACAAAGGGATAAGAAACAACAACATGAAACTCAAGGAGCATGGACTCAAGGAATTTGTATAATTAAACTGGCGAAACCGCTGAGAGGGTTCACCACTGATGAGCCAGGCCCTCTCATTAAGTTTTCCATTGCAGTAAGGGCAGTAGAAATTGTTTAATATCAAAAAGAATCTCACGCCTTTAAAATAGTTTCGAGTTTTAATAATGACTTTTATTATTCATAGTAATCTCAGTGTCTAAGGAGGCATCTTTTACTCCAAGTTAGAAGTAGCTGCACATGGTGTCATAGCAGAGGTAATATCAAAGCTATGTCAGCCTGATAAATCTCAACACTTAATGCAGATGCACCTGACTCTTCTCAATCATGAAACTCAAGGATCAAGGACTCATGGAATTTGTATAATCTTTGCACAAGGGGATAAGAAACAACAACAACATAAAACTCAAGGGGCATGGACTCGTGGAATTTGTATAATCTTTGCACAAGGGGAAAAGAAACAACAACAACATGAAACTCAATCCACAGATAGCTCTGATTGAGAGGAGATAAGAAGTCAAGATGATTACCTTGGCTTGGTTCATGACATATTTTAGGCTTATTATTAGTCTGAATGGAAAGGTTCAAGATTCAATGCGTATTAAAAAATAATTATAAGGCGCTAACATGCCATCTATGGCATGGAAGCATTAAAGCACTAATGTTTCTTTTAAACATAAAACAAACCTCTACTGTCCTTACTGCGCTAAAAAAATACATTGGGAGTAGTGGTATAAAATGTCCATTTTCACAGCCATGACCTGAGATCAAATCCCTCATTAGGCACATTTTTTTTTTTAAAGATAAAAAATTCTTTGGCCTCTGATTCTTTAGAGTCCAACCTCACCAGTGAGTATAAATAACCAAACAGGAGTCTGGCACACATTTAAGTGCAACACTTGCTTTCTATATGTATAGACCTGAGGTGCACATACAGTAAGAGCCAACTACTGGCTTGTACTTGAGATTTCTTTTATCAGCACCTTGTCGCTGCACTTTTGGTTCAGGAAAGTTGAACATCTTGAATCCGTCCAATGTCCATGAACATCTTGAAAAGCTACCTTATTCATTTAAAAAAAACATTCTTTAAAATAATTTCAATTGACATTTCATTAAAGATACAACTCTGAGATAGTGGTCTAGTTATTATTTTACTGTTTTCTGGAACATTTTACGATTTTTTTTCTTAATATTTTCTGTAGATATCGTCGCTGATGGTCTTCCTTAATGCTCTGCATCTTAACAAGACAACTTTAAAATCCCAAACACCAATTATTTTTTACTGTGGAAGAAGATATGCCACACACATCTTTCCCCTAATAGTAATTACAATATTATTATAAGTTTCCATTTTGATTTTGGATATCTGAAATATATTTATTACCTCCTGCATGCGGATTCATTGCAACAAAAGCACCAGCCACTTTGAGTTATAAAATATCATTTTCAATAAATAAAATAAATTATCGTTTATGTGTGACAATGATAAATTATTGTGATAATTGTAATTAAAAAAAAAAAAGCATATCAAATATTTAATGGGAAGGCCAGATGCACACACCTTGAGAGTTATTCTTAAGATAGACATTATTACCTAACTCCATAATTTAAAAAAGTAGGAATAAAGTCAGGAGTCACCTCTATGAGGTGGATGGTCAACCAACAACAGCATGGACTAAATTCAGTCTACATGACCTTGTTACAATGGGATAATAAATAATGGAAAAAGGTAGGAGAGAAATCTAGTTGTCCGGCATTCACCTGTGGTTTGGAGAGGTGTGGTTCACTGTGGTGGCAGGTTTGAGCAAGGGGGGAGGGGGGGGCCGTGGGGGGCTCCAGGACAGGTTTGGCACTGGGGGCAACTGCTACACCACCCACCCACACAATGTCAACACACATAAGTGACAACAACTCTTATCCATCCGATGTGCTATTTCCATCCATTCTTAAAATAAATGACAAGTTCAACAGTGTTTCAACAGAGTAAAAACATAGCATCATTAGGAAAGGCCATTGCTTATTATCAAAGCATAGCTCGAGGAGCATGGACTCCGCCTTTGCCGGTCCCAAGCCCGGATGAAAAAGGAGGAGGGGGAGCAGTAACAAGCTCGGTAAAAACCTGGGTTCAGCTGGACCGGCTGATAGTACCCTGTAAGGGCTCCTAATCCAGGGATACAGGATGAGCAGCGTCTGTACTCCATGTTAGGAGCGGCTGCACATGGCGTCTGTTCCTCATGTCAGAGGCAGTCTTTTTTTTTTACGCTAAGTCGGCCTGCCACTGAGTAGTGCTCCCAATCTTAATGACAAAGGCAGACGCATTTTACTTCACCCAGTGTGGAGATAAGAAAGAAGAAGAAGAAGAAAGCACAGCTCGAGGAGCATGGACTCATGGAATTTGTGTAATCTTTGCACAATAAGAAACAACATCTTTACAAGCTTGACACCCTAATATGATTGAGTGGAGATAAGAAAGAAGAGAAACAACATAGCTGTACCTGGAGGGGTACTTGAAGGAGCTGGAGGGGAACTCCGGCTGGTGGTGTTCCCTCCGGGGCTGGCCTTGTGGTCAGCCAACAGCTGGTCAAAGTCTTTCCTCCGGCCCGTCACACTGCGGCGTTGGGAGATGTTGTGGGACTGAAGCAACAACAGAAGACACAACTTGCTAAAAGGCTCTATTTGACGATAAAGCACAATTTGGATTATTAGGTATATAGGTACAAGAAAATAAGACCTAATCCAAAGATGGGCCTAAGGTCTTATTTTCTTGGCTCTATTCGACCTATTATTCTGAAGGAAAAAAAATGCATTAAGAATTTGTATTACCATCTTCTAATGAGAGCAACTATTGGGAAAAATTTTATACTTTCTTTCTGAATATGAATATTTTCTTAGCGACGTAGACTAAATATGATTTTATTTAATATCACATAGGGAATAACAAAAGTTTTTTTACAAAACAGATAAAAGTTTTTTTTTTAAATGTATGCACACCGAAGCAATAAAAAATTTCTATATAGTCACATACAATCAATCAGCCTCAAAGCTGCATCGGCGCCATATTCATGTCATCAGTATCCTTAAAATCCTTCACAAGAGAACTGCGAAATGAACAGCACTACCTCCCTATCACACTGGATATCCCCAGTCTTTATGGAAATGAGATGGTTAAAGTAACATGCATTCAGCGAGGCTTCAAATTCCACCCCACCTCATTCTTAGATTATTAATTATGATAAGGTACAATTTTGGATTGTAGATTAGAAACACATAGTAATGAGACCAAATCCAAATAAATAAATAGTGTATGACAGTTTAGTAACACCATTGTTACCGAAATGTGTTACACTATTTATTTTGAGATTTATAATTTGATTAATAATTTGAGGTTGAAAAATAATGATGATGTAAATATTGATAAATCCCTAACACCATTTCTAATAAGTAATATATAATATAATCCTAATATATAATTAAAACTATTTTTAAAAATACATTCATTAGGCAAACATCAACTTGAGCACAACATAGAAAATGCCTGGTCATTTGGTTAGTAGGTTATAAAGACAACGCACAGTAGATCTTGAAGAAATTAATCCTGTTAGATCCTTAAAATCCATCCCAAATATGCAAACATGTTGTTGTTACATTTTCCTTAAGTTGTTTAAACGATCTCCATTAGGTTCTATTGTCTCATCTTTTCTATTATAGTCCTGAAGTTTTTCCAGAGGTCTTTTTTGGAGGATAATATGCAAACATTGAGTGACCTACTTCTGACATATAATGAGAACAAATAGTTTAGAAAAGGCATTGATGTTGGAAAAAATTGAAGAAAGATGGAAGAGAAGAAGACTTGCAATAATGACCTAGCTGGTAAGAAGGGATCAAGAAAATTACTGGAAGGTCACTAGATAAGCTGCGAGTGATAGTCATTAACAGATTAAATTGATGAATATTTGTCCATATAGTGAACTTGTCCAACAAGTTGACTTGATGGACGCTAATGACAACAACAAGACTGGGTAAACCGTTTGGTTTTCGACCACTAGGACCCGGGTTCGATTCCCGCATTGGGCACTTTTTTCTGTTTAAAAAAAAAAAAATGCTCCAATGGCCCCCGATTCTTGCAAAAGTCCAACCCCACCAGCGAGTGCAAGTAACCAAAAGGGGCTCTGGCATTTGTAAGTGCAAAGTCGAACTGCTTTTCACATGTGTAGATATGTGGTGCGCTTACAGTAAAAGCAGTCGCTAACTACCCACCATGATTATCATGGCCTGTACCACGTGTACTAGGGATAAGCAAAAAAAAAAAAAAAAACAAGACTGGATCTATTTCAGAACAAAACATTTGCAGGAGGATTCTTACCTTGCAAGTGAGGGACCTGGTACAGGGTTTGCCAGTCTCTGGTGCCAGCACCCCGCAATGTTTGTTGGGATCATATTCCCGGTCTACAACACCACACTTACTTAGCCCAAACTTGGCTCTTTCTTTTGAAAGGCTATAATAGAATACAATTTTGATTATAGATTAAAAACACAAGGTATTAAGACCAAATCCAAATAAATAAATGTGTGATATTTCTGTAATAGCGTTTGTTGGATCCTATAGTTAATAATTTCCTTAAATTCAATTCTATATATGAAAATTAAGCCAAAATATTCTAAATTCAATTGTACAATATAAATCTTTAATATGTAAATTTTAAAGCAAGCAACATGTATGTAAATTTCTAGTTTGGTTAATTAATAGTTTTTCTTTTCTCTCTCTCTCTACCACTAGTATCAAAATCTAAGTCAAATTCATGTATCCTAAAATCATGTGGTAGCTATTCATAACTCTAAAACCCAAAAGACAATAAAATAATTCAAGACAAGTGGCAAAGTGCTTCTTAGTATCTTTTACTGAACATTCAAGCCACGAACATTATGGTCCCTCATCGAGCTGGATACTTAAAAAAATTAAGGTAAGCCATTTGAAAACTTAAAATTCTTAAAATAAAGTCATGCCCAAATCAGAAGTTAAAATTCGGCACAAATTCAACTTTATTATTCAGGAAATAAAGGATCTGGAATCAGAGAATGAAGCTATTGTAGAATCCAAAAACATACATAGATTAAAGCTATTCCAACAAGAAGTTAATGAAAGGAAAATTAGCCTAAATCAAGTTATCAACACATTATTAGAATCAGAGTTAGATGATACACAATATGGCGATTATTCAAAGGCCAAAAAGGATATTTTTAATATGTTGGTGTCTATTGAAGAAGCTTTATCTTTAATTGAAACCAAAGAAAATACTCATAGTGATAAACAACTGCCCGAATCCAATGTTAATTTACCTAAGATAAATTTACCCATTTTCAATGGTGATTCAGCCAATTGGCTTAGTTTTAGAGAAATATTTAACTCCACCATTAATTCAAATCAAACACTAACTGAAATACAAAAATTTCAATATCTAAATGCATCTGTTAAGGGTCCTGTGGAAAAGTTGATTCGGGGTTTTCCCATTTCTGACAAAAACTACCAGCAAGCATGGGATACCTTATGCAATAGATTTAATAACAGAAGAGAATTGGCTTTTTCACAAATCAACAAAATATTCTCCATAAGGCCATTAAAATCTATTTCGGCTGGTTCTCTCTATGAAATCCTTGATGTTTGCAATGAAGGCATTAGAAATCTCTCAGTGCTAGGACTTGAGAAAAACACATTAACAGATCTGATCCTGATCAATTTTTTTGAAAAAAGAATTGGTGAAGCCCTCAGGAAAGAATGGGAATTAACCCTTCAAAATGAAGAATATCCAACATTTGAAAACTTTGTGAATTTTTTAGAAAAACATGCTAGAAGCCTGCAAGGTATGAGAATTCCTTTGTTCCAGGAACAAAAAACCTCTAGCAAAAATATGATGGCTCATGGCCTTTATGTCAACAAAGGTCAAAATTGTATTTTATGTCATCAAATTCATAAACTAAATGACTGCCATAGATTCAGAAATCTTCCCTTGCCTAAAAAATGGGAATTAGTTAAAAAACATAAACTTTGTCAAAATTGCCTTAGAGCAAATCATGAGATATCCAAATGTCTCATCACATCAAGATGTAAAAACTGCAAGCAGAACCATCATACTCTTCTGCATGGATACAACTCTGAACCATCCATTCCACAACCAACAACCTCTCAAGAGATGTTGATTTCAACAAATACCATCTGTAATGCGATGCCTTTGGAAACGGAAACAAATATTCTACTGTCAACAGCCCTTATTAAAGTCAAGGCGAAGGATGGCTCATTTGTGCTATGTAGAGCATTAGTGGACAATGGGTCCCAAATAAGCCTAATTTCAGAACAATGTTGCCACAAGTTGGGACTTGAAAAAAGGAAAAATTCTTATACACTAAAAGGTGTAGGTGACATTGTTGTCAACAGGACAACATCGCAGGTTGAAATAGAGTTCACCCCACATCATAATGATCAATTATTTTCTGCCAGAGCATTTGTGGTTGGAAGGGTAACTGCAGACCTTCCAAACTTCCAAATTCAGTCAGCAGACTTTCCTCATTTAGAAAATTTGCTCTAGGCAGACCCAGAATTCTATGTCACCAAGCCCATAGACCTAATTTTGGGTGCAGATACCTTTGTAGAAATAATTCTAGGTCATAAAACAGATTTAAAGCACCATCCTATAGCACTTAATACCAAGTTAGGTTGGCTTGTTTCTGGGAGAATCCATTCAACTATTAAGTCGAATACTTCGGTAATCAATCACTGTACCACTGAACTTGATTCCAGCATAAGAAAATTCTGGGAACTTGAAGATGTCCCAATTTCTAAGGCCCAGTTGGGTATAAAGAATGCCCCATCTCCAAGTCTACAAGAGTCCATTCAGAACTCTCCAAGTCTAAAGGAGTTCACTCAGAACTTTCCAAGTCTGCCGGGGTCCATTCAGACCTCTCCAAGTCTACCAGACTCTGTTCAAGGGTCACCGTCTCTAACTTTGAGCCTACAGAGCTCCAAACACAACTCTCCAACCCCCTTACAAGTATCAGTTCACAGCCTGAAAGAGGCCATGTCCCCTTTGGTCGAAATGCCATCAAGCCCTGGGTGCTCCAAGCAGATTCCAATTCCTATAGAAGAAGACTCTATAGAGAGCCAGAACCGAGTTGATAATCTGCCATCCTACCCGATGAGCCCAGAGCAGAGTTACACTCTCTCATCGGCTTCTGTTGAAGATTTCAAGGCCCAAAGTGGGCCCAAGTCCCCTACATCTCCCACCAGAGGTTCAGAGAGTTGCCGATGTTCTGGGGATTATACAGAGCCACAGATGTCTCAGAACTCCAATTTTTCATGCTCCTCTATAGAAGAATCTGAAGATAATTCAAGTAAATCTGAAGAAAATCTAAGTAGATCCGAAGATAATCCAAGTAAATCTGAAGAAATTCCAAGTAAATCTAAAAAGTCACGTATCTCTAAGTTAACTCCACAAATTACTACTAAACAAAACCAATTACTTCCTTCTGAATCAAGTCAACCATCCACTCCAGAACAACCTCTCGCTTCTCAGTCAAGTGAACCACTCTCATCTAAGAAAGAAACTTCGATTATTCCTAAGATAAAGCCACCACCCTATTATAGGCGAAAACGTCAACTTCCTGCTGAGAAGACTTCATGGGATGAACCAATTGAATCAGATATAAAGTCAAATTGGAATAAATTCCAAACTCAACTATCGTGCCTAAAGGAAATCAAAATACCAAGATACCTGAACAGTTCATCTTCTGAAATAGAAGAATTACAACTACATGGATTTTGTGATGCATCCCTTAATGCTTATTCAGCAGTTTTTTACTTGAAAACTAGATTCAAAATTCAAAAGATCAAAATCAATCTGATAACCTCAAAAACTAAGGTTGCACCATTAAAGACCATTACAATTCCAAGACTTGAACTAAGTGCAGCATTGCTTTTGGCTCAACTGAATCAAGTCATTCTTGAATCATTTCCTTTTCAACCTGACAAAACCTTTTTGTGGACTGATTCACAAATCTGCATAGATTGGATAAGATCAGATGCCAGCAGATGGAAGGCCTTTGTTTCGAACAGAGTGTCGTCAATTCAAAATTTGACTCAAATCACTGATTGGTTCCATGTATCCAGTCAAGATAATCCAGCTGATTGCGCATCAAGAGGAATCATGCCTCAAGACTTGGTCAATCATAGAATTTGGTGGCGGGGTCCTATTTGGCTTCAAGAAAATAATGTTCGATATATTCCTTCTTCACCAACCCAAGTAAATCTCAATATCATTCAAGAAGAAGTCAGTGAGGGTCAAGTGTTGGATCAAACAACCTTAATTCAAAATTCAGAAACTATGTTAAATCTAGAATTCATTGAAAGGTATTCCACAATGACCAAATTGATCCGAATCACAGCTTGGTGTTGGAGATTCTACTACAATTGCCTCCTCTTTGATCCAATTCGTCAGAAAGGACCTTTGACAACAAGAGAATTAACAAAGGCAATTCAAGTCTTAGTCAAATCAATTCAGCAAGTTGAATTCTGCACGGAAATAAAATTACTGAAGTCAAACAAGCAACTACCTCTGTCCAACAAGCTAACTTCTCTAAATCCCTTTTTAGACACTCAAGGACTTCTAAGAGTTGGAGGTAGACTCAAGTATTCCTATTTAAATGAAAATCAAAAATTCCCTCTCTTACAACCAAAATCCCCACACCAGGAATCACTTATCAAAAATCTCTTAACTGAGAATGCCGACATTCCTGAGGCTATTGATGAGAATCAAGAAGATTCTTCAATTTTAGAAACCACTTTTGTCATTGAAGACGAAGAGTCTAACAAAGATATCGGGACTCCAAAGATTGAAATCTCCGAAGTTTCGGTTATTGATAAATCGGAAGGCAAATATTCGAAAGAACCAGTGGTCAGTGTAGAAGCTCTGGATAAGAAAGAACTGTGCCATGATGACTCAGCTCACCTCAATGTAGTTGAAGCTGATCTTAATCGACCTAAAGAGGCTACCAGTGGCATAATCAATGTTTATACAGAAGCTAATGAATCGTCAAGCAAAGAGAAAGTTGTACCTGTTGAAATTGTGGATACATCAACAAAGGATTATCTACAGAGCGGTGAAAAGGCTAAATTATCCCGCTGGAAGCCCATCGATTCTCTATGCTTAGAAGACGTCAAGGAATCTGAAGACGACGATGAAAATTACAGTTCATCGGCATATATAGAATGGCCAGAAATCTTGAAGAAAGAAGTCTTAAGACCCGAAGCTTTAGAAAAGGCAGTCAATCTGGAAGATTTTGAGAAGGCGGCAGAAAGTCGACAACTCTCCAAAGAACATTTAGAGGAATCGACCGAACAAGGCTCATGCATAAAGGCTGAATCAAAACCTTGGGAAGATCCTATTGAATCCGACTTAGCAGCCGCAGAGTCTGATAATCCAGCAGTTCCCGAAAGAGAACTGGCCAACGAATCTGAAAATCTCATCCAAGATTCACCTCAATCGGATACTCAAAGATGGAAGCTGATTCCATTACCTTTCAAACAATGAGAATTGTAATCTTAGCTACATAGTCGGAATCAATTAGTCCAGCATCTATACTATTGGAACTCTTTTTTATTTTTATTTATTTTTTTTTATTTTTTATTTTCTGGTCATCTCTTCCCAGCCGGGGGAGTATGTTGGATCCTATAGTTAATAATTTCCTTAAATTCAATTCTATATATGAAAATTAAGCCAAAATATTCTAAATTCAATTGTACAATATAAATCTTTAATATGTAAATTTTAAAGCAAGCAACATGTATGTAAATTTCTAGTTTGGTTAATTAATAGTTTTTCTTTTCTCTCTCTCTCTACCACTAGTATCAAAATCTAAGTCAAATTCATGTATCCTAAAATCATGTGGTAGCTATTCATAACTCTAAAACCCAAAAGACAATAAAATAATTCAAGACAAGTGGCAAAGTGCTTCTTAGTATCTTTTACTGAACATTCAAGCCACGAACAGCGTTGTTACCATCTTACATCATTCAGTACTTTTGTCTGATGCTGGTAACAACGCTGTTGCCAAAACATCTCACACTATTTATTCATTTGGATTTAGCCTTATTAACTTATGTTTCTTGAAAGGCAATATAGGCATTTCTCTTCAAATGGTATTCACAGTGAAAACAAAACTTAGTACCAATTAGCCTAACCACCCATAACAATGGGTTTATTTATTTAAGCAGAGAGAAAGCTACTGAGTGATAGATAAATTTTGTCTTTCCAGTAAATACATTGATGAAAGTTGACTTTTATGTAAAATTTTCTTTATACCAATCCTCTCTATATGTTGAAGACACAAGTTCATAAATCCTTTTTATAACCATTTCCAGCGAAGGGGGCAACTGGAATAAAAAATTAATTCTTTTAACATCTGGTAGGATAGAAGAATTCTCAATGCTCTAAAAAAATTATATTTATACAGTAGAACCTCCGTAAGAGGCCACTTGCGCTAGAGGACATCTCTCTATTAAGGGCAGTTTTCATTTGCGAAATTAACATTTTTACCATTTAGCAACTCTCCAGTAAGAGGACACCTCTCCCTAAAGGACACTTTGACTTTGTAATTATGTGTCCTTTACAGGGAGGTTTTACTGTATATGTGAAAAATTTAGTTCTCAGGAAGCCTCTTGGACCAAATTTTTGGTCGTTGAGGTACAGCCTGCACCATGTTGACAAGGCCCAACAGCTCAAAATGTGTTTGTGGTTGGCTTTTCTTGATTTATCAAGAAAATGAGTTGGCCAAATATAGAATCTACATTTAGTTGATTTGTGTTCCACTAGGTGGCACTCTGTTCCATTTAAAATACTTATATGAGCAATAAGGATATCCCCCCCCCCCCTTTTTTTTTTTCATATCATCAAATTTGGGGGTTCGGCAGATGAGTGGTCCAAATCATTGTTTTTTAACAGCCAAGACCTGGAATAGAATCCTTTTTTGGACACCTTTATCTAATAAAAAATGTCCAATCCTACCAGCAATTATATTTTCTAAACTGGCTGGGTGCTCTATCAAACATAACTGAGGTGGACCTGTACTGGGAAAGGACAGGTCAATCGACTAGTTTAGTATAAACTTGGAAAAATTTAAATTCATTTTTTTAAAAAAGGAAGGGAGGGGGTAGATAACGACTCACTTCTCTAGTAAAGAAATGCATACTGTATGAAAGCATTGTCTGATGTACCTTTACAGAGCACTTGTCTCTTTTCTTTGGGCACTTTCCGGCTCCTGCCGGGGAGAGAGGAGCTCTCGGCGGAGGAGGGAGATCTTTTGGTCAAGAGAGTAGGTTGCGAGTGGGATGCTGTCAGCAGGAGGTTCTTTGGAGGCAGAATGGTCTGGGGCAGCAAGGTGGAGTTGGAAGTCATGAGGAGCTTGGCCATGTTGCCTAGGGTGGGCCCCAAGGGAGGAGGTGGCTGTTGGGGCGAGGGAAGTTTCTTATCCGGCGGAGGCACCACTCCCGGCGAGGCAATCATACTGGCCGGCATCCGCTCCACCCTCACCACCGGGTTACTGATGGTGTGGTTCTTCTTGCTCTTGGGCTCTAACGGCTTTCTGGTTCCCACATGGTTGGGTGAGGCACACTTGGGATGAGACTTGTGGTGGTGGGCCGCCGCCGGCTTGTGGCCGCTGCTGGCCCCACTTGAAGAAGACTTTGAAGATGAAACTAAAGGCATTGATGAGGAGGATGAAGATGAGGAAGATGATTTGCTTTTTGTAGATGATTTAGAGAGGACTGGAACATCACCCTTGGCCATCTCACAGGAACCATGCCTTAGCTCTACAACATACACACACATATTGCTATTAGCACTGATGTTAGGAAATAATACACATCCCAATTAAGTATAAATTTCTAAACACAAGGTAATAAGACCAAATCCAAATAAATAAATAGTGTGTGATGTGTCGGTAACAGCGTTGTTACCATCTTCAGACAAAAGTAGTAAATGAGAAATTTTACCACAGCATGTTCTAAATAGTTACTGTTATCAAGTGTGTAAACAAGATAGCAGATAAGAAGAAGATAGTTATAGTATAGATAGATAGTATAGGAATCATTGAAATGTTAGGTTCTCTATACATAACTAAATCACTATTTAAATGAGTGTTGAAGATAGCTACAAATCCAGGATCGAAGAACACCTGCTGTACAAGAGCAAAAGTTAAATATAAATAAATTAGCCAATGTAGCATATCTAATTCTTTCATGACACTTCATCAAGAAGTATAAATAAACAAATAGGGTCTTCATATTTTAAGCAAAGTTCAGCTGCTTTATACAAGTGTAGCCATGCTGGGAGCACAAGCAACCAATGACACACCAAGGGTTGTAGATGTGACACATTTTTGTATGTGGTGTGTATATGGTATGTTAAAAAAACACTGAAACATAACTTTGAAATTGTTATGCTAGTAAGTTTGTACCTAAAGGTGAATTTTCTTATTATCATTAACACTCCTAGACAAAACTTATAGAAGTTGTACCTTTTAGCATGTAGATCGGGATTCAGACAGTAACTCTAAAATATATTTGATACACAGTGACCTTTATTGAAGACACACTAGATAACCAAGTATGAACAAAATTGCCTCTGTCTCCTTCAAAAAATATGGAAAGATGTTTTTGTAATTTTAGAAATTCCAAACCTATTTCATCTTAAAGAACAAAACAACACAGCCAACATAACCAAACAATACACATAGCACACTCTATATGTAGAAGATGGAATCATTCAATGCTAGTGATTTAAAATTTAAAAATAATAATGAACGGACTTCACTATATTGACCCGAGTATTTAGAAATATGAGGGAATTATCACAAAAAATAGGGGGGTGGAAGGATATATATATAATTAGCTAAATTTCCTCATTCACAAAAAAAAAAAAAAGGACAAAAGAACGATATTAACAACTAAGAAAATATTAGGCAACCTTATCCCACTCATAAAAAAAAAAAGGGGGGGGGGGGTGAGAGAATAGGCCATCCAACACAGTTAACCAAAAAAAAAAGGTTTCCGGTAGCAAACATAAGTAACAAGATCAAAAGCAGCGCCATGCGCCCATCTGATTTTTTGTTAATGTGGCGGTAGAGACCTTGAAGAGGGAGGGAAATAAATAATGACGGATGGGGGTGGGGAGAACGGCCTTGGGGTCAACGACGAGTCTATCCAAACATATTTACTTGGCGGCAAAACGCCTTCTTTCTCTCTAAATCAAATTAAAGGTGCCCAGACATTTTTGACTCGTTATGAACAGTTTCGTGTTAAGAGGATTTTTCACTCTTACGGGTGGAAAAGTTGTTGCATATTTTGTATAGGCATATGTACAACAACTACCAAGCGGGGGGGTAATTGGTGTAAGTGAATTTCATAATAAGGAAGAGAGTTTTGAAATCTAGGGATCGTAATTTCAAAGTGTTTGGATCGCCTGGTCAAATCATAGTATTCTATTAAGGCGATGTTGTTCTATGGAGTTAGTTTTGGATTGGTTAAAACAACGAAAGGCCTGAAAAATAAGTATATATTATTATTCTGTGAAATTTAAGAAATCAAAGGCGATAAGTATAAACCTCGTATGTAAGAAGGTATGTAGTATTCTCATCATTACAACAACAAGAATCGCTCTATAAAAGTTCTTCTAAACAAAGGAATTATTGAATATATTATTACACGTGGATTGCATCCTTACAGGCGAGGTTAATCACAAACTTACAATTCGGACACAAAAGGACAAGAAGGGTTCTCACGAATCTACTAACTCTTGCAGTACAACCAGTTTCAAACCCAAACCTCTGTTAGCAGCTAAAAACAACATGGTCCCACCAATATTTATTACATCTAGTATCTGAACCCGTGTTATCCTGATATCTTGTTCTTGGTTCCTTGAGTCTCCATTTAAAGAGGGGCTTTTACTGATATTGCCAAACGCGATTTAAAAAAGTATATTTTATAAAATCTCGGACCATTTGTTGTTGGTCAAGCCACAACAAGACGGGGTGTAACAAGCTTGCTGTATTGACTGAACTTTATTTCTAAACCACCACCACCATATTATGGTGCAGTAGGCGGGCGGGATCATTGGCCGGTATTGATTGATTGAACGGGTGTCGGCTCGGACCTGATCTTGAACGACCAACCTATTCCTGTAGGTTCCCATCTTCACCTTTGGATTGTCCAGAATGTTAGAATGTGTGGGCCGTCAACATTCAATTAGAATAATTCCATAGCCTACAATATGCAGTGTTGTGGAGACTCCTTTCAAGTCTCTGGGCGACATTTCCAGCATTTATTGAAGGCCGATATAACTTTATTTGATGTAAAAGTAAGATTCCATTAGAAGAGAAAATTGCTATAAAGTATATAATATAATAATATAAACAGTAGCAATGTGTTTCTTTATTCGTGCAAAGAGCAAGCTTTCGGATCTTTATAATCCTTTCACAGGCAATGTGAAAGGCACAAAGGGAAACTATATTTCACCACGAAAACCCTGATAACTCTCAATGGATGATCATCAAAAGAATCCTTATTCTAGCATTTGTGAGTCCAGAAAATGTGTGGGCAGTCAAAATTCTAATTTAATAATTCATAGCCTACAATATGGAGTGTTGTTGGGACTCATTCTTTCCTTCAAGTCTCTGGGCGACATTTCGAGCATTTATTAAAGGCCAATATAACTTTATTTGATGTGGAAGGCAAAGGAACAATTTATATTTTTCACCAGGAAACCCCTCAACGAATGCTCATCAAAAGAATCCTGATTCTAGCATTTGTGAATTCTAACATTTTGGAGGAACCTGATTGAGGAGACACCAAGTTTTCTTACTTGCGACAATTTCATCTGAAATAATTAAAAAATCGATTGAATAAATATGTTCCAGAAAATATATTGACCCCTCACAAGGACCTTTTAGGTTACCCAGTACTTGGAAGTACCATTTTAGGATAGGATAAATATATTTCGATCGCCCAACGTTGTAATTCTGATTGCTGTTAGACGCCATTTCTACTTTAAGGTAGGGACAATCAATCTAAAGCGAAACTGTAAATAGGTAAATTCTCTCGCGTCCTCTAACTACAAGATGGCATGCAGCAGTACGTGAGATCCATAAACATAACCAGCTGGTATTGAACAACACCAGGTTTTTTTTAGTTATGTACTTTGGTTAGCTATTCAACTAGAGTAATTTTTCCACCACACTTCTATTCAACTTAATAGTAAGGACTTACCGAAATAATTAAGTTACACGCTTTATATACAAATGTATAAATAATGGACAAAACTCATCCTCGGAAACCGAGTTTTTATTATTATTATATTGCAGAGGATTTTTTTTTTCGAATTTATACAAATGTAAAAAAAGACCAATAAGCGAATAAGAAGAAATCTCGTACCAAACTAAGATGACAAAGATCAGTTCTTGTCCAATCAACGAAGATTCTTGTATAGTCGCCTGTTGAAGGACGTCATAGTCCAAGATTATACCGCACAAATAAAGTAACTCGTCGCCGTTAACTTTGATGCCTTCTTCGAAATGATGTCTGGGGATTCCATCTCTTGAAGACTTTAAAATTGTATAATCCCTAGTACACATGGCACAGGCCGTGATAATCATAGTGGATTGGCGGCTGCTTCTACAAAGATAAACACAGTCAGTGGAAGACAATTCGTCAAATTGGTAATGGCTTGTTTAATAGAAGGAAAATAACGCTAAAACTTAAGAAAAGAAAGTAAGAAGAGGAGAAGAAAGAAGTGTGAAATGAGACATAATCTGACCGCTCAAATAGCAGAGTGCCCCCTATCGGACTAAATATCAACTAAAGCGTTGATTTAGGACTATTTTCCCAAGATATTGGCCAACCCATTCTATTAAGAAATCAAGAAAAGACAACCGTGTACGCGTTTCGGGCTGTTGGCCCTCCTCAGGGTGGTGTGCCAGATGTACGTCAGCAACCGAAAAATGGGGGGTAAATAGGTTAAGTATAGACTATATTTTGGGGTTACAAAAATAACACCAAAAGAAACCCTTAAAACCGGGTTACGAAAAAGTAAGTTTCCTGTTTTATCGCCTTAATTTTTTTTTTTTTTTTTAGTATCTGACATTTCATCGTTTTTAATGTGTCTCAGCAATAAATAAATATAAAAGGTTCATCTTTGCAAAGTTTATATAATAAATACTGTATTTAAAAAATATATATTTATTTTTTTCTTGTTGCAGAAAAAAATAAATATATATTTTTTAAATACAGTATTTATTATAACGCATTATGGTTTTTATTGACATGATCACAGCACCACTATAGAGCGATTAGATTACGATCGAAATACAATAGGAGAGTATCCTCTTTTTTGAAAATGATATTTCTCTCCAAGGTTTAAAGAGTGGGAAATCTGTGGGACACAAAGAAGGGAAACCGGATAGTCGGAGAGTAGTTGGTTTATTATTATTATTTTAATCATTTAGCTTTTTTGTAATCATGTGATTATACACTTATGACCACACGCGAGTCAAACATTTAAGTCCTCAATCGACCTAGCTCTGTAGTAAAGAGTAGAACAACGTTCCAAACTCGGTATTAACCGATCAGGATTTGATCAACAAAATCTGCTCCCGAAATTCTGAGTGCCCTGAGTTAGAGAGTCATATATCCTCCCCGTTTATTTCATTAAAAAAAAAAAAAAGTGAGAAAGAAGTGTTTAGAAATGGCTAGGTATTGCTGCGTTTCTTTCCCTAATTGGGATTTATAAGACTTTCAACAATTTAGAGCTTTTTTTTTTTTTAATTGAAAACACAATCCTTCATACTGTAAAGAGAAGAAAAATGTTAAGGCCTGGGCTCAGCAATGGTGAACCTTCCCGATGTTTCCGCCAGTTTAATCTATTAGCCCACTCCATTATTGTACCGGGCAGTTCTACCTATATATTGCCATTGGCAAATTCAAGGGATTTTTGGATATCAGGAATGTATAAAATGGCCATAAGCTTTCAGGCGGTAGAAACGTATTTACCCACTCACAAAAAGCTCTTTCGAACACACACACAAAAAAAAACCTGTTAGGTATCGTGACTTGAACGCAGCGTATCTATATAATACGTAGCATTTATATATGATATCTATATAGCCAATCACAGGTAACCTCGCTGTATAGGCACTGGGCGGCTGGCTGGATCGATGGCCGCCGTCAGGTCACAGCTTCGTGGTCGTCGAATTGTGCTAGCAGAAACTGACTACCGTCCGCTCAAGATCTTCCTAACAAAAGGAAAGAAGTCTTCTACGGGGGTATAAAAGGGAGGAGGGTGGCACAATGCACATTCTTGAATCGGGTTAAGTGTTTGCGCTAATCCAATAAAGGAAGGTGAACCTTGCTACGTGATGGCTTCACAGCAAGTTGATCCAGTCCTGGGCAGGATGGACCCATTGTGGGGTGAATGCTCCTAAATAGCTAAACCTATTTATTAAATAAGTAGTTGTTGAGTTTGTGTAAGTTTTTAAAAGTTTGCCTTAGTCAAAAAAGTTCGATCCATCTAAGTCTATTTCTAAATGTCTTCTAGAGGAGGAAAACTTACCTTTGCTTAAACGCCCTTCCTCGAATGCGTATAAGGAGGACATCATCTTTTCCGTGTTCAAGGGTTTAGAAGACGTATAACAAAATACTCGTCCACCGTAGAATGGTAGACGTGCAACTCGCGCGAAACGCATCCAATCACAGCAAAATAAGCATTTAAGCTAGCGGGCTGCACGAAGAAAAATCGAGTATCTCAGAGTTTGCAAATGTACTGGGGGACGTACAAATGTTGGATTATGATGAATAGGCCTAAACAACCCAGTCGATGTTCGATTTGTAATTTATACTTTTAAAAAGCCATCTTCAGATCAAAATAATTACTTTTCTTTTTTTACAGTTTACAATTTTCAAAGGAAAGATATATAGGATCACATAGCTACAGGTAAGACCGTCGTGATAGAGAAGAACTAAATAATAAATAAATAAATACACTTTAATCCCGATAACTTCTGATCTGCCGTACATTATGAAGTGGTCTACTAACCTATCAGAACGTAGAGGGAAACACCGGGATTTGCCAAGTCATCTCTGCCTTCAGATTAAGTCCATGTTTGAATCGCTCTATCCTCAGCCCAAGTCTAAGTGTGGCAAATGTACAAAACAAGATCCGTATTTCTGTTCGAAACTCGATATTCTCCCGCACAACCCAAGCTACCCAAAGTGCTACTGTCTACGTTCCAAGAGCTATTTTCAGACCCCTCTAGAAATCTTACTCCGAGTACCCCATGTCTGGAACGACCACAAGTCCTACAATTACTCTTGGCCTTCTATATTTTGGCTGCGTATGAAGATGAGTGGATAACAAGACGACAACATTATAGACATTACCTTCTGCTTGCACATGTGCTAAAAAAGAACAAAAATGTTATTCGTAGTTTTTTTTTTCTTCGGTGCATGTGTGCGCAAGCAGAGCATCTAGCTTAGGAATATGCAATTTATTTATTTGCGATTCTATCCTCGAGCTCAAGCCAATAATCAGCAACTTGTATAACCCTCGGTCACTGTTGCTATCAAATGTCATACATCACATACTCACGACTATAAGTCGCCGTTATAATTTGAAAGTCTCAAAATACTTTTGAACAATTTTTGTCAAAGTCTGTTAATTCCTTGCGCATACTGCCACATTGTTGCTGATGACCTCAAGAGGAATCACCCCTTGTTGCAAAAAGGAAAAATAAAGTTAAAAAATGAACCGAATCTACGCTGTTTATTTATATTCACACTCACGAACAAAACTTAAGGAGTGGAAAGTCTTTGATATCGTCGGTCGTCTGTTTTTGGAAGGATAGAGAGACAATTCTTTTCACACTTGGTTATCTCGTGTGTAATTCAATAGAAAGTCACTGTGTATCTTTCAGAGTTATTGTCTGAATCCCGATATACATGCTAAAAGGTACAACTTCCTAAAGTTTTGTCCATGAATGTATATTGCGCTACCGCCGCCGTGTCGAGGATGGGCCGCGGGAACGGCATACCGCGTTTCGACTGCTCTTTATTTACCTTCGTACATTCATGGAGAACAAAGCAAGTAACGTGCGGAGATCACCATCCAACAGTCAACAACAGGGAGGACGACTTCATTCCTGGCCGTCAGCTGGGCTTGTCTTTTGTGACTGGTCCATCGGTCCCCCTTTGCTATTTATTCTTGAGGGTGAACACATGTGGCCGAACTGCTTGCCACTACGACGTCGCCGAAGCTTTATTTATTTCATCGTCGTAACATTACTCTCCTCCTAAAAACGGTTTGCCCCAAAAAGGGCAATGCTCCTCTCTAGTCTTCAGGAGGCCCTTTAAACTCCTGAATGACTTGTATTACAATAGGCTTGTCTGCAGCCCTAAAACGTAACGCCGGGATTAGTCACGCCTTGTTTGTTGCACCACGTTCCAACTCGGACCCTCTTTCCACTCTCAGTCAGCGTTGACGCCATTGGCTCTTCTTATTTTCGAGTGACTGGCATATCACAGGATGATGGTTCTCCACGTGATGGCGACCATAGTTCACTCTTTTCGATGATGTGGTCTGTGTCTTGGTTTTCTCCTTGCGTACCTCCTGTAGCCTCCGCCCCCATTTCCGTATCGGCGGAAACTTCAATAGTGCACCCTCGTCGCTTCTGCAAGCGGCGGCGCTGTAGATCATTTTTCTTTACCGTGGAAGTGTCTTCCTGACTCACGCTCTCCATCTTGTGTCTTTCCAGCACATATTCGTTAATGGCAGCCTGAGATTGTCGAGGCAGATTCTTTGCTGGATTAAGTCCTCTGTCGACCTTTCATTTTCTTTGTCGAGAAGTTTTCTGCTTCTAAGCGCTCTAGAATTGGGCTTGCACTGTACTATGGACTCTTCAAATTTGTTGGTGGCGTCGGACTGCGCGGCAGTTTAAATTACAGCATTTCTTGGCAATGGCTGTTTGCCTTGCACCTTGCCGGATAAAGGAGCGAAGATGGTGGGCAAAAGTCAGTCTCTTACCTCAGAGTGTAATGCAGACGGCAGCGCTTACATATTACATGAGAGGTCCTGGTTGCAGGCATTGTCGTCGGACTTTCCTGAAGCGCCAAATGCTCCTCTGGCTCCAACTGAAGTGTGCTTCGAACATCAAAATCGTCGCACGTACACGCAGGCCCAGCTCCGACTTGTTCAGTTGAATCGCCTATGTATTCCCAGACAGTCTGGCCTCGTCGCAGCAAGTCTGTCAAGCCGTTGTATTGCAGATCACCATGATCGCCGATTTTCTCTCGAAGATGTTCTTAAGGGCCACGAGAGTAGATTTTTGCACATCACATCATCTCCGTCCGCTTGCCTTGGTTCAAAGTACTTGTGCTGCAGTCGTTATCGGGGGCGATCCGTTCGCTCTCCTCCGCTGCACAACCTGCCTGGATAATTTCATTCTCCCTGCCACCATTTCTAGTGAGTTCTATCACACTACCTTCCATGTAGGGCGTTCTGCCATCGGGCGACCTTCTCATTCAACACTGCATATCGCTGCTCGCTCTGCCCACAGATTTCGCTGAACCCTTTCATTGCTGAGAGGAGAGCTTGAATGAAGTCTGATTGCTCCGCCGCTATTTTATGGTTTAACTGGTATACCGAATTGTCTTCACGAACAGAGAACCCCAATTCTGACATCATTTGTTACGCCCCCGCCGTGTCAAGGATGGGCCAAATGCAGCACGCGGGATCAGCAAGGATATCTGTGTTCGACTGCTCTACATTTACCTTCGTGCATTCATGGGGAACAAAGCAAGTAGCATGCGGAGAGCATCCATCCAACAGAACGACTTCAATCCTGGCCACCAGAAAGGCTTCTTTCTTGTAGACTGGTCCATCGGTATCCCTTCAGCTATTCTTGGGGGAGATCACATGTGGCCGAACGGCGTTGTCGAAGCTTTATTTATTTCATCGTCGTAACAATAGAAACTCCGTTCTTAAGTAATTTCTGGACCTCAGTGGCGCCGTGCTTATTTATCTTGAGCTCTTTATTTCTTCAAAGTCCACCAGTCCAATTATTCTTCCTACCAGTATCTTTCGTTCAATTCCCCCCTCCAGAGAGATGTCTTCATCAGACCATTTCCTCTCAATATAGGACGCTCCAATTCTTAGATCTGATTACCTTCAACAGCCCTCTTTCCTCTTCCAATATTTTCACGATTTCTTCATCCCCGCGATTTTGTCAACCCATCTTATTCTTCCCATTCTCCCTACCATATCCATATTTCTGAGGAAAAAAATACGGATCAGTATTTTGGGTTATTACAGACCATTTATGTAAAATTTGTCGAAATCAGAAATGGCAAAAACCGCACAGATAGGGTGGGTTGCTACCATTTCTTTAAACACACAGGACCGATATTCTCTATTAAATACACTCATAGACAAAACTTAAGGAAGTTACACCTTTTAGCATGTATATCGGGATTCAAACAATAACTATGAAAGATATTTGATACACAGTAACCTTTATTGAAGACACACAAGATAACCAAGTGTGAACAAATTTCCTCATGCATATCCATTCCTTTTTAATACTCTTGTATGCATCCTTTGGTATCAATTCGTTAGAGTGCATCACACACATAAACTTACAAATCCATAAAAGAAACATTTAAAAAACGTTTCTTCAAAACATGTATAATAACAATGTAATTAGTCAAACTTGGGTAATTCGAAGCCTAAGGGACCCAAAAAAAAATCGAATTAAAAACGTTTTGAATAAAAGGCTTAAAAGTCTAGGGACCAAGAAAAATATTTGAATTAAAGATATTAGAATTATCCAAGTTCTACTTTAGATACACAGTAGAATCTCTCATAAGAAACCGTCTACAAAAAAAAAAAAACGACCATCAGGTCACTTCTAGTCGCTCCTTGGAGAATGGATTAGTTTAATTCAAGCCATACTACAAGAAGGATTTTACATCTTATTAAAGTATTTGCAAAGTAAAGTGAAGAAAGATTCCGATTTTTCTTCATATACAAGAGAAATTAATTGACTCAAAAGAGTAAAAAAAGAGATTTTTTTTATCAACACGCACACATACACACACTGCACAACAACATATCAATCCATTAATAAATAACATTGTCACATTATTTGAAAAAGTTGCGTTGAAACATTTAGTGTGACAGTAATTAAAAAAAAAAGAAGAAGGTCTTCTTCTTTCTTATCTCCACTCAATCATATTAAGGTATCAAATTGTGACCCTTGATGGTGTCTGTTTGACAACCATCATGAAGGTAAGATATGATAGATGCGTGTGTCAAATCAAAAATTGATGAGGTAAGAAGAGGGAAAAGTGTTAAAATCTAGCGTCATGCAATAAAAGGCATGCAAAGCTAAGAATGCAATTGCATAAGAAAGAAATGAGGGGAAAGGGGGATATCGCTAGCGGAAAAGTTAGGGCTAAGAAGATTCAAAGGGGGAGAGGATAAGGGAAGATTAAAAAGAAAGTAGAGGGGGGGGGGGGTACAATGCAGGGGAGTAAGTGATTTAGTAGAAAGTAATCTGCCTTACACTGGGCCAAAGTTCGTCGTCCACAGAGATAGAGAGAATGAAGTCTTCAGTAGAAATGCGCTTTTCCAAAAAAAAAAAAAAAAAAATGCGATCGGTAAAAAAAAAAAAGTTAACAAATATTCTATAAAGGTTAGGGAAAAAAATATATAAATTACCGCAGCACTTTCTATATTTAAGGAGATATTTTTTTTAGAGAACGAAAAAATTAAAAAGAAAAAAGTTATGTTAGACGAAGATTTTGAAAGTAGATCGCGATATCGCACAAACACTGAAGAGAGAGAGAGAAATCGGAGAGAAGCGGGGGATGCGGGCGGACAAGAGAAGAAATCAAAATGGCAGGGTCCCCCTAGCGGCGACTGGAGCAACTACGGCAGACAACAAACCAGCGTCGTCAAGATGGTGGCTGGCTGGCGGTATGACACCCGCTACCGAATCGATGGAGAGAGAGCCTCCGCCGGCCGATACAATCAATAGCTCAGGGAGCGGACTTTCTCTCTCACAGACTCTTTTTTTTTTTTCAAATCCTTTCTTCGAAGAAAACCGTCTTAGTGGCTAGATACAAATCAAGATAAACCTACCTCTTCATATTCTGTCCAAAAGGAAAGGAAGAAAAAGAACGCATTAGTCTCTTTTATTTGTTTTTTTGTTTGAATATCGACTTCTTGAGAAAGACAACGCACGCACTTTCAGATTTAAAAAGATTCGCCAAAATCATCAGCATAGCTTTAATTAAGTTTTTTTTTCCCATCTTACCCAAATATTAGACTTGCGCATGTTTTATAATCTATACAATATCCGCTAGAATCAATCAATGACGAGATAAAGGTACAAAACGTCGACCCGGAGGGGAGTTTAGCTATTAGAATTTCGAAAGATCTTAGTACGAGAAAACATCGATTTCCTAAACGATGATGAAATAGCTTAGATGGTAAAAAGAAATTGCGTTAACTGGATGGAAAGGCTTAAATCAAAGTAATCAAGAGTGAGGTAGGACCTCTCATAGAAGATCATAGGCTGAAAAAATAGGTGGATTCTACTGGTCTATCCTGGAGGAGGAGTCTTTCATTAGATGTTGGACAGTTTATTTGTATGGGTAAAGTTTTCAACTAGTAATAATCGCGCCTAGGAAGATCCTCATTGGCTACGATATCGCCTCTGCGCAAAGCTTATTTGTATGTTTTTTTAAGTAATCGCTTATCAGATGAGGTCCTTCTGGGAAGTTTTACTCCACGTATAAGCATCTAAAACTTTATCATTATTATGCCTCGTACACGTAGGCACTTAGGCCTTCATAATCATGGTGGGTAGTAAGTAGTTGGCGACTGCTTTTACTGTAAGTGCACCTCATATCTACTTATAATAATAAATAACATAAAATCAGATCTATTTAACTTAACAGATGTGCAACAAATAGCTCTATAGGAAGGGAACATTAAAAACAATTTGAATGTAAAAATAAAACCCGTTTATCTATCACACTGGAATTATTGATGATGACACTAAATATACGCCGTGTCCGTTGCTCCTTCAGATACGAACCCCAATATTTTTAAAAAAGTAAAATACCCTATATATTATACAAGAACGGCCGATCCAGCACAAAGCCTAGTAAGTTATCTATGCTATTCTGGGCTCTTGGCCCAAAAAGCGCACTATAATATAGTATTGCTGTCCCTTCTTATATTATAGATGTTATACCCAACATTCCTATTCAACAGCAAAATGGAACTTCGTCCAGAAGAGATTCTTTTTACCCATGATAATAAAATACGATATTTTGGTCAAAGTGCCATTGTACACTATTAAATGTAATTTTATATACGTAGAGAAAGATGGAAATTGCATGGAAATTTGTGAAGATTTCATTTAATCCCTTGTGGATCTCTTGAAATTAAGACCGCTCTAGACCGAAACCATGGTATCCAGGTGAACGCTTCTCAGTTTGCCAAAGCTGGTGTTGTGGCTTTGTCATCGACCCGAGGCCGCTAGTTTGCGGAGGCGAGGCGGGGAATTAGTGGGTGGGAAAAGGAGGGAAATAGGATGCTGTCAGAGGATCGACCTACAAGAAACATTGAAATCAGCTCCTGCCCAAGACAAAGGAAAACGTAAGATGAGAATAAACCGTCGAAGCTGCGGACACCACCACCATCCCGTGTGGGGAACGTTTGTAGTAGCACGTAGGCGAAAAGTTAATTACAGTAATGCCCAGAATTACGCGAACTTGGAAGTTACGAGGTGTTCTTGATTTTTTTTTTTCCTTGGCGCAAAATTATCTTCCGAGTTTCTTATGGACACGATCTCTACATTACGAATACTAATATAAACGAAAGTTTTGTTTATGTTTTCTAAACCCTTATATAAAAAACTATGTAAAGTTTTATTCTAACTGGGAACTTCCGTCGTTTTCTACATATTATATTGAGGCCTTGAAATTTATTGTGCGGTCAACACTTTTGAAAACTTTTTTTTAAACAAAAGCTATGTTGGAAATCCCAGAGAACTGAAGGCATGTCTTCACACAATCCTGCATATATATTGTCAAAGAATTTCTATATTTAATACCCTTTTATGGAATAAATTGTTTATTAAAACTCCATGTACTATATATCTCTGGATGGGGATGCAGAAAAAACAGATACCAACAGTTAGCGTTGTCCTGGAACTTTCAAAGAGAAGGTGTTTTAAGTGCCTTTGATAATGGTTTGAAAAAAGTCACCTGCAGTCCCCTTATTTACCTATATATGATCTATACGAATAAATAAATTTAAAAAAAAAAGAAAGAAAACGCTTCAACGATTTTGCGTGTCTACTTGCGCAGGGGCCACGGCTAATTTTCTCTGTATCGTTCCTATTTTAGTAGTTGTACCGTCGAACAAACGTGTAAGAAAACGAAAGAAAGATGCACGGATTGTCGCTGATGACGTGATCTCCGTTTAAAATTGTTGGACGCACTGCTTAAAAGTTGTGACAACCTTGAATAGTTTTAAAGATGCGCTAAATACGTATTTCGAGTGTTTTTTTTTTTTTTTATGTCTATAACAGAGCAAGTCTACATTTAGGAATACCTTCAAATCGTCGAATGAATGGCTAAGGATGGCTCTCAGAAAGTATAATATTGTTGCTGTTGTTCAAGTTTCACGATAGCCAAGGTGGTTTTAATCGAATCATCTTTATCGTTGTGGAAACTTGCAGGGTCAATAATAGCACGATCAAGCAGCGATGGCGTGAAGTAAGTAGTCCGTGGGCAAATAAGCTATCAGAGACAATCCCAACTGGCCTTGATCATCAAGACGACGTTATAGAAAAACGTCACGTGATCGCGAGGACTCTCATCGGAATACATGGCAGTTTTGATGGGTCATTTGCCTGAAAATAGTCCTGTTTGAATAATGGAGGTGGAGAAGTCATCCAAAAATGACAAGTCCACCGTTTAAAAGAGTTTCCCATCTAAAGTAAATAGTCTATATTTTGATTGAGAGATAGGTGATAGGTACTATCTTATACAAGGTAGGTAACTCCACAGTGACAATGCTTGCAAAGGCTGGCATACATGTAATTGTTTTTATTAAAATGACTTATTAAATATAGTATGATGGATGAATTCGTAACCTTTTAAATTTTGCATATTATTCATTATTAATAGCAAGGATACAAAACAAAAACTTAGTATATGTGAAACAAAGACCAATAATTATTATATACTATAGATCCTTTTCAAACAGGAGAGCCCATCTATAGCCACTCTGTGTAATATTCCAACAGTAATTAGACGACCACCTATTTCCATCAAATATAACGTCACGAGATATACAATCGTATGGAGAAGTTGAAATAATGGTTTACACAACACACAAAAGATATTTCCTCTAAAAATCTAATTAAATGAGCTACACCACTTCTGTAACATGGGTAGAAGGGAATTAGAAGAAGCTAGGAAATGCTACATTCCGTTTGCATGCACTTTCTTTGCACCAAGTAAAACAATAGAACGTTTTTCCCGCACGTGAAAGCTCGATCATCACTCTTCATTGTTAAGAACATTCCCATGACATAACATTCTTAAGATACGACGGGTTCGAGCATGGGGAAAACTTTATTCTTCAATAAAATATGAATGATTCTTATTCATTCGAATTTCTTTCAGAGAAATATGATGCTGGCCACTATAAGGATCAACAAATTACCAAAATAAAGAATTAAGGAAATAACAATCTCTATGTTTAGGTACACAGCGTCTTTATAGGATAAGCAGTTGCAACCATCTTTTTTTTTTTTTTTTTTTTGTCCTGGGGAACTGCGTAAGTTTTAAAATGGCCTACTATTCTTTAGCACACCTTAGCCTAAACCATGATATCGCCCCATCAATGGATGATGATGTTGAAATGGCAATAAAAATTAAGTTTATATAGATTAAGCATAACTACCAAATTTACTGATACGTGCTTGTGAATAGAGGGGCTAAAAGCACTAATCTCATCAAGAAATCAATACAGATAAGAGCACAACATAAACCAACTGTGAATGACATGTTTCTTGATTTTGTCGTACCATTCGATAACGTTTCTTTAGATATTCTTGGTAGGCATTTTGTGTGTTTCTCGTGAACTCTTCTAACGTGCACAATTACCATTCTACGATGGACGAAAGTTTTGCTTTGTTAAACGATTTTCTTAAACTCTAAAAAATACTAAGTAAGGCTGTACACCCCCGACTTAAGAATTCGTTTGGAAAGGGTTGGTAATATGTTTAAATCACCCCCTCGCGTGTACTCTGTGTATTAACAATATTTTATAACCGAAATAATAAAACATATTCACGTGAGAAGTAGGACTACTTCTCCCGTTTAAAAATAAATCAAAACAATGCATTTTGTTCATCTCTGCGCAAAATACTTAAAATTATAATGAAAGTATATAGCACAAAACCTGCTTTGGAAATTCAGATAAAAATTCAACACGTTTCCCACGGCTTCAGACAATGTCTCCGAACAGAGGCGGCTTCGATTTTGTACCATCCTAAAAGAGAAGATCGGTTCAATCTTCCAAAAGTATCCTGGTTTACGAGATAGATTTGTAAACATAGAATTGCTAACGTCCAATCAAATGTCGTAAACAATGTGGTGGGCTTAAAAGGTATGTTCTACATGCAAAAAAGCTTTGGTTGCCTAAATGGAGAGGTCTAAAGGTTGAAGGCATATTCGCTCTCATTGGTGGCCTCGATAACTTTTTAAATGTCTGCAAAGAAATGGGTTCTCTCTATATATTTCTCTTAGTGATATCGCAAAATGCCCAGGTCTTTCTTACTTGTTCTTAAGTCTACTTGGACAGATTTAGACTTTCAATAGATATTGACATCTAGAGCTTCTCTAATTTACAACTCTATAGTTTCATTCCTCTTTCCCTTATAGAGGAAGAAGTGTTGGCTGGGAGGGTCCCACATTCAAATACCCTATTTTTTACCCAAAATTTCACGGTTCAAACTTATTAAATTCACCTTACATTAACCTCAAACTCGATACTCAGTGCTCTGTCTTCAATAACTTCTCAAAAAGCCTTCTGATTCAATGTAACTTAGGTATCTATATATATACAACAGCTGTGAGAATAGACAAATGTTTTAGGCAGCTTTACCATATTTTTAGAATTTTTAAAAAATGTTTTCTCTCAGGAAGACAAATTTATAGCTGAGCTACCAGTGACCATTGGACAACTCCATACCTTTATAGTTGGACAAGTAGAAGAATTAGGTTGCAGAGCTGACCCCCACACTGGTCTCCCTGTGTTGCAGATCCACTGTCTTTTTTTGTATGTATGTGTTTTGTATTCATTTTATTTGAAGATATATAGAGGGAGGCCTTAAAATGGAAGAAAGCTGTGTAAGAAGACGCCCCCCTCCCCCCGCAGCGGCGGTGATGTCACCGCCCATGATGCAACTTCCGCCCTCTCGCCCCCTCCCACCTTCTCTTTGTTCTTAACTTGTTGTTGTGGTCGGCGCGTGCTCGCGTCTTGAACTCCCAAAACTCTATCTCTCTCTTTTAAAGTAATTCTTTAACTGTAATTTTTATATCAATTATAAATAAATTTCCCTTCTTCACAGCAATCATTGAGTTGCTATAGTTTTTAATTATTTTATGTTGGTTACACCGTCCAGTGATACGAATTTCATTGTTCAAAGCTCGACATTTTTTGGCGTCCGCGACAGGACGGTACAACAGCATATTTTGTAACTCAAAATGAATCGCCTCAAGAAAGGAAGAAGGCCTGTTCGTGGCCAAATCACAAAGCTCATCAACAGTGTTGAAACAGCCCTGAAGAAGCCAGTAGAAGAACTGGACAAGACAGACTTGAGGGTCTCAGCACTACAGCTTGAAGATTTATGTCGAGATCTTCATGAATGGGATGAGAAAGTAACCGAGGCCATGTTGGATGAAGAAGTGACTGAAGATGAACAGGACAAAGAATATGATGAACGTCTGAGGTACGACAGACTTATCAAAAGGATGAGAGAAGAGTTAGAGAAAGTACTGAATCCGAAGAAAGGTGTGTCGCCCCAGCCTGATGAAACATCTTCGGAAACGAGCAACAGTACAACCCGGAGAAGAGTTCTGCTTCCCAAGAGAAAACTCCCAGAGTTTGGAGGTGATGTACGGGAATGGATCACCTTCTGGTCAAGGTTTGAAGACATCCACAACGATGAGGATCTCTCAGACTCAGATAAGTACCAATATCTAGTAGACTGCATGTTGGAAAATTCCGAAGCTCAGCAACTAGTATTAAGTTATCCTGTCTCAGGAAAGAATTACGCATCAGTTATCAAAGATCTTAAAGAAAGATTTGGGCGAGATAACATGCTAATAAAGGTCTATGTTCGAGATCTATTGTGGTTGGTCATCCGAAGTGCACAAGAGAGAAAGGTCAACTTTAAAGATCTTGTGACAAAGTTGAACTCTCAAATTAGGCATTTAAGTATGCTTGGTGTAACTACGGACAAATGTGCCGATATATTGTATCCTGTAGTTGAATCATGTCTACCGGAGGATGTCCTCATCTCATGGCAGCGCAGCAGTGAACCAGAAGACCTAGAAAGCTTGATGAAATTTCTTCGTCGTGAGGTCAATCAGACTAAGGATAGAGAAATGGCCTACAATAAGTATTCAGATTCCTTAGCTCAGCCTACACCAGGGAAGATAGAGACGAAGAAAAGAAGTTTCAATACAAGGCGTGAAATTGCTACAACCTCTGGATTTATGCATTCCGACATCTCACCAACACTGCGTGAGAAATTTAAATGCATTTTCTGCGACAATGGTCATCCAAGTCAAGACTGTCGAAAAGGAATGAAAATGGGCATGGACCAGAAAAATGAGAAAATCAAGAGCTACAAGAGATGTTTTAAATGTCTGCTTCCAGGCCACAGAAGCAGGCAATGTAAAAAGAAAGTGCGCTGTGATTTCTGCAAAAGGGATGGGCATTATGCCATCATGTGTAGAGGTGTACGTCATGCTGAAACTGAAATAAAGAGTCCACAACGACCACAGAATTCAATGCCAACTCCAGGTTCGAGTGATGTAGCTACGGTGAACGAGATGTCCAACTGTGTAAGCACCAAAGCATGCCTTGAGACATTATTAGTGAAAGTTTGGGGTCCTAAAGGTAGCAAAGTGGTACGGGCAGTAATTGATAGTGGATCATCCCAATCGTACATTTTGGAACACATTGTAAAGGATTTGGGTGTTCCTATCATGGGAGAAGAAGAGCTTGATCATGAAATATTTGGTGGGATCAGGTATACTGATCGACATCGGATCTACTGCCTGACTCTATCGAGTATTGAGAACGATAGATGCATTTCATGTCCGGCATCAGCCACTAATCAAATAGCCAGATGTATAAGAAAGCCTACATTTGGTTCATGGGCCCGCGAACTTGCGTCAAAGAAGATACAGCTCTCAGCATTTAAAGCCGAAAGTGATGAGGTAGAGCTTCTCCTCGGTGCAGACATTAACCCAAAAATAGCTACAGCCAATATGATAAGATTATCGGATGATCTTATTGCTCGAGAAACATTGTTAGGTTGGGTAGTTCAAGGCAAAACGGAAGGAAAATTCCCAGATAAAAATCCTAACCAGGTTCATAACAGTATGCTGATCTCATCTTTAATGACACAAGAAATAAAGGTTTCCGATTTATGGTCTCTGGAAAATATTGGAGTCATGGATGACGGGCAAGCAGAGTCAAAGAAAGAGTCAGATCAGGCTATTATGGATAAGTTTCGGACTGAAACAAAGCGATTGGAATCTGGTAGATACGAGGTGCACCTTCCATGGATAGAACCAGCCCAGAAGCTAAAAGAAAATAAAAGCCATGCCGAGAAAAGACTCAGGAAGATGACAGAGGATCTAAAGAAAAGAGGCTTTTATCACCATTACAACAAGATATTTGAAGAATGGGAGGAAAATGGGATCATTGAAAGAATCCAGACAGATCAAGATGATACATTAGAATACTTTCTACCACACCGAGCAGTAGTGAAATCTGGTAGCAGCACGACACCAGTACGACCAGTTTTTGATGCTTCCTGTAAGACAAAGGGTGGATGGTCTCTGAATGATTGTTTGGCGAAGGGACCCAACTTATTGGAGCTCATTCCGGATATCATGCTGAGATTTCGACTCAATAAAATCGGCGTAGTAGCAGACATAGAAAAGGCCTTCCTCCAAATATCAGTGGCAAAAGAAGACAGACAATTTTTGAGATTTCTATGGTGGGAGGACGGCAAGCAAGAGAATCTTCGGATTTATCAACACAAGAGAGTGGTGTTCGGAGTAACATCGAGTCCTTTCCTCCTAGCTGCTACATTGAAGTTACATTTGGAGCAATATGAAAGAGAAGTAATCCCATTGCTAAAATGTATGTACATGGACAACTGCGTCAATAGTGTTACTTCGTTAGAAGAAGCGCAAGTATTTCAACAGCAGTCTATTGACCTGCTCAGCCCAGCAGGATTCAATCTAAGAGAGTGGCAGATGGGAGGCCCCGGCATAGTTAACAGTGAGAATATTTCTGTGCTAGGTATGAAATGGGACACAGCGGATGACACTTTGACAATTTCGGATAAGCTAATGATGACTCCAACCTACAAGTCATTGGATCAAGAGAATGATGCCGAAATAGAAAATCAGACTCATAAATTGACAAAGAGGATTATGCTATCGGAGGCCCATGCGGTGTTTGACCCTCTCGGTTTGTTTTCTCCATTCACCATAGTGCCGAAGATCATCCTACAACAATGTTGGAAGTCTGAGTTGAAATGGGATCAGCCGGTCCCAGAGGACATTGTGAAGAAGTTCGTGGAATGGCAGAGTCAAATTCCCGAATTGTTGTCTGTCAGGATTCCAAGGTGGGTGATGAGAGATGGGTTTGAACAGCCATCACTGCATGTGTTTTGTGATGCGAGTCAAGATGCCTATGCAACCTGCATTTACTTAAGAACAGTGAAAAATAAAGAAGTAAATGTACAACTCATCGCATCAAAGTCAAGAGTAGCTCCCAAAAAGAAACTTACTATTCCGAGATTAGAATTAATGTCATGCCTCATCGGATCCAGATTGACTAAGCAAGTCATGAAGATTATATCGGAATCAATTGCAATACCAGAGACAAATATTTGGTTTTGGACGGACTCCTCAACTGCACTTCGTTGGATTCAAAATGAGAAACCGTGGGCAACATTTGTCAGAAACAGAGTCAACGAAATCTGTTCTATTTCGAAGAAAGAGAATTGGCATCATGTGTCAGGGGCAAACAATCCAGCTGACCTTCCATCACGTGGGAGCAGTGTAAAGAAATTGATAGAGCATAAATGGTGGGAGGGACCCTCTTTTCTCTGGGGAGAAGAAGCAAGCTGGAATCAATTTGATCCGATTTTTGATGAAGAAGAAATCAATAAGGAATTGAAGAAGACGGTAAACATCGCTGTCAACAGCACGAAAGATAATTTCATTGACAAACTTGAGAGGTATGGAGATTATCATCGTATAGTACGGATTGTTGCTTATTTACTGCGTTTTAAAAGGAAGACCGTCTCAGATGAATCGCGACCCGGACAACATGATAAGATGTCAAAAGAAATCTCTGTAGAAGAATTTGAAGAAGCTGAAAAGGTAGTATTACGGCATATCCAACTAATAAGTTTTGGGAGAGATGACAAGCGAATAAACAAGCTCAATGCTTTTACAGATGAATATGGACTATATCGAATCAAGAGTCAACTGTATTTTGGAGAAGACGACTATGATACAAGATGCCCAATAGTTCTTCCGGGGGAAAACCAAGTAGTCAAGCTTTTGATTCGAAAAGAGCACGAGATGATGTCCCATGCCGGGATTCAAACAACTCAACAACTAGTGAGACGTCGTTTTTGGATTCTAAAAGGCAAGAGAACCATAAGAAGTATCATCTCTGCATGTGCTACGTGTCGTCGTTACAATTCCAAGAGAGTCCAGACTGAGAGCATTCCAATTCCAGCAACCAGGATCGGATCAACACCAGTATTTGGAGTGATCGGTGTGGATCTAGCTGGACCTTTGACTGAGTCCGGTGGAAAGAAAATATGGGTAGTGTTGTACACCTGTGCTGTGTACAGAGCTGTACATTTGGAGCTCACAAAAACAGTGTCTACTGAAGGATTTCTTGACACTTTTCGAAGATTTGTTGCAAGACGTGGTAGACCAAGCATTGTGTACTCTGACAACGGCCTCAATTTTGTCGGATGCAATAACTTATTCAAGAAAGTTAATTGGAATGATGTCCTACGTTATGCCACCGTACAACGTATTAAGTGGAATTTCAACCCCCCAACAGCAGCATTTTGGGGAGGATGGTGGGAACGCCTTGTGGGTCTCATGAAGCAACTGATCCGAAAAGTATTGGGAGACAAAACAGTCTCATATGAAGAACTACAGACTGTGATATGTGAAGTGGAGTCAGCAATGAATTCGAGACCTTTGACCGCGATCAATGAAGAATCTGGCTTGGTACCTATAACACCCGCCAAATTCATGTGTGACAACGCATCATGCTTATTTGTACCTGAAGCGGACATTGTCGACTCTAAGTTCCTGAAAGAAAGTCATGGAAAAGTACAAAAGTTACGCGAGACAATTCGACAAAGATTTAGAAAAGAGTACTTAGGGTTTCTGCGACAAAATACTAGAAACAAGACAAAGTCAATTAAAGAAGGCGATGTTGTACTCATGGAGGTCGATAACAAAAAGCGAACAGAATGGCCAATCGGAGTTATTGAGAAGACCTACCCGGGAAAAGATGGCATCGTTAGAGTCGCTATGATAAAAACTAAGCGTGGAAATTTTTTGCGACCTGTTCAACGATTGTTCTTTCTTGAATCAAGCGAAAACCATTCTAAAGAAGATTTCGGAAAAGGACGTGATCTAGAGAAAGAGAAGATAAATCTTGACACACCAAGTATATCACAACGGAGCATCCGAGGGAAAGATTCACCTGTTATCACAAGATCAGGAAGAGTTGTCAAGCCGCCTGACAGATATCAATCATAGTGAATCCAGAAGAATAATTACTCCATAATTATTGGTGGGAGTATGTTGCAGATCCACTGTCTTTTTTTGTATGTATGTGTTTTGTATTCATTTTATTTGAAGATATATAGAGGGAGGCCTTAAAATGGAAGAAAGCTGTGTAAGAAGACGCCCCCCTCCCCCCGCAGCGGCGGTGATGTCACCGCCCATGATGCAACTTCCGCCCTCTCGCCCCCTCCCACCTTCTCTTTGTTCTTAACTTGTTGTTGTGGTCGGCGCGTGCTCGCGTCTTGAACTCCCAAAACTCTATCTCTCTCTTTTAAAGTAATTCTTTAACTGTAATTTTTATATCAATTATAAATAAATTTCCCTTCTTCACAGCAATCATTGAGTTGCTATAGTTTTTAATTATTTTATGTTGGTTACACCGTCCAGTGATACGAATTTCATTGTTCAAAGCTCGACACCCTGATTAAATCAATCCATTGGTGTCTTGGAATTTATTATATATAGTAGAACCTCCTTATAAAGGACACCTAATTGCAGAGCCAAAATGTCCTTTAGGGAAAGGTGTCCTCTTAACGGAGAGTTGCTAAATAGTAAAAATGGTAATTTTGAAAATGAAAACTGTCCTTTGTAGAGAGGTGTCCTCTAGCGGGAGTGTTCTATATTCAAATTCTGGCAGTAAATATCATCGCGCATTCAAGCTGTATTTTTTATCAATGATCATGGTAGTAAATATTGTAGCAAAAAGTATTTATTATTTTACACTCTTATTAACAGAGTATCATTTTTTTATGTTCATATTTTACTACTCTGTAACTTCCCTCATTCCTTATCTTTTGTTTATCCTTCATAGTTTGTTTTTGCCTTAAAATAAATTGCTGTCTCATCCTGAAGTTTGTCTTCCCTAATTTTCCATGTGGCAATATTTTTTTACACACACACACATATATATATATATACAATAAAGACTCTCATTATAAAGGCTCTGACTAGCACATCCCAAGTAACTAAATGGAGTTCTGTCAACCTTTAAGTTCAAATTCACTCTGTTTTCTATTTGTAGGTGTCTGGTATACGTGCCATAAAAGCAGTCATAATACCATCATAATTATTATGGCCTATTATACTCTATGTACTTATAATGAACAAAAAAAAAATCTAATAAAACAATCCCTCCGAAAATATTTCTATAGATAAAACATACTACAGTTCCATGCCTGACCCCAAAAATGTAAATTGCATCCATATATTTAACACCTAAGGTTAGAAAAATCTACATACAGCAAAACTTTATATAGCGAATCTCAATGGAACCGACTCTTGGTTTGCTATAGCCATGGTTTACTCTATGGCATTACTAACATTGGGGATTGTTTCAGGTCTGTTATAAGGAAAAGTTCAATATATCCCTGGTTCATTTTAGTGAGGTTTTACATATTTAAAACAAACTTCCTCTTTAGTCAACTTAATTTTTACTGAAAATCTCTCTCTTTTTACAGTGATTTAAAAAATAAATCTTCTCCATAGCATGTTTATAGAAAGTGCAATGTTGAAGTTAAGTAAAATTGCAAATAGGTATGAGACAAAATGATAAACTGTCTGAAATATGTTTCTTTTTTTAAAGATATAAACTGGTGAGTTTTCAAGTCTACATACTGACTCTTCTTTGGATCAAATTTGAGAGTGCCACATTAGAAAAACCTCTTTACAATATTAAATCTCTGTAGAATCACAAGATAATAAGACCAAATCCAAATGAAAAATTTGGATTTGGATTTCATTTGGATTTGGTCTTATTACTGTGTGTTTCTAATCTATAATATAAATTGTACCTGATCAATCTCTTAGAATTTTTTTTTTTGCTTATCCCTAGTACATATGGTTACAGGCCATGATAATCATGGTGGGTAGAAGAAGGCAACTGCTTTTACTGTAAGTGCACCACATGTCTACACATGTGAAAAGCAGTTACTTTGCACTTACAAATGTGCCAGAGCCCCGTTTTAGTTACTTGCACTCGCTGGTGGGGTTGGACTTTTGCAAGAATCGAACCCTGGCGTAGCGGCCAAAAACCAACAGTTTAGACCATCCTTCCACCGACCCCCCCATCTCTTAGAATGATACTCATCATTAGTTGCTGTGGTTATCCTTGCTGAGAATATAGAAATGATTGGTGATCACCTTGCTGGAAGAGAGTAACATGAAAATGGAGGGTAAGAAACATCTCTCCCTTCTTCATCAGACATTCCACAATATCCCATTTCTATATTGATCTAAAATAAAGAGTGTTTTGTCTTGCCGCATGCCAGTAATTGTGTCCACAAAAGCCATGCTGGAAATGAGATAACCCAGAGTAAATTGCCATGAAAAATAACAGGATTTATTTTTTAACAAAGAAAGTCTCTACACACAAACACTCTCTGAGGTGGGGGTTTGAATGATGAGAGATATGTACATGCTGGTTGACATCTCCAATGGGGTGGGCGAGGTCCTGTCTCGAAAGATTAGTGAAGATCTATAAAACGGACAGCTGTTGGAGGCTAAATCACATAACAATATAGCCCCACCCCCTCATATAACATAAATGTAGAGAGTAATGAATGTGGGAGTGTTGATCTAATATATTCCTTTAATGCCACAATCATTTGTTATCTGAAGAAGGAGGCATTTGAATACAAAGAACACTGTAAGTAGCACGTAGGGTACTAGCAAACCATTTTAGAGAGACTTTCCGCTTTTATGAATAGAACTTCTTTCTACTGTCCTTACTGCGATGAAAAGTATGTACACATAATCTCTAATTTACACTCGGTGACAAAACTTAAGGAAGTTGTACCTTTTAGCATGTATATCAGGATTTAGACAATAACTCTGAAAGATATTTGATACACAGTGACCGTTATTGAAGACACACGAGATAACTAAGTGTGAACAAAATTGTCTCTGTCTCCTTTAAAAAAAAAAATATATATATATAGACAACCAGTGGCATTAAAGACTTTCCACTTCCCTAAGTTTTGTCCATGAGTGTATTTTACAAAGAGAGAACATTTAAATAATGGCTTGTATAGAGATGCGGTAAACCTGTGATAAATACTGTGAATAAATGTTTTTGTTAGTATGGTTACTTTTTTTTTTGCTTATCCCTAGTACACGTGGTACAGGCCATGATAATCATGGTGGGTAGTTAGCGACTGCTTTTTTTTTTACTGTAAGCGCACCACATGTCTACACATGTGAAAAGCAGTTCGACTTTGCACTTACAAATGTGCCAGAGCCTCATTTGGTTACTTACACTCGCTGGTGGGGTTGGACTTTTGCAAAAATCGGGGGCTATTGGAGCATTTTTTTTTAAACAGAAAAAAAGTGTCCAATGCGGGAATCGAACCCGGGTCGTAGTGGTCGAAAACCAAAAGGGTTTAACCAGCCTTCCACCGACCCCCCAGTATGGTTACTAAAGAGCTGTTATGAAACAAACTTCCATTAATAAAAAGGAAGAATATATTTTCCTTGTATAGTTTGATAGATCAGGTTGGAGACAGATGTCAACATGATATCAATTCCAGTGTGACAAGTATATCATCATGTAGTACCATCTACAAGATTCTGGTAGTATAGTACTACAAGGTAATAAGATCAAATCCAAATAAATGTGTGACGTTTCTGTAACAGCGTTGTTACCCTTGGACAAAAGTACTGATTTCTAAAAGTAAGAGTACAGTAGAACCTCCCTTTAGCGGACACCTCTCTACAAAGGACAGTTTTCATTTGCAAAATTACCATTTTTACAACTCTCCGGTAAGAGGACACCTCTCCCTAAAGGACACATTGGCTCTGCAATTAAGTGACCTTTACATGGAGGTTATACTGTATAACTATCTATGTAGAAATATAAATGTCTATTTTCAAGAAGTTGAGAAAAAACACAGCATTAAAAGGGTAAGTTCTTTTTCTCACATCTATTTTTCTTTCACAGTACTTTTGTCTGATGATGGTAAAAATGCTGTTACTGAAGCATCTCACACTATTTATTTATTTGGATTTTGGTCTTTTTACCTTCATTTAAATTGTACATTATTACATTTCTGGTAGTACAATTATTTATTCAGTACCGATAATTGATGTAAACATATAGAGGTAATTCTTGATGAAAATAAAAAAAAGACAAGTAGAGAAAAACTTGCCAATGGCCAATAAACTCTTATCTCTCTCTTAGACAAGATTAAACTGCAATCAGCCTTTTTGTATCCTCTCTGGACAAAATAGTTTTGTAATACCTATCCCACGATAGTTTACATTACACAAGACAATGATAGCCAATCATGGTTGGTAGATAGAGCTACAATAACTTATGCTAAAGGGAAATCACACATTGAGGTAGAATATATTAGTGCAATATCTGTTATAAGAACATGAAACTATTTCTGATTTTACAAATATAGATAAAGAATTCTTCCTGAATTGAAATTAGACGAAAAACATGGTGAAGGAAGACGAGTTTCTTTTATTGATGCATAGGTGCAAGCTTTCGGGTAAAAACCCTTTAACAGGCGAGCAATGAAGCGCGACTTATAAGAACTATGGTACAAATGGTAGGAAGGAATATATATATATATATATATAAAAAAAGGAATTTTTTTTAACTATTTATATAAGTTAATATTAACAGAAGACCAATTTTTGAGAAAAGTAAATATTAAATCTGCAGTCTGATTTGTACGATTCTTTTTAAAATAAAACAATGTGCAATGGGAGGGCATGATTTACTACTGATGAACCCTCCCAATAATATATCATTGCAGTAAGGGCAGTAGAATATTATTTTAATTTTAAAAAGAGTCATACGTGTCAAAAATGGTTTCCATTTCTTATATACACATTGAGGTAATTTGTACTTAAAAGGTGTAAAGGCTTTATTTGGATACTTAAAACTGATGTGGAGGACCTATTCAGGATGTGGGAGTGTGTCATTCAATAAGACAGGAGGTACTTCTCACCCAAGTTTGAATTAAGACATCCCTTAACTCTGCCTTTGCCAGTCCTAAGCCCGGATGAAAAAGGAGTAGGGGGAGCAGTAACAACCTCACTAAAAAACTGGGCTCAGCTGGCCCGGCTGATAGTACCCTGTAAGGGCTCCTAATCCAGGAATACAGGATGAGCAGCGTTTGTACTCCATGTTAGGAGTGGCTGCACATGGTGTCTGTTTCTCATGTCAGAGGTGGCCTTTTTTTTTTTTTTGGAACTAAGTCAGCCTGCCACTGAGTAGTGCTCCCAGTCTTGATGACAAAGGCAGATGCATTCTACCTCACCAAATGTGGAGATAAGAAAGAAGACATCCCTTACCAATGTAAATTAGTGTGTCAGAGATTTAGATGATGCAAGCACAATAAGATATGATTACGTGTAAATACTGTGGGAGTTCTCTGGATAGAGATACCACTTTGTCAATATTACTCTTTTTTAACATGTTCTTTGTGATATTGGTTGGTAGAGGAGAGGGTTACAATCACTTGTAAGCACATCACACGTTGAAACAGCATGCACTTATATTGTTGTATTGTTATATTGTTCAGATACTCACACCAATGAGGGGAGTAGGGAGGACTGTAGCAAGCCATGTGGGAGTCATTTTATTAAAATAGGATGCACCAGTACAGTAGAGCTATCTCTCTGTAAACATGATATATTTGCAAAACCAAAGTGTCCTTTACCAGAGAGTTGGCAAAAATGGTAGTTTTGGGCAATGAAAACTATCCTTTGTAGAGAAGTCTCTTCTAGCTAGAGTGTCCTCTCCTACTGAACTCACTACCTTAGATTGAAGAAAGAGGATAGGTAACCTTGAATGGGAATCATAGTGTTCAATTGGAAGGTAAATTTACAATACATACATGTGGCAATATCGTTGCGGAATTTCTTGTTGTTGGATGCGAATGGTGATATTTGATTGAAGCGCAGCCGTTTGAGTGGAAGTTGCAGCATACAGTTAGGAATAATCAGGACACGTGATTGTTTTGAAAATAAAAGGCAACTGGATTGGAGGGAAGAAGGTTTGAGAAGGAGCGGGTTTGATTGTTCCTTATCTGATCACATGGCGGTGATTGACATAGCTATGAGCTGAGCTGAGAGAGAGATCTCTAGAACAGATGTTACCTTGGTGGGAGCAAGTCGAAGGCTGATCCGAACTCGGTGGGAGCCAAGTCGCTACTGCAGGTGTTGTTCCTATGAGAGCGAAAACCTAACTGACCATCCTTGCCTTTCGATTTAACACCAAGACTCCGTTTCTCTCTGATTGGTTGAGAGATGATCACATGCTTTTTCCCTATTGGTTGACCTATTTAGATGCTATCTTTTGATTGGCCCGCGGCTTTCCTTGATGAAAGCTGTGGTCTGCTTGATAGGAAGTGTCGAGTGCTATTTTGACTTTATTTACTTCCGTGTTATCAAATACGTCCTATCTTGGGTCGGAAGTATGGGGTGTCTCTATACTAATATAACTTCTGTGGATATTGGATACGTCCTGTTTTGTCAGGAAGTATCGAGTGTATCTTGGCTAAAATAACTTCTGCGGTCACTAGAGACGTCCGGTCTCTGCCCCTGCAATATTGACACAGGGGTGCCCAGAATAGTCGTGCCAGCCTTAGGTCTACTTCCTATATCTTAATGCTACTTGCTTCCCTCCAGTTACCTTGTTCTTTATTAAGTCTTTGAAAATCATACATGGTACATACATAGTGGGTCGGGGTTGCATTTAATTATATACAAATTATGACATACATGTCCTGTGAAAGGCCACCCAAAGACAATAAATGCCTTCTTTCAAGTGATTACGCAATCAAGCCTCTTATACTTTACCCCGAGGGGAGTTGCATTAAAGTTAGTGTTGAACTATAACTCTGTTTAAGTAGATACGTGGGCTGGGATTTGAATTGAAAAAAATGATCAAATTAGAGTAAAAGTGTTGAATTCTATTTAGTGTGATTAAAATATATTCCCAATACAAAAATAATATTTAAGATGATTTTTTGTGAGTGAAGATTTTTGAGAGGGTAGTTTAGAATCCACACACTCAACTTTATATAAAAATGTCTGTGAAAAATGCAATGGGAATATGCTTTTAAATGTTTTTCAATTCCTTCAAAACCCTCTGCTCTTTATGAAACTAATAATGGGTAGCTAAGTTTTGTCTTTGTACAACATTTGTCACATATATTTCACCAGACCTTTTACATAGAAGCTTGTCCAACACTTATAAATGGCAACAAGATCAAATTAAAGTTAATAAATTCACACACAACACACAATTGATTCATTTGGTCTTGTTACCTTCATCTAGAATCCAAATTGTACCTTATCACTTGCTCTAAACTAACATGCTCATATATAAACATTTTAAATGTATGTTTAAAAAAAAAAAAAGAAGAAGAATATACAGTTAAACCTGTCTATAATCCCCCTCTTGGGACTCACCAAAATAGAGTGCTATAGAGAGGGAATGCTATAGACAGGTCACTTTTAATGTGAATCGCATCATACTATGTATTTAAAATCGGGCGCTATAGACAGGTTTAACTGTATTACAATGCAGGTAATCCAGCTCCAACTGCTATCATAATTTAAGAACTCAGAATAAAAGATGTCTACTAATAGTCCGTTCCATACATCATCAGAATGCATATGGTGCTATAACAAGGTCTGCACGAAAGTTTGGTAAATTGAAACAACTCTACCAGGAAGAAACATCTAAATAAGGAAGTAAATTATTGGTTTCCATCACCAGACTAAAAGAGGTGAGGAAGACATAAATCATCAACTGATAACCTCTTTCATCCACAGCTGGCACACAAAGGTGGATTCTGTGAGAGGATTCACTTGAAGGTAGATAGCCACTTAAATTGAGGAAATAGATATTAGGGTTGGTGACCTATGAGGGGCCAGGTTCATCAGCAATAACCCAGATTATCTAACTATGGGCTGAGTTTCATTAACAATGACCTGGGTTCGCTTACAAAGGGCAGATTCTTCAGTAATGGCTGGGTTTCTTCAACAATGCGCCAGGTTCACCAACAATAGCTGAGTTTCACTAACAATGGGCCAGGTTCACCAATAACTGAGTTTCACTAACAATGGGCCAGGTTCACCAATAGCTGAGTTTCACTAACAATTGGGCCAGGTTCACTAACAATGGGCCAGGTTCACCAACAATAGCTGAGTTTCATTAACAATGGGCCAGGTTCACCAACAATAGCTGAGTTTCATTAACAATGGGCCAGGTTCACCAATATAGCCGAGTTTCACTAACAATGGGCCAGGTTCAGCAATAGCTGAGTTTCACTAACAATGGGCCACAGGTTCACTAACAATCGGCCAAGTTCACCAACAATAGCTGAGTGTCACTAACAATGGGCCAGGTTCACCAATAGCTGAGTTTCACTAACAATGGGCCAGGTTCACCAATATAGCTGAGTTTCACTAACAATGGGCCAGGTTCACTAACAATGGGCCAGGTTCACCAATATAGCTGAGTTTCACTAACAATGGGCCAGGTTCACCAACAATAGCTGAGTTTCATTAACAATGGGCCAGGTTCACCAACAATAGCTGAGTTTCATTAACAATGGGCCAGGTTCACCAATAGCTGAGTTTCACTAACAATGGGCCAGGTTCACCAATAGCTGAGTTTCACTAACAATGGGCCAGGTTCACCAATAGATGAGTTTCACTAACAATGGGCCAGATTCACTAACAATGGGCCAGGTTCACCAATAGATGAGTTTCACTAACAATGGGCCAGATTCACTAACAATGGGCCAGGTTCACCAATAGCTTAGCTTCACTAACAATGGGCCAGGTTCACTAACAATAGCTGAGAGCTTGAGGAGCATGAACTCATGGAATTCGTGTAATCTTTACAAAAGGGGATAAGAAACAACAAACAACAACAACAATAGCTGAGTTTCACTAACAATGGGCCAAGTTCATCAGCCATGTCTAAGTTTCACTAACAATGGGCCAGGTTCACCAACAAAATAGCTGAGTTTTTCTAACAATGGGCCAGGTTCACCAACAAATGCTGAGTTTCACTAACAATGGGCCAGGTTCACCAACAATAGCTGAGTTTCACTAACAATGGGCCAGGTTCACCAACAATAGCCGAGTTTCACTAACAATGGGCCAGGTTTACCAACAAATGCTGAGTTTCACTAACAATGGCCCAGGTTCACCAACAATAGCTGAGTTTCCCTAACAATGGCCCAGGTTCACCAACAATAGCTGAGTTTCACTAACAATGAGCCAGTTCACCAACAAATGCTGAGTTTCACTAACAATGGGCCAGGTTCACCAACAATAGCTGAGTTTCACTAACAATGGGCCAGGTTCACCAACAATGGCTGAGTTTCACTAACAATGGGCCAGGTTCATCAGCCATGTCCGAGTTTTACTAACAATGGGCCAAGATCAACAACAATGGCTGAGTTTCACTAACAATAGGCAAAGTTCACCAACAATGGCTAATTTTAACTAACAATGGGCCAAGTTCACCAACAATTTTAGTTTCACTAACAATGGGCCAGGTTACCTAACAATGGACCAGATTCTTCAGTGTAATGGCAAATTTTCACTAACAATGGGCCAAATTAGTCAACAATGGGTCAAGTACATAACAATGGGTCAAGTTCATCTACAATGAAAAAGGTTCACCAACACTTCCCCCCTAGTTTAACTTTAGATGCCTGAACAATAAAAAATATATGTATATGAAATTAATTAGCATTATTCATCACTGAAAAAAAAAAAAAAAAGACTCAACTCAGAGAGAATTGAGGGGGGGAAAAAAAGGATTTCTAGTTGAATAGAGCGGGGCATCCAGTTTCTACTGGCTGAGAGATTCAGCTGGAAGAATGCTACAAGATTATAAGCCTAGTGTATGATGACCCGTATAAATTTAAAATTCTACAAATTGAAAGAGTTCTGTGAACTTGAAGCCAAACTTCCCCTATAAATACATGTGATTCAAATTACAATAGAAGGAATCATTGCTAAAAAAGACCAAAATTGAATGTGACGAGTTTATTTAAAATTCTGCAAGCTTTTGTACAATAATGTCCTTCAACAGGCTATTACGCAAATACTGTATTCACATAATAGCTTGTTGAAGGACATTATTGTCCAAAAGCTTGCAGAATTTTAAATAAAGAAACTTGTTGAATTCATTTTTGGTCTCTTTTAACATGTAATTCATTTTTAGATAGATACTTTTTATCAATTGTTTCTTAATGTGTATTTTGCTTTTGTGCATGTTTTGAAATATATATAAAAATTAAAGACTTAGAGCTTAGAATGAAGGTTTTGTCAATCATAATGAGAATAAGAGCAAAAATTCTAAAATTTAAAAATATTTTTTTTTTGTCAAATTTGCTATTAAAACTTGCATGTATAGTTCATTTATTTAAATACTTGCACTTTTTTTTTTAATATAATCTTGCTGGAAGTAAAAGTGAAAAAGTATGTAATATTAATAGAAAGGGGGGGGTAAAGCTAGGTGTGGGGAATCAACACTCCAAAGAAATAGCTACATGGATAGAATTAAGGTAGTATAGGCTTGAAACCTTGGCTAGCTTTTATCTTCAGCAAGTATTGTTGATGCACTGTACTACTTGGCATCCAGGTCAAATATCTTTTTTCCAGTTTCATCTATGTCCCAATCTGGTAAAAAGGTGTTAATATCCTTATGATAATAATTTACAGGCAAAGTCAGACTTTCACCAAAGTGTGCCTGGATCATGATGATCAATGAAAGCTGCACCTCTACTCCCCATTCCATGAGATCAAGCTTGAGGAACATGAACTCATGGAATTTGTGTAATCTTTACACAAGGGGATAAGAAACAACAACAACAACATAATAATTTACCCTAAAAATTAAAATATAGACTTTTTTTTTAATCTGACAGTGCTCCCCCAAAACAAAATATTGGGTTGATAAAGCACAATTTGGATTATAGCTACAGGAAAATAAGACCTAATACAAATAAATTAATAGTGAAGTTAGTTGAATATCAATGTTGATGCTAAGTCATCACTTGAAGATTCTATTTTAAAGAGTTCACAGGATCTGAAACCCTCCTCTATTTCATTTTTATTCTTTTGTTTGATGATGGTAACAATGCTGTTATCGATATGTCACACACTATTAACTTATTTGGATTAGGTCTTATTTTCTTGTAAAATATTGGGTTGTTAAGTTAGGATCCCCACATAGTGTGGTAATTTGAGTATTTTCAGAGTCCCACGTGCTATATGGGGAGGAAGATATCTGGCCAATATTCAGATGGCAATAACCACACATTAGCCAAGATATTGCCAGAGTTTATTGATCCACTAGTTACCCTGCTTAACCATAGCCGTCAAGATGGCAGCAGGAAAACTATTACAAAAACATCATAACTATATAAATAATTTTAATATTACATATGCAAATAATACATGTCACTATGCAAAAATGTATATTTATTTCATTAAAAAAAAATATTGTGTGTAAAAATTTTTCCAAATAATGCCTAAACCAAAATAAGACCTAATCCAAATAAATTAATAGTGTGTTGCATTTCGGTAATAGTGTTGTTACTGAAATGTCACACACTATTTATTTATTTGGATTAGGTCTTATTTTCTTAAAGCTATAATCTAAAATCCAAATTATGCTTTATCATTGCCTAAACCTAAAAATCTAACTAAAAAATAATCAAATTCTTCAATATTTCCTCCCCAAAAATTAAAACTTAGATTTATTCATAATTAGTGTAATCATAAGAAAACACACAACACTACAAATATATATACTAAACTATTCGAAAGAGAGTAGGGTCTTCCATGAAAGACCGTCTTTTACCATGTTAAACCAAGTCATGGGGAATCTTTCAACTGGAACATTTTCTGATGAGACACTACACAAGCAGAAACCAAGTTTAGCTATGGTTTCAGCTGTCTCTATATAATAGGAGACTGCATATTTAAAAAAGATGGTAGAAAAGTCAAAAGCTCAAGATGTGAATTTAGAAAGGAGGATTGCTCAGGCAGAGGGTAGTAGGGATGGCAGTTTCCTCCCATGGGAAAGAAGTTTCTATAAACAGATGACTTACTGACCATTATGTCTATCAGTCATCATTGTGGAAAGGTTTCGAGCCCTAACTTTGAGGCTAAGATTTGTTGGCCATCTTCTTATGATGATTTCATTAGCTTATGTCCTTTGAAAAGTCAATTCACAAATTATTCAACATCATGTTGTTGGATAGCATTCAAATAAGTTATTAACAAATACAAAGTTTTTCATTATGGGGGGGAACAGTAAGCACAGCGATGCTTCATCCAGAAGTGCCATCTCTGATATGGAGAAGTGCCATCATTTCACCCAGTTCTGCCTCCTCCTCCCCCTGTGTCAAGTGAAATGATATCTAAGATGATATGAACATTTAAGGTTATGCCATATTCACTCTAATCCCATTGCCTGAAAATTTAACACTTGATGAAGGTATTGATGAGGTCTATTATTGTGCAGACTTGTGGTGTAAAGATAGGAATCAACTGCATCTGTGTGTAAAGGATAGGTTCAGGTAAAAGTGATTCCTTGCCACATTTGATGTACAAGTAGAGAGCAAGTATAGGCTTTCTCATCGTAAAAGTAAAAGTAGAACCTCCATGAGAGGACACTGATGCTAGAAAACATCTCTATAAAAGACAGTTTTCAAATGCAAAATTACCATTCTTACTATTTAGCAACTCTTCAGTAGAAAACACCTCTCCTTAAAAAAAAAAAACTTTAGCTCTGCAATTAGGTATCCTTCAGAGAGGTTCTACTCTATCAGGAAAAGTTAGACAATAGGATGAACAAAAATCAAATAGGTTGAATTTGCCTGTGTTTAGAAACAGCTTTATATAAGTTTTAAGATTTTTTTTAGAAAGGTGTGACTCATTTTAAAACCTGTTGTTGTTTCTTATCCTCTTATGCAAAGATTATACAAACTCCATGAGTCCATGCTCATCGAGCTATTTGATGATAAGCAGCGACCTCTCCCAAAGGTCCTGTTTAGTTAATATAATGCAAGCCAGAATGTGTTCTGGAGCTGCTTTGATTGAGTGTATAACTGCAATAAACAGTTCTCCTTTACTAAATTCACTTCAATATGGAATGCAGGTGTGAGAGAGGCTACAAGTATTTAAGCCATGTTTTAAAAATTATTAAGAGTTTATTTTTAAGAGCTTTCAAGATTCTAGAAAACATAAAACTTCTGTTAATTGTAGAAACAAAATTGTGCCACAAAGAGTTTGTATGCAATATGTCCTATGCTTTATCACACAGAGCAAGAATACTATTGTAACATTCAATGAATTTGTTTGGTAATCAAGGAAGGAAAGATTTTAAAAATCAGGTTTTAAAAGAAAGGAAATGTATCATTATACTTTTAAATAGTAAAATATAGTGTATACATTAGAGAGAACACACTATACAATACAATACAATTGGTAATAAATTATTGGTCTCTGCTTACAATATTATTAAGAAAAAATTTATTATTTAACCAGTTACTCAGTTTCATTATCTGTCTTATTGGCTCTATTATTATATTTAATAAGTTGTAAATTGTTTGAATTCAAAAAATGAATTGCCTTATTATTCTGACGTTTGTCTTTCCTCATTCTGGTGGAGATGCTGAGATTAGGGCGGGAAAACTGAGAATTTCAGAGCAGCATGGGTGCTGCCGCTGTGTTCTGACAATTTGGAATATCATAATGAATGATTCTTAGCCAACTTTCAGGAATCTAATAGCGAAATTATTGGTTATGCAGATGATCTAATGGTAATATGCTGGAATACTTATGTAACAAATCAACAATGACAAGTACAATTGAAAATGCAATATGGAAAATGATTGTGTGGTGTGAAAACACAAATTTAAAATATCAAGACAAACAACTAGAGCTAGTGGATATATCGCCTCGATTTAACAAAAAAAATGTGGGAATTGGATGGCTAGTGATCATTAATAAGACCTTATTTATAAGCACAATAACTTATGGTTCAATAACCCATATATAAACAAGAGATCTAAAATCAAATTCGACCCATTTTACAGTATAAAATCTTCAAACACTGTATACATGCTTACAATATAACATATTCGAACTGCACACATGTTCTTGCAAGAATATCTAAACTTACAGATTCCATTGTCAAACATACTTAAAGTTAAAAAATAGATTATATAATAGAAATAATTCTGCAAAAAGAATGATAATATCCAACTTTATAAATGAAAAATTACAAAATACTATGAAGATTCTAATGATAATTTCAGATTTTTTTAAATTCAAAGTTACCAAAAAGATGTATACAGCCAAATTTTTATAATATATTTTTTTTTTACGTGGCATTTGGACATTATATAAAAAAGATTCCCCACTATGCTTATACAACAAAGATCACAACCCAGAGCATATTTTATTTAATCAGGTGTCCACTTGTTACAGATCTGAGAGTACAATGTCAAATGAAGTGTTTCAGTTGAAGCCAAATGGTTTCCAGTAAAGAAGAATATAGAAAATTTAACAAGTTCTGCAGACTCTATCTCAACTACTGTGGACCTACTAAACTACACTAATGAATTGAAAATTCTTGCTTCAATTTGTGTAATTTATTAGTATTAAATAATCTATATTTCAATCATTAATTTAGGGATCAATTATAACAATATTTTAAATATTAAACTATAAAATATGATCTGATAGGTAAATAATCAATACTCTCTTGTATAAATAGTGCTTTAAAATGTGAATTTAAATAATTTTTTGCTTTCTCTCCAAGACAAGAAACAATTGGTATATATATTTTGAAAACATGTATGTAAGTATAATAGGAGTAAGAAGGGGGAAGCAGGTCTCAAAAAGAAACAAAAGATAAAAACATCAGGTTTGACATCTAGGTACCAACAACATTGCTATCACAACTCTAGTCCGATAGCAATGTTGTTAGGAGAAAATTCACTGATAATTTACTAACCTTCTTACCATTAGATCCAAATACAATCAATTCTTAAATCCAATGTTGCGATATTTCCAGCAAAGTCTCACACTAGAATATGGGACTGGAATAATCTTTGTAATCTAGTAAATCTTTCTCAAACAATATGTTTTAAATCTAGTATTTCTTTGATAAATCCAATATGTCTGTCTTTAATCTAGTATTTCTTTGATAAATCCTGCAAGTCTTTCTTTAATCTAGTATTTCTTTGATAAATCCAATATGTCTGTCTTTAATCCTGCAAGTCTTTCTTCAATTAGTAATTCTTTGATAAATCCAATATGTCCTTCTTGAATCTAATAATTCTTTGATAAATCCAATATGTCCTTCTTGAATCTAATAATTCTTTGATAAATCCAATATGTCTGTCTTTAATCCTGCAAGTCTTTCTTCAATTAGTAATTCTTTGATAAATCCAATATGTCTGTCTTGAATCCTGCAAGTCTTTCTTCAATTAGTAATTCTTTGATAAATCCAATATGTCCTTCTTGAATCTAATAATTCTTCCATAAATCCAATGCCCTTCTTAATTCTAATAATTCTTCCATAAATCCAATCACTTTCTTGAATCTAGTAATTCTTAAATAAAACCAGTAAGTCTATTAAATCTAGTAATTCTTTGATAAATTCAATATGTCTTTTTTAATCCGAAAGTTTGTAGCATATTGTCGAGGGGATAAAAGAAAAAGATATTTAATCATTCCTCCAGAGCATACAGTGACAAGATTTACTAAATGAGAGCTTGGTTATGTTTGGAATTCCAGGGAAATACCACCCAGGAAGAAGGGTACTCACACTCCCATAAAAACATAAAGAGGGGGAAATTATCCCTCCAGTAGAATAGAATGATATTGCCTACAGAATGGAAACACCAAGTGATTAGGGATTGCCTCATTAATAGCAGAGATGACTCAAGGGAATTTCTATCAAGGGCCAAGAAGATAAGCCAAGATGACACCAGCCATCAATTGTTCCCATTTTTACCGTACTTCATTAATTGCTGGAGAACCTCCACACAGCCAACTCTCATCAACTTTTTACTTTTATAAGAAAGTATTTGAAATAATGCTCACTCTGTATCTTGGGGATGGAACTGTTCAACACTAATGTTTTTTTTTTTTATACGAGAGCTTGGTTCATCAGTGGCGAATCATCCCAGCGATTTTGTCAATTTAATCCATCATATCACTAAAAGAACTCCACCTTTACTGGTCCCAAGCCCGGATGAAAAAGGAGGAGGGGGAGCAGTAACAAGTTTGCTAAAAAACCTGGGCTCAGCTGGCCTGGCTGATAGTACCCTGTAAGGGCTCCTAATCCAGGGATACAGGATGAGCAGCGTTTGTACTCCATGTTAGGAGCGGCTGCACATGGAGTCTGTTGATCATGTCAGAGGTGGCCATTTCTTTTGGAGCTAAGTTGGCCTGCCACTGAGTAGTGCTCCCAGTCTTAATGACAATGGCAGATGCATTATACTTCACCCAGTCATGATGGTTTCAAGCTTTATAAGCTTGATACCCTAATATAATTGAGTGGAGATAAGAAAGAAGAAGATATCACTATAAGTATTCATTCTGCTTTGGTGATGGTGCTTGAAGAAACTTAATATGGAGTAATTGAAGAAATTTTACTAATACTTTAGATTCAAGCACAGGTATTTGGCTTAAAGGAGAAGAAAAACAGAAGCCAGAATAGACAACATAAGTAAACAATACACATAATCTTCTTCTTTCTTATCTCCACTCAATCATATTAAGGTATCAAGCTTGTAGAGCTTGAGACTTTTGATGGTGTCTGTTGGGGATGAGTAGAGCTCATCAATGGATAAGTCAATATAGTCAATAATGTAGTTTGGGGTTGCAGGTTGAGAATTGCACTTAGCACATAGTGGGAAAACCTTGCAACCATTCTGGAAAGTCAATACACATAATAATAATAGAGCTTTATCCCCAACATATTCCAAGTTTGTTGGATAGCCTGTGTGTACATTTGATGGCTTTAACAGTGTTGGCACAATGCTTCATGAGGCTAATCAGAGACCTCCATTGTACCATCAAAACCCAATGCCTGCAGGAATGGAAATCTAATGCTGCACATGACTGGTACAGAGCAGGAGGGACAAGCACCAGTTCTGTCCTCATAAGAGAACAACAGTCTTTGATTTCCAGACTCAAGTCTGGTCATCTACGGACAATGACTTTCCAGAATGATCGCAAGGTTTTCCCACTATGTACTAAGTGCAATTCTCAACCTGCAACCCCAAAACACACTATTGACTGTATTGACTCACCCATTGATGAGCTCTACTCTTCCCCGGCACAAGCTTGATACCTTAATATGATTGAGTGGAGATAAGAAAGAAGAAGATGAAGCTAATCAGAGAGGTTACTACTTGAGGTCAGTAATTTTTGAAATTCTTTGTGCCTTCTTTTACTACTCTCTTTACCTTCCACAACACAAATTTCTCACAAAAGCCTCTTTTTTTTTCAGTTTATGTCATGAAAGAGAGTGAGCAAATTGCAAATTCTTCTTCCATATTATAAAGTAAACCTATAATTTATCGACATGAAAAAATAATAAAAGATTGAACATACTTTGTCACACACACACAAGTGCATGCTTTATTCTGATATGAAACACATGTGTGTGGAACAGCATTGAAAATAGATATTTATTTTGCATAATCAGCAATCCAAAACAATGATTACTTTATACTCACCCTCCTATATTACCAAGAACATATGGTTTCATTCTCTTTGGTGATTGATTATTGCCTTGATTTGCCTAGATTTTGGATAGGTCTCATTCCTGAAATGTGATGCACAAAAGTTTTGGATCATTGTACTTTCTACAGTAACAACCTCTTAGTCAAAGTTTGTTCCATGGTTGCTGACTTTGTTTCAGAAATGGCACTCACTATAATATGATTTATTTAAAATCAGCAAACCATTATGAAATAATTAGTAGTATATTTAATATTCATTCATAGTATATACAGTTAAACCTGTCTATAGCACCCCCTCTAAATAGCGCCTCCCTCTCTATAGCGCCCGATTTTAAATACGTAGTATGATGCAATTTACATTAAAAGTGAACTGTCTATAGCACCCCCTCTCTATAGCATCCTGTTTTGGTGAGTCCTAAGAGGGGGCGCTATAGACAGGTTTAACTGTATATTATATATGATTTTAAGCACACAATTTGGATTATAGCTACAAGAAAATAAGACCTAATCCAAATAAATTAATAGTGTGTGACATTTCAGCAACAGTGCTGTTACTATCATCAGACAAAATCTCATTTATTCTTTTTATCTGATGATGTATTACCATTTACACTGTTACTGAAATGTCACACACTATTAATTTAGTTGGTCTTATTTTCTTGTAGCTATATTCTATATGATTTGTAATATTTAATAATATTTTTTTGGGCTCTAGCAAGATTGTAGGTGGTGATTTTTGGTGTCCCAGTAGAATTAATTACTGGACATCCTCTCAATAAAAGAAGAAAGATCCACCATACAGGTACTTACCAATGTGGTGCTTGAAAGCCTGGGGTTTGATCACATAACTGCAGAGGTCACAGACAACAAGGAAAAAGTCGTCCCACGTAGGGCACTGACCAAACAAATGCATATCTACACACACATCCATGCAAATGTGAGGGATTTACAATGGGTAAAATTTGAGGTACATTTCCAGCTATATCAATTATATATCAAAGATGATAAGGCACAATTTTGATTATGTAGGGATAATTTTATTGTTAATTTTCATTTTGATGTATTGTATACATTTGATCATTAATAAATTATTATTTAGGTATTAAAACTGCCTTTTTGTTCAAAGACAGCAACGTTTGAAAGGGTACAGCTAGGTGGAGCAGATAATCTAACATAAAGTTATCTTGCCAAGTATGGATTCAGTAGGGATTAGATGTTTTCTAGAATTGTTTTAACAAATGTTCGTTAGGTAAACTTTCACTAGGGTAAAACCCGGGCGAAGCCGGGTACATCCGCTAGTAGATTATAAACACAAGGTAATAAGACCAAATCTAAATAAATAAATAGTGTGTGAAGTTTCGGTAACAGTGTTGTTACCATCTTCAGATAAAAGTGATGAAAATTGTGCCATAACATTATATTTTTACAAATGATTAGGTATAATTTGGATTATAGATTAGAAATGTTATTTGGATTTGGTCTTATCATACCTTGTGTTTATATTTTTACAAGTTTTTTAGATGGGTGGTCTCTTGTAGGGGAGATGTTACTGTAAATCTTCATTAACACTTCACCAACAGTGAGTTGACCTCCTATGAAACTGAATTAGTAAAAAAAAAAGCAAAGTTTTAATAAATAACACAATCTTCTGTAAATTAAACCTTTTTTTTTTTTATTTAGAAAGTAAATTGTGTTTGAATATTTAGTAAAAAAAAAAGCATATTTAAAAAAAAAAACTGATGACTAAATAAAAGATAAACATAAGTTTTAAAAAATCAAAATCCAAATAAAGTGAAATATCAATAGGTACAATCATCCTCTAACCAGAATACCCATCTGGTAGAATCAAGGAAATAGTTTTGAGGGGGGTCATCTGAACTCCAAGTTTTCCTTGGCCAGGACCCGGGTTCAAAAAAACCTGCATTGAAACCTTTTTTCAAATGAATTGCTTCAAGAGTCCTCTAATTCTTGTATAATCCAACTCCCATCAGTGAACACAAGTAGTGAAAATGGGCTTTAGCACATTGCCAAGTTGAACAGCTTCTAAATCATATTGTATACTTACACTATAAGAAGCCACTGAGTAGTGCTCTTAATGACAAAGGCAGATGCATTCTACTTCACCCAAGCTTGATAACCTATGATTGAGTGGAGATAAGAAAGAAGACTATAAGAAGCAGTTGCCAAACCTCACCATAATCAGGGGGTACTTGCACCATGTGTCTCTTCTTCTTCTTTCTTATCTCCACTCAATCACACTAAGGTATCAAGCTTGTAAAGCTTGAGACTTTTGATGGTGTCTGCCGGGGAAGAGTAGAGCTCATCAATGGATGAGTCAATAGCACCATGTGTATTTGAAATAAATAACAACAAAGTATTGAAGAGTGAAAAGGTTCAAATTGTGCATTTTTAAAATATATAAACTAAAAGCATTAGCAATAAAAAAAATCTCTCTTCTTACCAACTCATAAATCATGGCTATGGAGTTGAAATTTGTAAAATAAAAAAAATGGCCAAATCAAACCCAACCATTGATTAATAACTGCCTCCAGAAGTGACCAGGATTCTTCTTGGATGGAATCTCATGAGAGGTCAAGTGGGCCCACCACAATTTATGAACCTTTTCCCACTCATAGAAGCATGAAGTCTTGAGGCATGATGGGATCAATCATAATTTGTGAAACAAACTTTTTACAAAAGCTTTTTTTTTTTCAATTGCCTAAATAGTGCCTTAAATGAAAATATTAAATTCCTCAATTGCTTTCTCTCTAAAACAAAGTCAGATATAGATTCACAAAATTCCTACCTATAATCACAAAATAATAAGACCAAATCCAAATAAATAAATAAATAGTGTGTGACGTTTCAGTAACAGCGCTGTTACCGAAACGTCACACACTATTTATTTATTTGGATTTGGTCTTATTACCTTGTGTTTATAATCTATAATCCAAAATGTGCCTTATCCTACCTATATTCTTCAAATGACATACAGTATACTAAATCGTTAGAGGATCAACTTTTCACATGTATAGACATGTGATGAACTTACAGTAAAAGCAGTCATCAATTTCTACCTACCATGATTATCATGACCTATAGTGTACTAGGGATAATTTAAAAAAAAAAAAAAGAAATAGAAGATACAAAAAAAAAGTACCAAAGTCAAGCCAAGATATAGAAAGATCACAAGTCCATATTTGAAAAATTACTACAGTAAAACCTCCATGAGAGGACATCCACGCTAGAGGACACCTCTCTATAAAGGACAGTTTTCATCAACAAAATTATCATTTTCACTATTTATCAACTCTCTGGTAAGAGGACACCTCTCCCTAAAGGACACTTTGGGCTCTGCAATTAGGTGTTGTCCTATACAGGGAGGTAGTTCTACTGTAGTACTACTAGTCAATGGTGGCAGGAAGGAAGAGGTGGATCTTCCTGTGAGAAACCTGGCTTTCTCACCATTACGTTGTCCCCTCAGTGACAATTGAGTGTGGAACATCCATGAGTGATGACAGCTTTGTTTGGCTTTGTTGTTGATATCAGTTACATTTAAAGACAGCTAGTACAGTAGATTCTCCATGAGAGGACACCTCTCTATAAAGGACAGTTTTTATTTGCAAAATTATCATTTTAACAAATTTTGCAACTCTCTGGTAAGAGGACACCTCTTCCTAAAGGACACTTTGGCTCTGCAATTAAGTGTCCTTTACAGAGAGGTTGTACTGTATTATATTTGTCTGCCCTTATATGCAATAGAGTATATATGAGCAAGTTCTGTGTGCTGGCATATTGTTAATAAGAAACATTTTTTATCACATCATGTAACATACATTCTAGTTATTTTTTTTTTTAAATTGAGAAAATAGAGAGTTAATATATAATTATTTATAATGAAAAGGAATCTCTTGAGACCTAATAGTAGAGTGTCATCAATTAGGATAAATACTAACCATCGTTTCTGGGTTTTGGCCCAAGACCTTTCAAGAATTGATAGGAAAAAGTGCCACAACCATGTACAAGTTTCAGGCAGTTGACCCTCATCAGCATTGTGCAGACTATATGACCCAGCTTTATATGCTTTTTTATATGCTACATACATGCATTGGCCCTGTACAAGTTGTACAGGGCTGAGCAAGAGAAGAAACATTGAGAAAAAAGAGCCATATGTAAATGGATATGTAAATGAACAATCACCTGTAAATAACTAACTCATCTTTTCAAAGCAATAATGCACCTGGGCGAATCCTATGTAAAGGCATAGGTGCCCAATAAAAGGCTTGTTGTTGTTGATATAAATAGACACACACACAAAGGAAGGGGTATGTAAAGCCAAATTCAGGAAATAAAAGAAAAAAATCAATGTTCAGTTTATATTTACAGTAGTACTTCCATTAGAGGACACCTCTCCACAGAGAACAATTTATATTGCCAAAACTGCTAGGTGTTCTTTAGAGAAAGTTTCTACTGTATTCCTTAAATGATGTTAGTTTTGTAACTAGGAGATTTACATTCAATATATGTTTCCATCTGATCTTTATTTTGAAACTCTTTGTAAGAATAATAATTAATCTGCAGTGATTGAGTCACAAAACATTAATAGAATAATAAAAATATATTTATTAATAATACAGAATCTCAATTTCACATCTATTTCTCAATAACTTGTTAGTAAAGTAAAATCAGTCCCGATCATTAGTAGTTCGAAGGTTTATGTTTTTGATAGGAATGTGTGAGAGCATTCTAAATGTACATTTGTTCGTTGAAGCTCATTAGTACTTTCCCATGAGTTCCAAATGGAGTGGACTGTGTATAAACCACAAAATGTACCATTCTGGTCATATGATAACAAGACCAATCACACTCATGGACAAAATTTAAGAAAGGTGTACCTATTAGCATGTATTATATCGGTAATATATCGGAATTCAGACAATAACTCTGAAAGATATTTGTTACACAGTGACCTTTATTGAAGACACACAAGATAACCAAGTGTGAACAAAATTTCCTCTGTCTCCGAAAAAAAAAAACACAACCGGCGACATCAAAGGCTTTCACTTCCTCAAGTTTTGTCCACCTAGGTTTTCTGCCAGGGAATGGATGTTTGATTCACCAATATTGTTTTAACAAAGTTTATAATAAGATATACAATTCATATTATAGACAACAATAAGATTGTAACACAACCGAATCCAAATTGAGAATTTATAGGTGACATTTCGATAATAGACTTGTTACTAAAGTGCAACCTATAAATTGCATGGTTATATTCAGGCTCTAGTGACTATATTATTATGTATAGCAATAGTAGTGGTGATGGCTGTTTATCTCAATATATGTTATCATCATATTTGAAATTCTGACAAGGACTCTTCCACACCTAACTCTAGATGTAGGCGGCAAAGATTCATCCTGATTAGGCATATCCTGACCACTAACATGAGTGTTTTTTTTTAGATAGCAGAGCGCCATCTAGTGGAAGAGAAATCAATTAAACATTGATTTAACCTGTTCCCTGATATTTGGCCAACCCATTTTCTTGATAAATCAAGAAAAGCCAACCATGAACGCATTTTGGGCTATTGGCCCTCGTTTAAGTAGTGTTGAAATGTAGGTGTAACAAATAAACAATCAAAGCCAATTCTTTTCCTTATGTAAATGTGTAAAGTAGTAGAATTGTGTTGCCAACTTCTGGCTGGAATCAGTAACACTGAAACATGAGAAATTACTTGGTTGTAATCTGGTTGTGAAAATTTTAAACTATTATAGACGCCTATTATGCTTTCTAAAAATAAAACAATTTCTACTGCCCTTACTGCAATGGTGAGAGGGCTGTGTTAAACTATCTCACCCTATAGGAACAGTATAAACAGTAATAAAAGACACTATTTGATATTTGCAGAAGAGCGATTGCGCGAAGAGTCTAGCAACAGTATCACTATAAAAGGAAGTTCCAAAAATGCAATATAACAGCGGTATGGTAGATTAAACTGGCGAAACCGCTGGGAGGGTTCACCACTGATGAGCTAGGCCCTTTCATTTTTCCATTGCAGTAAGGACAGTAGAAATTGTTTTATTTCAAAAAGAATCTTATGGTTTAAAATAGTTTCGAATTTTGATAACAGATGGCGTGCTAGTGCATCATTTATCAAGTATAAACTGTATATAATATTATTACAACATATATAGATATCAATAAATGTCCCATTGATCTACAGATGATCAATATTTTGATCATCTCCTAGTGGCACTACCCCATGTTTATAGCACACCCAGCTACAAGATTGGATATATATTCTAGACTTTTATATTCTCTTAGGTATACACTCATAGATAAAACTTAAGAAAGTTATACCTTTTAGCATATATATTGGATTCAGACAATAACTGAATGATATTTGATACACAGTGACCTTTATTGAAGAGACACAAGATAACCAAGTGTGAACAAAATTGCCTCTGTCTACTTAAAAAAACAGATGACCAATGACAGAAAAGACTTTCCACTTCCTTAAATTTTGTCCATGAGTGTATATAATGAAATGGATAAGTAGTAAGTTTTGGAATCATGAATAAAAATGCCATGGTAACCACATCCAAATAACTAATTTATATGCAGACTTTTCAGTAAATACATTGTTATCAACCTCAAACATTAGTATTTAGACAGATTTTTATAGTTGGAATATATTGTGGCACAACACAGTGAGAATTTGATCCCAAATGAGGTTATTTCTCTTATAAGTAGTGTTACCTTATTTGTACACTTCCAGCTCCACCAAAGGAGTAATCAAATAAAAATTTTCAATATGCAAATACAAATTCAAAATACTTTCTTCATATATGAGTAAATAGAAATGAGTAAATGTGTGATATAAGTAGCAATTATATGCAACTTTAAGCTAGACTAAGATAGAATGTTCTTGCAAGGCCAGAAAATTGATTTTTTTTTCTTCAATTTATCAAGTGAATATTAAAAAAAAAAAAAAGTTATCAGTTAAGAGACTGAAAATGTACAAAATATCTTTATTTATTCCATCCATTTTAATTAACAGACAGCTAGGTAACTAGGTCATTAAAAAAAAGCATTTCTCTTATCCAAGTAGGAAGAATGAAATACAGGGATTTAAAAGACATCAACACCTCAGTAACACCATCCCTCTGATAAGGAAACGTGTATATAGCTTCAATTTGCATTTGTAAGCTATAAAGGCCCATTTTCTGAAACATACCTGAATGTAATGAATACAAATTACATTCTAAATAAGAATCTGCAAGTGTTGTGGCCAAAGTAGATTTCTCTATATGATATTTTACCCTTTAGTACTGGAGGAATGTAGGAAATGTTTTACTATAAGGTCCTATCTCCTAGGAAAGGAAAAATCCCTACCTAGTGCCTCCACATGGAGGAGGTTGGACAATGCTCTAAAGTAGCTAAGTCAGGAGGGGCCAGGTAGAGACCAAGTCTCCAACACCATCCTAATATGGAGAAGGGCACTTACTTGCCTTTGAAGTTTAAAATGGCTTATAAAGGCATATAAATCTACTATTAGGTCATAGCACCATATAGATGCAGAAGGGAAAACCACCGCATTATTTTCTGCCATGAGAATCTTCAATGAATGAGGAGGCCCACCAGTCTTAGGAGTGATTCACATGAAATAAGTAATGTGACATTGACATTAGACTAAAATACTGGATATGTGTCACACCTCTTACATGACACAGAGTTGACTTTACTTATATACACACTCATAGACAAAACTTAAGACAGTTGTACCTTTTAAACATGTATATCAGGATTCAGACAATAACTCTGAAAGATATTACAGTGACCTTTATTGAAGACATCTGAGATAATCAAGTGTGAACAAAATTGCCTCTGTCTCTTTCAAAATAAAAATAGATTGCAGGTGACATCACTTTCCACTTCCTCAAGTTTAGTTCATGAAGTGTAGTCTCAGCACCTTTTGAAAGGATTCAATGTATTAAAGTCCAAAATTTGGCTTGTTGTTGCCCATCCTTGATCCATTTGGGACCAAAGTTTAAATGAAATGTTACAAATGAAATTTAATAGTTCTTCTTGAGAGAGATATAAGAGTTTGTCCATTTATCGATGTTATCAATCCAGCTAGTGTTCTTGGCCTTCCTCAATGTCGTGGAAGTTCAAAGCCACAGTGCACATCTATCTGGTTCTTTTTATATTATTTCCATAGAGGATAAATAGAAATCTTCAGCCATTTTCTGATTAACAATGGTGAATGAACTGTATAAAACTCCAGTAAACTCTGCTTGTGCATAGCTAAAAATTTATAATTTGTAATTTTTTTTTTTCAAGATATTAAATTTTAGTAGAATTATAGGATCCTTAGCTTGCAAAGCAGTGATGGTTGGCTAATTGTTGACACACAACAATGCGTTCAATTATATATATACATCTTTTTTTTTTAGATTGTTATTTTCAGTCTTAAATGTTTATACATATAATCTCAGTGCGTATGGTACTTTTCTGCTAACTAGCCATTTCAAACCTAAGTTTGTGAAGAAGCTGGGCCAGCTCTCCACTCTACTGATGATAGCCAAAGAGACTGGCACTTGTTTAGCTATCCAGGGTTGATAGGAGCTTTTTTTTTTTTCAGTAAGTACAGTAAAACCTCTCTGTAAAGGTCAAGCTCTCCACTCTACTGATGATGGCCAAAGAGACTGGCACTTGTTTAGCTATCCAGGGTTGATAGGAGCTTTTTTTTTTTTTTCAGTAAGTACAGTAAAACCTCTCTGTAAAGGTCAAGCTCTCCACTCTACTGATGATAGCCAAAGAGACTGGCACTTGTTTAGCTATCCAGGGTTGATAGGAGCTTTTTTTTTTTTTTCAGTAAGTACAGTAAAACCTCTCTGTAAAGGTCAAGCTCTCCACTCTACTGATGATGGCCAAAGAGACTGGCACTTGTTTAGCTATCCAGGGTTGATAGGAGCTTTTTTTTTTTTTTCAGTAAGTACAGTAAAACCTCTCTGTAAAGGTCAAGCTCTCCACTCTACTGATGATGGCCAAAGAGACTGGCACTTGTTTAGCTATCCAGGGTTGATAGGAGCTTTTTTTTTTTTTTCAGTAAGTACAGTAAAACCTCTCTGTAAAGGTCAAGCTCTCCACTCTACTGATGATGGCCAAAGAGACTGGCACTTGTTTAGCTATCCAGGGTTGATAGGAGCTTTTTTTTTTTTTTCAGTAAGTACAGTAAAACCTCTCTGTAAAGGTCAAGCTCTCCACTCTACTGATGATGGCCAAAGAGACTGGCACTTGTTTAGCTATCCAGGGTTGATAGGAGCTTTTTTTTTTTTTTCAGTAAGTACAGTAAAACCTCTCTGTAAAGGTCAAGCTCTCCACTCTACTGATGATAGCCAAAGAGACTGGCACTTGTTTAGCTATCCAGGGTTGATAGGAGCTTTTTTTTTTTTTTTTTCAGTAAGTACAGTAAAACCTCTCTGTAAAGGTCAAGACCTAATTGCAGAGGCAAAATGTCCTTTAGGGCGAGGTGTCCTCTTACCGGAGAGTTGCTAAATAGTAAAAATGGTCATTTTTCCAATGAAAACTGTCCTTTATAGAGAGGTGATATCTAGTGTGAGTATACTTTCATGGAGGCACTACTGTATTAATGTTAACATTCCAATAAACAGCATCCTGGTGAATTCTTTTTCAGCTTCAGCTTACTATTAAAACATCATGTAGAGCTTATTTAGATTTGAACTTGTTACTCCTTGATTACTACTTACCCTAAACAGGAAGCTCTGAGAGAACAGGAATACTGCCCATCAAACTATGGGTTGAGAAGAAATAGATAAAACTCAATGATGTTCTTTCTTATCTCCACTCTAGGTGAAAGAAGAGGGGGAGCAGTAACAAGCTTCCTAAAAAACCTGGGCTCAGCTGGTCCGGCTGATAGTACCCTGTAAGGGCTTCTGATCCAGGTATACAGGATGAGCAGCGTCTGTTCCTCATGTCAGAAACTTCCATTTCATAATTGGAACTAAGTTGGCCTGCTACTGAATAGTGCTCCCACTCTTAATGACAAAACCAGACTCATTCTATTTCACCCAATCATGATAGCTGTCCATAATGTTCTAAATACATATGAAAAATTGAAATTTTGGTGCCAACAATAAAATTCTGGTAGAGTAGAAAGAGGTATCCTCTTACAGGAAAGAAGTTAATTGGTAAAAATGGTAATTTTGGTGATGAAAAATGTCCTTTGTAGAGAGATGCACTCTAGTAAGAGTGTCCTCTCGTGGAGGTTCTACTGTAGCATAAGGTAGGGCAAATTGGGAACATAACCAGGGGCAAAAAGTGAAGAGCTCCCAGCAGGCTAGCCAACTGCAATGAGACCACACCCATGTCAGCCTCCTATCATCAGGGGCCATTTATACTGGGCTAGGCTGGAAGGACAGACTATCTGAAGGTCAACATTCTTGGTGCCTTCCTTCCTTCATGATAAGGTACAATTTGGATTAGAGATTAGAAACAAAGTAACAAGATCACATCCAAATACATTAACTGTAGACGATGTTTCATTAACTGTGCTGTTACCGAAACATCACATACAGTTTCAATTTTTCTTTTTTGTTTCAGATTTTTTAAATAAATATTACATATACAGTTATTTATTTGGTCTTGTTACACCTTAGGTTTGGTGCTTCATTTTTAGTATTCACTCCATGATAAGGCACAATTTGGATTATAGATTAGAAACACAGGGTAATAAGACCAGATCCATATTCATTTATTTGGATTTGGTCTTATTACCTTGAGTAGTGAGACTCCAGAAATACAAACACAAAGTAATAAAACCAAATAACAAGAAAATAAGACCCAATCCAAATAAATTAATAGTGTGTGACGTTTCGGTAACAATTTATTTGGATTAGGGCTTATTTTCTTGTAGCTATAATCTATAATCCAAATTGTGCTTTATCATTAAAACCAAATAAATAAATTTGATCTTTAGAATGGATTTGGTATTATTACCTTGTATTTCTAATATTTTAATCCAAATTGTACCTAATCAACCAGTAATACAATATATTGGATTATAAAGACAGTGTGTTGCACTCTCATGAACTTTGGGGAACTTGGGAGAGAACATTTGAATTAGTTTTAAATCATGTTTATTAGAGAGACATCAATTTAGCAAGAAAATCTTCTTCTTTCTTATCTCCATCCAATCATATTAGGGTATCAAGCTTGTAGAGCCTGAGACTTGACAACCATCATGAATTGGGTGAAGGACGAGATAATGAAAATACTAACTAAATAAATAAATAAATAACAACAATGATCGTGTTTTAGTCAACAACACTTCAAAACTAACATGCATAAAGTAAATTAAACATAAAAAAACTAATAAATACATGCCAAGATGTAAAAAAAGTTTACAATTAAACTTCTAACTAAGGATGCTAACAAAATATACAAGTTATTAAGCAGATTAAATGGAAAAAAAAGGTTTGTGCCAAGGTAGTTCTCTCCTAAAACAAAAGTACATTATATTGAACCTTGTTATAACACTTCAAACTCTAGATGTTATAACCAAGTTACTCTTATAAAGAGGTTCCACTGTATGATGACATTTTTAAAGAGAATTTATAGGGAAACAAAATACATTACAAGACCAAAATGGTAAAGTATATTCCTAAACATATATTTTTACAAAATGACCAAAAGAGGAATAAAAAAAAAAAACCTTTTGCAATAAGTTCATTTATTATAATAATAAAGCACAATTTGGATTATAAATTATAAACACAAGGTAATAAGAACAAATCCAAATAAATTAATAGTGTGTGATGTTTTAGTAACAGTGTTGTTAGTGAAACGTCACACACTTTATTTATTTGGATTTGTTCTTATTACCTTGTGTTTATTTATTATAAAAACTGTGAGATTTCAAGCTCTCTTTCTTCATCAGGCAAAATTATATCTCCTGTGTGCTCACTCTCAGATATAATGTTGTTAGTTGAAGAGTGAGAGCTTCAAAAGCTCATGGTTTTTATAATAAGCAAACTTATCACAAAAGTGAAAAAATAGTACAAGCGTGATATTAATAAGGTGCATAAATAAGAAAGAAAAAAAAAAAAGGCATATCCTTTTCATGCGACTGAAAGTTGCTGCTATAGGAATAAATATCAACTATTCGTTGATTTTTAATTATTCCAGAATTGGCCAAATATCCATGCATGGTTAGCTTTTCTTGATTAATCAAGAATGGGTATTTGGCCAATTCATGAATAATTAAAAATCAACAACAAGTTGATATTTATTCTGATAGATGGTGTAAGCCATCAAAAACTTTCAGTTGCACGATAAGGAGGTGCCTTTTTCTTAATTTATCACAAAAGGTTTTATCTTCTTTTGATTTTTTTTTGTAAAAGTGTATCGTAATTTTCTTATATTTGTTTAAAGACATACTGTTGATTGGATACTTGATTGTTAACAGTAGATGTAGGTCATGATGCACCGTTATTTTCCCAGTCTTGTTATACCTTAATAATTGATAATACAGTAGAACCTCCCTGTAAAAGACAACACCTAATTGCAGAGCCAAAGTGTCCTTTAGGGAGAGATGTCCTCTTACTGGAGAGTTGCTAAATGCAAAAATGGTAATTTTGCAAATGAAAACTGTCCTTTGTGGAGAGGTGTCCTCTTACCGGAGAGTTGCTAAATTGTAAAAATGGTAAACACAAGGTAATAAGACCAAATCCAAATAAATAAATAGTGTGTGACGTTTCGGTAACAACGCTGTTACCGAAACGTCACACACTATTTATTTATTTGGATTTGGTCTTATTACCTTGTGTTTATAATCTATAATCCAAATTGTCCCTTATCAATGTAAAAATGGTAATTTTGCAAATGAAAACTGTCCTTTGTGGAGAGGTGTCCTCTTACCGGAGAGTTGATAAATTGTAAAAATGGTAATTTGCAAATTAAAACTATCCTTTGTGGAGAGGTGTCCTCTTACCGGAGAGTTGCTAAATTGTAAAAATGGTAATTTTGCAAATGAAAACTGTCCTTTGTGGAGAGGTGTCCTCTTACCGGAGAGTTGCTAAATTGCAAAAAATGGTAATTTTGCAAATGAAAACTGTCCTTTGTGGAGAGGTGTCCTCTTACCGGAGAGTTGCTAAATTGCAAAAAATGGTAATTTTGCAAATGAAAACTGTCTTTTGTGGAGAGGTGTCCTCTTACAGGAGAGTTGCTAAATTGTAAAAATGGTAATTTTGCAAATGAAAACTGTCCTTTGTGGAGAGGTGTCCTCTTACTGGAGAGTTTCTAAATTGTAAAAATGGTAATTTTGCAAATGAAAACTGTCCTTTGTGGAGAGGTGTCCTCTTACTGGAGAGTTTCTAAATTGTAAAAATGGTAATTTTGCAAATGAAAACTGTCCTTTGTGGAGAGGTGTCCTCTTACTGGAGAGTTTCTAAATTGTAAAAATGGTAATTTTGCAAATGAAAACTGTCCTTTGTGGAGAGGTGTCCTCTTACTGGAGAGTTTCTAAATTGTAAAAATGGTAATTTTGCAAATGAAAACTGTCCTTTGTGGAGAGGTGTCCTCTTACTGGAGAGTTTCTAAATTGTAAAAATGGTAATTTTGCAAATGAAAACTGTCCTTTGTGGAGAGGTGTCCTCTTACTGGAGAGTTTCTAAATTGTAAAAATGGTAATTTTGCAAATGAAAACTGTCCTTTGTGGAGAGGTGTCCTCTTACTGGAGAGTTGCTAAATTGTAAAAATGGTAATTTTGCAAATGAAAACTGTCCTTTGTGGAGAGGTGTCCTCTTACTGGAGAGTTGCTAAATTGTAAAAATGGTAATTTTGCAAATGAAAACTGTCCTTTGTGGAGAGGTGTCCTCTTACTGGAGAGTTGCTAAATTGTAAAAATGGTAATTTTGCAAATGAAAACTGTCCTTTGTGGAGAGGTGTCCTCTTACTGGAGAGTTTCTAAATTGTAAAAATGGTAATTTTGCAAATGAAAACTGTCCTTTGTGGAGAGGTGTCCTCTTACTGGAGAGTTGCTAAATTGTAAAAATGGTAATTTTGCAAATGAAAACTGTCCTTTGTGGAGAGGTGTCCTCTTACTGGAGAGTTGCTAAATTGTAAAAATGGTAATTTTGCAAATGAAAACTGTCCTTTGTGGAGAGGTGTCCTCTTACTGGAGAGTTGCTAAATTGTAAAAATGGTAATTTTGCAAATGAAAACTGTCCTTTGTGGAGAGGTGTCCTCTTACCGGAGAGTTTCTAAATTGTAAAAATGGTAATTTTGCAAATGAAAACTGTCCTTTGTGGAGAGGTGTCCTCTTACCGGAGAGTTGCTAAATTGTAAAAATGGTAATTTTGCAAATGAAAACTGTCCTTTGTGGAGAGGTGTCCTCTTACCGGAGAGTTGCTAAATTGTAAAAATGGTAATTTTGCAAATGAAAACTGTCCTTTGTGGAGAGGTGTCCTCTTACCGGAGAGTTTCTAAATTGTAAAAATGGTAATTTTGCAAATGAAAACTGTCCTTTGTGGAGAGGTGTCCTCTTACCGGAGAGTTGCTAAATTGTAAAAATGGTAATTTTGCAAATGAAAACTGTCCTTTGTGGAGAGGTGTCCTCTTACCGGAGAGTTGCTAAATTGTAAAAATGGTAATTTTGCAAATGAAAACTGTCCTTTGTGGAGAGGTGTCCTCTTACCGGAGAGTTGCTAAATTGTAAAAATGGTAATTTTGCAAATGAAAACTGTCCTTTGTGGAGAGGTGTCCTCTTACCGGAGAGTTGCTAAATTGTAAAAATGGTAATTTTGCAAATGAAAACTGTCCTTTGTGGAGAGGTGTCCTCTTACCGGAGAGTTGCTAAATTGTAAAAATGGTAATTTTGCAAATGAAAACTGTCCTTTGTGGAGAGGTGTCCTCTTACTGGAGAGTTGCTAAATTGTAAAAATGGTAATTTTGCAAATGAAAACTGTCCTTTGTGGAGAGGTGTCCTCTTACTGGAGAGTTGCTAAATTGTAAAAATGGTAATTTTGCAAATGAAAACTGTCCTTTGTGGAGAGGTGTCCTCTTACCGGAGAGTTGCTAAATTGTAAAAATGGTAATTTTGCAAATGAAAACTGTCCTTTGTGGAGAGGTGTCCTCTTACTGGAGAGTTGCTAAATTGTAAAAATGGTAATTTTGCAAATGAAAACTGTCCTTTGTGGAGAGGTGTCCTCTTACTGGAGAGTTGCTAAATTGTAAAAATGGTAATTTTGCAAATGAAAACTGTCCTTTGTGGAGAGGTGTCCTCTTACTGGAGAGTTGCTAAATTGTAAAAATGGTAATTTTGCAAATGAAAACTGTCCTTTGTGGAGAGGTGTCCTCTTACCGGAGAGTTGCTAAATTGTAAAAATGGTAATTTTGCAAATGAAAACTGTCCTTTGTGGAGAGGTGTCCTCTTACCGGAGAGTTGCTAAATTGTAAAAATGGTAATTTTGCAAATGAAAACTGTCCTTTGTGGAGAGGTGTCCTCTTACCGGAGAGTTGCTAAATTGTAAAAATGGTAATTTTGCAAATGAAAACTGTCCTTTGTGGAGAGGTGTCCTCTTACTGGAGAGTTTCTAAATTGTAAAAATGGTAATTTTGCAAATGAAAACTGTCCTTTGTGGAGAGGTGTCCTCTTACCGGAGAGTTGCTAAATTGTAAAAATGGTAATTTTGCAAATGAAAACTGTCCTTTGTGGAGAGGTGTCCTCTTACTGGAGAGTTGCTAAATTGTAAAAATGGTAATTTTGCAAATGAAAACTGTCCTTTGTGGAGAGGTGTCCTCTTACTGGAGAGTTTCTAAATTGTAAAAATGGTAATTTTGCAAATGAAAACTGTCCTTTGTGGAGAGGTGTCCTCTTACTGGAGAGTTGCTAAATTGTAAAAATGGTAATTTTGCAAATGAAAACTGTCCTTTGTGGAGAGGTGTCCTCTTACTGGAGAGTTGCTAAATTGTAAAAATGGTAATTTTGCAAATGAAAACTGTCCTTTGTGGAGAGGTGTCCTCTTACTGGAGAGTTGCTAAATTGTAAAAATGGTAATTTTGCAAATGAAAACTGTCCTTTGTGGAGAGGTGTCCTCTTACTGGAGAGTTGCTAAATTGTAAAAATGGTAATTTTGCAAATGAAAACTATCCTTTGTGGAGAGGTGTTCTCTTACCGGAGAGTTGCTAAATTGTAAAAATGATAATTTTGCAAATGAAAACTGTCTTTTGTGGAGAGGTGTCCTCTTACCGGAGAGTTGCTAAATTGTAAAAATGATAATTTTGCAAATGAAAACTGTCTTTTGTGGAGAGGTGTCCTCTTACCGGAGAGTTGCTAAATTGTAAAAATGGTAATTTTGCAAATGAAAACTGTCTTTTGTGGAGAGGTGTCCTCTTACCGGAGAGTTGCTAAATTGTAAAAATGGTAATTTTGCAAATGAAAACTGTCCTTTGTGGAGAGGTGTCCTCTTACTGGAGAGTTGCTAAATTGTAAAAATGGTAATTTTGCAAATGAAAACTGTCTTTTGTGGAGAGGTGTCCTCTTACCGGAGAGTTGCTAAATTGTAAAAATGGTAATTTTGCAAATGAAAACTGTCCTTTGTGGAGAGGTGTCCTCTTACTGGAGAGTTGCTAAATTGTAAAAATGGTAATTTTGCAAATGAAAACTGTCCTTTGTGGAGAGGTGTCCTCTTACCGGAGAGTTGCTAAATTGTAAAAATGGTAATTTTGCAAATGAAAACTGTCTTTTGTGGAGAGGTGTCCTCTTACTGGAGAGTTGCTAAATTGTAAAAATGGTAATTTTGCAAATGAAAACTGTCCTTTGTGGAGAGGTGTCCTCTTACTGGAGAGTTGCTAAATTGTAAAAATGGTAATTTTGCAAATGAAAACTGTCTTTTGTGGAGAGGTGTCCTCTTACTGGAGAGTTGCTAAATTGTAAAAATGGTAATTTTGCAAATGAAAACTGTCCTTTGTGGAGAGGTGTCCTCTTACTGGAGAGTTGCTAAATTGTAAAAATGGTAATTTTGCAAATGAAAACTGTCTTTTGTGGAGAGGTGTCCTCTTACTGGAGAGTTGCTAAATTGTAAAAATGGTAATTTTGCAAATGAAAACTGTCCTTTGTGGAGAGGTGTCCTCTTACCGGAGAGTTGCTAAATTGTAAAAATGGTAATTTTGCAAATGAAAACTGTCCTTTGTGGAGAGGTGTCCTCTTACTGGAGAGTTTCTAAATTGTAAAAATGGTAATTTTGCAAATGAAAACTGTCCTTTGTGGAGAGGTGTCCTCTTACTGGAGAGTTGCTAAATTGTAAAAATGGTAATTTTGCAAATGAAAACTGTCCTTTGTGGAGAGGTGTCCTCTTACTGGAGAGTTGCTAAATTGTAAAAATGATAATTTTGCAAATGAAAACTGTCCTTTGTGGAGAGGTGTCCTCTTACTGGAGAGTTGCTAAATTGTAAAAATGGTAATTTTGCAAATGAAAACTGTCCTTTGTGGAGAGGTGTCCTCTTACTGGAGAGTTGCTAAATTGTAAAAATGGTAATTTTGCAAATGAAAACTGTCCTTTGTGGAGAGGTGTCCTCTTACCGGACAGTTGCTAAATTGTAAAAATGGTAATTTTGCAAATGAAAACTGTCCTTTGTGGAGAGGTGTCCTCTTACCGGAGAGTTGCTAAATTGTAAAAATGGTAATTTTGCAAATGAAAACTGTCCTTTGTGGAGAGGTGTTCTCTGACCGGAGAGTTGCTAAATTGTAAAAATGGTAATTTTGCAAATGAAAACTGTCTTTTGTGGAGAGGTGTCCTCTTACCGGACAGTTGCTAAATTGTAAAAATGGTAATTTTGCAAATGAAAACTGTCCTTTGTGGAGAGGTGTCCGCTAGCAGGATGTCCACTAAAGGGAGATTCTACTGCATTAGTGTGTTATAATACTGCTATGAAGGGGAGAGGGTGGGATCTAATTTCATCTATCACTTAACCTTACCTGCCTCCAGGGATGTGTGAAGCACTGATTGGTTAGACAGAAAGGCAAGAAAAGAAGACTCACACTACAAGAAATATATAAAAAGTTGAAGAAAAAAAAAGGAGGAAGAAAAAAGACTTTAAAAGGAAGAAAAGCACTTACCTAAACAGTCCTCTATTCAATTTAGAGGGAGAGAGCATGCAAGAAAGCAAAGATTAAGTATTTTAGTAGTTAATCCAAACATGGGATTAATCATTTTGGTTAATATCAGCAGGGGAAGGGAGGGAGGGAGGGACTAACAGGTGTGATGAGAGGTTAGCACATCTTGTTTTGTCAAATATTCAAACTGTTGGAAAGGCCATTGAAAGAAGAGAGAAAAACATCAATGGTCCTCAACTCTTGCACATTGTCCAACAATGAGGGCAAGTAACCAAAAAGGGGCTTTTGGACACCTTCAAAGAGCAGAAACTCTTTTCTACATTTGTAAGAGCATGTGGGATGTACTTCCAGCAAGAACAACCATACATCCCATGGTTATCAAAGACAGTACCACATGTACTTGGGTTAAGTACCCCACAACCAAAGAATTTTATCTCCTAAATAATAGAAGAACAAGTTCGCACAAGGCTTAAAAATGTACATTAACAAAATATAGGTGTGGAGAAGTGAGGATTCATCACACTTCCAAAGCCAGGGTCCCAGGGTCCAAAAGTACCAATGATACCCTTTTTAACATCCAAAGCAACAATGAAAGGATCACATCTCACCTATTATATATATATACTAGCCGAATGATCCGGGCAACGCCCGTGTTTTACCCGATTGAATGTTTTGATTCAAATACTATTTGTTACAATTATAAATTGGCGCCTTAAATAATTGCATATGTTAGTTAATAACTATAGCCTATGTGCTTTATCTGTCTATGTACTGTTGGCTTCCGTAGGCGTCTCTTACTGAGGGGGGGGGCAAAGGTGGCGTGACCGTAGCCAACCAATAGGAGGGCGCCATTCCAAAAAATAAGCAAACGGTGACAGAGATGAAAACTGATGACTGATTGTTGATTAGGAGATGAGGAATGACGCTCGTAACTGTATATAGAATATTGTAGACCAATCTTGGGGAAGCTAAGTTGTACCACTCTGGAATTTCTCGATTCATCTCATTCCAGTGTTACCTTTACAGGGAGGGAGCTGGCACACTTGTAAGTGTTGAACTGCACTTTCCACATGTGTAGACATGTGGTGTACTTACAGTAAAAGCAGTCACAAATACTAGTCACCATGATTATAATGGCCTGTATACCATACTAGCCGAATGACCCGGGCAACGCCCGTGTTTTACCCGATTGAATGTTTTTATTCAAATACTATTTGTTACAATTATAAATTAGCGCCTTATATAAATGCATATGTTAGTTAATAACTATAGCCTATGTGCTTTATCTGTCTATGTACTGTTGGCTTCCGTAGGCGTCTCTTACTGGGAAAAAGAAAGAGAGGATTCCATTTAGTTATTATCTAATATATGCATTTATTTAGGGAGCGACCCGCTCCAACACAATAGTTACAAAGACGAAATAGCGAGTGGGGGGGGGGGCAAAGGTGGCATGATCGTAGCCAACCAATAGGAGAGCGCCATTCCAAAAAAAAAGCAAACGGTGACAGAGATGAAGAATTATTAAGAACTCGTAACTGTATACCATATACTTTCAACTGCTGATGCAGGCTTTTCCTCTATAAGTAGGTATTTGCATCCAGTAAATAGTTCTCTACATAATGTCTCTCTCTTTGTTTCTCTAGTTGGGATATAGTTGTCAATAAAATAGGATCTTTACACTACATTTTTGTATAGTGTTGAGTGTGATATGTAGAAGTGTTATTAGATATGTTATGTGTATTGCACCAAGAATTACAATTGAAAACCAATTTATAAAACCTTTATAAACACTGAATGGGCACATACAGATTAGTGTGTATTAGACATGTCAGGGCTAATCATCAACTATGTGAATTCTATGATAGAGCACAATTTGGATTATAGATTATAGCTACAAGAAAATAAGACCTAATCCAAATAAATTATTAGTATGTGACGTTTCGGTAACAATGCTGTTACCAAAACGTTACGCACTAATAATTTATTTGGATTAGGTCTTATTTTCTTGTAGCTATATGGATTCTACTTATTTATGAGAAGAAACATAACAGCTTCTTGTACGATAAGGCACAATTTACCTTGTGTTTAGCTTCTTGTATCTTTAATGTAAACAAGAGATGACATAATCTGACATTTTTATCCATTTTATCTTCAACCATTACTATAACATTGTCAGGCTTATCTAATCTACTTTATTTTTTTCAGTGAAATTACTTCATAAAGAATATATTTACTTCAAGCTTCTGTCAGATATCTAAAAGGCACAATCATTAAATAATCTAAACCTGTCTTGGAATTTTCCATTTTGGATTCCAAGCAAAAATGCACTCAAAAGTCAGGTTGATTTCCAAGACAGGTGGAATTTTATAAATTGGCTACAACTAAAACTTTCTTGTGAAAATTCAACCCTGCTCTTTTATATGGGTATTTCAAAACATTTAGAGCAGGGACTTACAAAATTATAACAAGTTAAACAGGGTTAGATGGCTAAGAAAACTAAAATAATTGAAAAACAGCAGCTCCCATTATAAATCAGCTCTTGTAAGTCAGGAAAACTCCCAAGACAGGTTTTACTGTACCACTTTTTTTTTTTCTGTGGTGAGAAAGTTAAAAATAGCAGATTTTTATAGTTGTAGTAGTTTTTTTTAAATTATTATCCCATTCCATAAGTCTCCATGATGAGTAAAAAGAGCTGATGTCGTTAGTTGGCTATCCAGGGGGCATCGCATGGAAGTGACAGTCAAAGTTGTAGAAGTAAAATAGTTAGCTTTTTGGAATAAAGATATTTTATAAAATGATGTTCTTATAATGGTGCATTGGGAGCAAAGTCTGACATTGAGGAAGAAGTTTTCAGATTTGAATCATATCCTTTTTCTATGAAAAATAGACACTTCGGCCAGTTTTTTATTTTTCTCAACGTTTCAACAAAAATCTTTTGTCTTCGTCAGGAGAAGTAAATAAAAAATAAAGCATTTGTCAAGGTGTTAAAAATTGTTCTGAGGTTGCAAGGGCAACCAAAGAAAAATAAAAAACTCTAACTGGCCGAAATGTCTATTTTTCATAGAAATATGAATACCGGCCAGGCAACCTCTATCCTCATATCCTTTTTGTTTAATATTGGTTTATTTTCCAAGAATATATATATTTAAAGATGCCACCACCATCATAGAGAATCTTCCATCATGACAAATTGATCACAATTTTGGTAGAAGAGAGTTTGGATAGATCACAAGACAATCTCTGATAACAAAAAAAAATGCTAAAACAAGAAAAGTTGTGAGGAATTGTTTATTTTATGGAGAACAATATCATACAACAGAATCTTTCACATAGACATGTCTATCTTTTAACAGATGCATAGAATTGAATGACAAACATGTCATGTGATGTATATAACAACTACTTTCCCTCAAGTCTTCTTGTGTGGGGGTCGGAGGAAGGATGGTCTAAACCGTTGGTTTTCGACCGCTACGAGACCCGGGTTCGATTCCCGTATTGGGCACTTTTTTTTTTCTGATTAAAAAAAAAATGCTCCAATGGCCCCTGATTCTTGCAAAAGTCCAACCCCACCAGCGAGTGCAAGTAATCAAACGGGGCTCTGGCACATTTTGTAAGTGCAAAGTCAAACTGCTTTTCACATGTGTAGACATGTGGTGCACTTACAGTAAAAGCAGTCGCCTTCTTTTACCCACCATGATTATCATGGCCTGTACCACGTGTACTAGGGATAAGTAAAAAAAAAAAAGTCTTCTTGTTTTAGCAATAAGTTTTAGTGTTTAAAGGAATGTTTAAAAGTAGACAAGAAGATCAGAATGGTAACAAAATGAAAGAGGCCATTAAAAGTTGTTAGCAGAGAAGTATCTATTGGAATATATTTGAACTGAACATATATTGTGAAGGAAGGGTGAGTATACAAGTGGTATGAACCATCAATTTTTAGCAGCCATGATTGGGATCCAATCCCATATTGGACACTTTATTTTTTTAGAATAAAAAAATTATTCCAATGGCTTCCGATTCTTTTGAAAAAGTCCAACTCACCAGTTGAGTGCAAGTAACTAAACAAGGCTCTGGAACACTTGTAAGTGCATAGTCAAAAACTGGATTTCCACGTGTGTAAACATATGATGCACTTACAGTAAAAGCAGTCACCAAAACTACCCAACATGGATTATTACGGTCTATACTACATGTACTAGAGATAATAATATCTCTAGAGATAATACATCAACTTTTTTTATTATTTCTGGAAAATGGACAATACCTTTCCTAGATTTAAAAGTCAATTATATAGGTTTAAACAGGTACAGCCTACACCATGATGATGAGTTAAACAGCCCTAAACACATAGGTAGTTGGGCTTTCTTGTTAAGTTAAAAAAAAAAAAAAGTATTTGACCATTTTTTCTCAGACGATTTTTTTAAATCAACATTCATTATTATTTGTTCCAATTGATAGTGCTCTGCTATCAGCAATGTTTGGTGGGGTGATTAACTCTTTCAGGAAGTGGAAAGTCTTTGATGTTGCCATGCAACTATTTTTTTTCAAGGAGACAGAGACAATTTTGTTCACAGTTGGTTATCTTATGTGTCTTCAATAAAGATCACTGTAATATCTTGCAGAGCTATTGTCTGAATCCTGATATACATGCTAAAAGGTACAAGTTCCTTAAGTTTTGTCCATGGGGGTAAATAAGTTTAAAATACTAAAATGTTTTTAAAAAGTATTTATATAAAAAGTTAACTTTCAAAGGTTTTTTTTTTAATGAGATCAATTAGAAAAAAATAGAGGTAATAGAATAAATTAATATTTTTACTTCCCTACTCTCTCTCTCTCTCTCCAAGACAATTTTCAGTGAATATCTTTAGCCAAAAAAAAAGATTTCTTTCCAATTCTGGAATATGTTTTGTGCAAGCGCGCTGAAAGTGATTAGGTTACCTTAACAATCACATTGTGACAAATTTGTGTGTTGTCCAGTGAGAGAGACTTTTTTTTTTTCTTCTGAGATTTATTTTTCTAAAATTTGTTATAAGAGCCGAGAGAGATCTCCTGTTGACCACAATATGAACTATAAGACTTCGAAAAAATTCATTAACCAAACAACATTTCAATAGATTCTAACTGATGGAGAAATAAATGGTGATAAAAACTGGCTCACCAACTTGAGAAAATACTACAAATACTCCAATACTATAGTACTAAATGATGGGGACTACCACACTAGAGATTGGTAAAACCTAAACTAACAAAGAACACATGGCCACAACAGTTACCATTTAACAAACCTAAAAAACTCTGCAAACAATCCCATTCCCAAGTTATGACTTCACATTGCTAACCAAACCGTGATGCGCAGGACATTTTAGGACGATTGAAAATTGACCTAGGGCTGAAAAAAATTCTTTCACTTTGCACAAAGTGTGAGGAAAACACATCAAAACACCAATCACATAGGTTCAATTCTTCTATAGCAAAAGACAATGAGAGAGTTCAATAAAGCACAATTTGGATTATTGATTATAGCTCAAAAAAAAAAGAGCTAATCTAAATAAATTAATAGTGTGTGACCTTTCAATAACAACGCTGTAACTGAAAGGTCACGCACAATTAATTTATTTAAATTAGATCTTATTTTCTTGTAGCTATGGAGAGAGGTCATATAAAAGACAAGATAGAAGAGTTGAATTTAAAAAAAAAACTCTATCCAAAGAAAGTCGGAGAGGTGAAGATCCATTCTAGCAGCAGTAGCTTTCAACGGGGCAAGTTTCACAACATCCTGCCTGCCTGCCTATTAACATCTCTGATTGATAAACACCGCTCTCTTCCCTGCTTCATTCATGGGGCCAAACTGGCATCATGACGCCCTGGTTTATTGGATCAAATAAATATGAATATTAACCCAAGGTAATAAGACCACAAATCCAAATAAATAGTGTGTGACGTTTCATTAACAGCGTTGTTACTGAAACATCACACACTACAGTTAAACCTGTCTATAGCGCCCCCTCTTGGGACTCACCAAAATAGGGTTCTATATAGAGGGGGTGCTATAGACAGGTCACTTTCAATGTAAATTGCATCGTACTACGTATTTAAAATCAGGCGCTATAGGGAGGGAGGCGCTATTTAGAGGGGGCGCTATAGGCAGGTTTAACTGTATTTAGATTTTGTCTTATTACCTTGTATTTCTAATCTATAATCCAATTTGTGCCTTATCAAACTTGAAAATATTAATATATCACAAAGTGATATGATTAAATCCAATAAAAAAACAATTTGGATTCCTGAGAAAGAGGAAGTAAAACCTGGTACAATTATAATTTGTATTGCGCCATCTATCAATACATTTTGCAATTATTTTTGACATTATCTCTACAGACCTTACTGCAATGATAGAAATTATTTGATAAGAGGGTTTGGTTCTTCCAGTTGTGAACCCTCTCAGTAGTTTGGTTAAAATGGATGTGCTAACAGTATTATTACCAGATGCTGCAACCAAAACATGACAAATGGTTTGTACTTGTTGTACCATCTGTAATCTCCAACTTACATCATTCCTATATTGATAGTATTCTTCGTGGTCATAAATATCATGCATTGACAATTTTTATCATAAGTTGATAAGGTAAAATTTGGATTATAGATTATAAACACAAGGTAATAAGACCAAATCCAAATAAATAAATAGTGTATGACGTTTCAGTAACAGTGTTGTTACCGAAACGCCACACACTATTTATTTGGATTTGGTCTTATTACCTTGTGTTTATTATCATAAGTTATTCAATAGTGCTTGTGTGTGGCAATTGAAGTTTATCCTCTCATGGAAAAGTAGCCTCCTAGACCCACAAGAAATCCAAATAACCTTCAAAATATTATAAATCATATTTTCTATCATTGTGCATTAACTTGTTGAGAGCAGATATTCACCCTAATGCCCTAGAGAAATCATTTCCAAACTGGAGATCATATATCTTGAGATTGTACAGAGGGTGTTTCCTTTCAAATGAAACGATTTCAAACGTCCGTTAGAACTTTATTTTTCGAACGTGAAATTTTTTCATGTGTTCTATGTGCTTCCCCTTCTTCTTGGCTATCTCCCTGCATCGGACTTTCCAAGCTGCGAACACTTCCTTGACTTTGGAGAGCGAAACATTCGACCACTCCTCTTGTGCGGCTTTCCAAAGTCCGGCCTCAGTTTTGGGACGTCGGTTGAAGAGCCGTTGTTTCAACATACCGAACCCGTAAAAATCCAGTGGGTTGGCGTCGGGAGACTTCACTGGAATGTCCGAGTTCCTGATAAAATTTAGGCCTAGGGTGTCCTTTATTTCTTGTAGGAACTGTTGGGTTTTGTTGGAGGTATGGGAAGAGGCTTTGTCGTGATGAAGGAACACTTTGTCCATTTCCCCTGGGTAAAGGTCCTTCAGTTGTTCGATGACAGGTTTCAGAACGCATTCTATATAGAATTCTGAGTTCACCTTCACCTTCGATGGAACCTTTATGAGCGGAAGGACTCCACGGCCAGTCATTACCCCGACAACCATGAAACCTATAGGGAAAGTTTCGGAGCATTGGTGAACCCAATTATCCGGGACCTGATTGCCTCTTTTGATGTAACAGATCTTCCGGATTCCATTGCAATACGTCACATACATCCATGCTTCGTCCAATGTTGCAGTATATTCCGATCTGGAACCGGCCAGGTGTTCCTCGTAGAGTTTCCGGGCATTCGTTGCACGGTTTTTCATGTGGAAAGGGGTGAGCTTGTGAACCTTGCCTTTTCGTCGGGTATCCAGTTCCAAATCTTTGTGAATGATGTTATTTATCGTTTTTAGCGATGTTCCACACATTCTGGAAAGTTGGCGCTGAGATGGTGGATTTTCAGTAGTTGCTAGCCGCTTTACCTTGGAAACCGTGGCGGGGGTCCGCACCGGACGTGGTCGATCGACTTGAAATTTTTGCCCATTGGATTCAGCTTCCCTTTTCTTTCCGATGCCATTTACTACCCTACATATTGTAGCTTTGCCAACATCTAGTCCTTCTGCTTTTAGCTTTTTCACTATGACGCTATAACTGTTTCCTTCTTTGGAAAGCTGCACAAGAGGAGTGGTCGAATGTTTCGCTCTCCAAAGTCAAGGAAGTGTTCGCAGCTTGGAAAGTCCGATGCAGGGAGATAGCCAAGAAGAAGGGGAAGCACATAGAACACATGAAAAAAATTCACGTTCGAAAAATAAAGTTCTAACGGACGTTTGAAATCGTTTCATTTGAAAGGAAACACCCTCCGTATACTCATAGACAAAACTTAGGAAGTTGTACCTTTTAGCATGTATATCGGGATTCAGACAATAACTGAATGATATTTGACACACAGTGACCATTATTGAAGACACACAAGATAACCAAGTGTGAACAAAATTGCCTCTGTCTACTTAAAAAAAAAACAGATGACCAATGACAGCAAAGACTTTCCACTTCCTTAAGTTTTGTCCATGAGTGTAATATAAAGAAATGGATAAGTGGTCATGAATAGAAATGCCATGGTAACAAGAGACCACATCCAAATAACTAATTCATGTGCTGACTTTTCAGTAAATACATTGTTATCAACCTCAAACATTAGTATTAATGTAGAAAAAGACTGAATGCTGTTAGAGAAATATCACATAAAAATTCCTTATTAATTAGTCTTGCTGCATTGTAAAAGAGAATATAGGCAAATATTACAAATAATAGCCCCTGGGCTAAAAATTTTGCAGGAAAACAAAGTACTTTTAACTGGTGAGCAACCAACCACCTCCCACCACCATTGTGAAATCCAAAATTTCCTGAAATAACCCAATATCCAATCGATAAAACCATGGCTACTCTTGGTCCCTCCTGGAAATGCTCTTTTACAAAGGATTCTACTGTCTACAACAAGAAGCTTAGATGAAGGAATTGTAAATGTGCCAAGCCACTTTGAAGTTACTCCTTCACCAGGGATGTAATACTGTGGTGGTGACACAACAAACTCTTAAAAAGATGCACTGCCACATAAGGCTCAGCTAGAGGAAGAATTCCTCGAGACCCAGGATATTCAGAGAATAGTGTGCCCAACCAGATCAGACTGATAGTTTGGAAGGTTCTAAAGATGCATTGGATCAAGAAGAACAAGGATATTCAGAGAATAGTGAGACCAACCAGATCAGACTCTGATAGTTTGGAAGGTTCTAAAGATGCATTGGATCAAGAAGAACAAGGATATTCAGAGAATAGTGTGACCAATCAGATCAGACTCTGATAGTTTGGAAGGTTCTAAAGATGCATTGGATCAAGAAGAACAAGGATATTCAGAGAATAGTGTGACCAACCAGATCAGACTCTGATAGTTTGGAGGTTCTAAAGATGCATAGGATCAAGAAGAACAAGGATATTCAGAGAATGGCTTAGCCAGCCAAATCTCCTAACCAGACTGACTGATAGAACAGGTATAGGAGGTTCAAGAAAGAAAGGCATTAGATATCTCTCTCCCATCACTGAGCTAAAACTCAGCCATCTTGGAGAGTGAGTAGGATTCATCATCTAAGAGTTACCTTCAAGTGTAATATAGTGAGGGGGACTTGGGGCTCATCAGAGAATATTATCTGAATTCATTTATTTTATACTGATGGAAATTCTCTGTAGGAAAGTGCAGGGGACATGGATCAGGATATGAGGTTAAGATTGATAGACTTTTATCAAACAGCAATATATAAAATGTCTATTTAGGTTGTGTTTAGTTGTGGTGCTATCAAAGTATTTATTTACTTGTGCTGGGTCTTAGCAGTTCTCACTGATAAGCCGGACGGGTGAAAACTAAAGTGTTGACCAAAATATCAACATCAAGACCACTGAAGGGAACCACTACCACAGCAAGTCTTTAAAAGTCCAATAAAAATTTCTCCAATATGGCCCCCAATTCTTGCAAAAGTCCAACCCCACCAGCCCCACGGGGCTCTGGCACATTTGTAAGTGCAAAGTCGAACTGCTTTTCACATGTGTAGACATGTGGTGCGCTTACAGTAAAAGCAGTCGCTAACTACCCACCATGATTATAATGGCCTGTACCACGTTTACTAGGGATAAGCAAAAAAAAATAAAGTCCCATAATCTGTGCATCAATATCCAAATAAGCGATTTCCCTCCTCCTTATCTTCTCTCAATCATAGAAAGGGATCTGTGGATCATGAGACAAAGGAAGGTAAAAATCAGGAGAGCTTTGTAGTTAGGCTGCTGCCAGTAAAAGGCCTGACAGTCAACAATTCAGGAACTCTCTCAAGCAAGATGGTTGAATAGCACAGGTCCTTGAAAAATGTCCATCTTTATATGATTGAGAAGATATAGGTAAGAAGAAGACGTGAAAAATAAACTTGTGTTATTTGGGGTAACTTCCCAGTGACTGTTCTTTCTGTAAAACTATAGTAAAGCCTTACGTTCATGGATTTATGTAAAAAATGAGTGGATAGAATAGGTTGCAGTTCTTAACATGGATTCAAGAACATGTACTAAGTAGCCATGGCACTGACCGTATATTTTAAGATAGGTTTTTCTATAAATCTGTATTTGTGTTTCTCTGTATTCAGTGGGATATGGCATAGAGTGATAGCTTCCGCATTTATACTGTTAACGTCACAACTCTATCAATGTTAATTGGATAGATGGATTGACCAACTTGGGCCCAAAATTGTCCAAAACATCAATCCTTCGCAGTATAATGACCTGAACAACAACCTCTCTGAAGAAGGGGAGTTCTCCCAAAACTCAGCCTGATTTCCACATTTAGCCCTCCCTAGATTTATTCTTGTGACTGGTGGGGGGGGGGAGTCTTTGCGGGTCAGTGAATCAACAACGACTGTTGCTCTGATGATGGTGGAAAAGTCTATTATTTGATGCTAGAACATTAGCTCATCACACATGCAGCCAGAAATCTGAGGTCATACCATCTTTGAAATGGAATCAATTTCGACTTCACAATACAATCCAGAATTCAACTCCCATATTACTATTCCCCATGGACACTTTTTAAAATTATTTATTTATTCACTCCTGTGATAAGGCACAATTTAGTTTGTAGATAAGATATGCAAGGTAATAAGACCAAATCCAAATAAATAAATAGTGTGTGACGTTTCGGTGATAAAAGCGTTGTTACCCCATTAGACAAAAACACATTCAGTACTTTTGTCTGATGATGGTAATAACACTGCTACTGAAACATCACACACTATTTATTTATTTGGATTTGGTCTTATTACCTTGCGTATCTTATCTACAAACTAAAGTATCTACAAATATTTATTTGGTGTTATTTCCTTGTGTTTTTATGTATTCACTCCATTAAGTAAATCTTTGATTAATTATTCACTTTGAATTTTCACTTTCCTTCAATATTATCATACTACTGTCATTAGTAGTCTGGTGACTTTCAACAATAACAAAATTCAGGATTTGTCATGCCATCCCTGGAGCCTTCTAATCATAACTGCCTCAATTCTCCTCATCTCTCCTTTCCACAAAATTCTCTTCAAACCTATTACATAGGAATATTACATTAGAAACTCATTATAACTACCTCTTTTTAATATGCCACAACTTGATTGTAACATCATAATTCTCAAGTTTTGAGTCTGAATTATTTTAACTCTGTGGTTAAAACAACAATGGTGTACTAAACTTTTGGTTCACTATTGCCATGTGTGTGGTTCACTCTATTATTACACTAGAAGTGGAGATTCAGGTTTGTTATAAGGGAAAATTTGCTATATCTCCGGTGTGTGTTCACAGCATAATATATAAAAGCCAACAATCTTGGTGCAAGAAACATGATAATACCCTCCATTATATACAGAATACTAGCCGAATGACCCGGGCAACGCCCGTGTTTTACCCGATTGAATGTTTTGATTCAAATACTATTTGTTACAATTATAAATTGGCGCCTTATATAAATGCATATGTTAGTTAATAACTATAGCCTATGTGCTTTATCTGTCTATGTACTGTTGGCTTCCGTGGGCGTCTCTTACTGGGAAAAAGAAAGAGAGGATTCCATTTGGTTATTAACTAATATATGCATTTATTTAAGGAGCGACCCGCTCCAACACAATGGTTACAAAAACGAAAAAGCAAGTGGGGGGGGGGGGGGGGGGGGGCAAAGGTGGCGTGATCGTAGCCAACCAATAGGAGGGCGCCATTCCAAAAAAAAAAGCAAACGGTGACAGAGATGACTGATTAAGAGATGAAGAATGACGCTCGTAACTGTATATAGAATATGTTGCCTTTTGCTGACAATGTAGTAACATTGTGGCACTGAAGAATCAGTTACAACACCCCAGCGCATATTGCAGGGTGAATTCTCAGTATTCAATCATGCACAGAGAGCTAAACCTCAACAATAATTCTCCAACATTACATATTAGATGGTTGGGGGGGATGAGTGGTCTAAACCATTAGTTTTTGACCACTACAACCCAGGTTTGAATCCCGCATTGGGCACTTCTTTTTATTAAAAAATAAATTAAAAAATGCTCCAATGGTCCCTGATTCTTGCAAAAGTCCAACGCCACCAGCAAGTGCAAGTAAACAAACGGGGCTCTGGCACACTAGTAAGTGAAAAAGACAAACTGCTTTTCACCTGTGTAGACATGTGGTGCACTTATAGTAAAAGCAGTTGCTGACTACCCACCATGATTACCATGGCCTGTACCATGTGTACTAGGGATAATAAAAAATATATTAGATGAGTCTGCTGGTACAGTAGAATCTCCCTGTAAAGGACAACACCTAGTTGGAGAGCCAAAAGTGTCCTTTAGAGAGAAGTGTCCTCTTATCTGAGAGTTGCTAAATAGTAAAAATGGTCATTTTGGCATTGAGAACTGACCTTTGTAGAAAGGTGTCTTCTAGCCAGAGTGTCTTCTCATGGAGGTTCTAATATATAGGCACGAAGTGAAAAGTTTGAAACAAGTTGTAAAGGTATATAGAATTGAATTTATTGCTTTTTTTCCTTATCGAGCCAAAAAAAAAGGGCTTGTTGTAAAAAAAAAAAAAAAAGTCAGCATCTGGGAAACATCCATTTCTATTGTTCAAGTTAAATGGGGATCCATTGCATCTAAGAGTGGAAAAAGGTGCTCGTAGATCTGAAGATAAATAAAAAAGAATGGGTTGAGGATATTTTGAGGGCTTGCGCTCTCTCTCTTTTCAAGTTCATATAGTAGGTAAACAAATTCCATGTTAAACTGGAAAATAGGAAGTATATCCTTTGAATAATTTTTCTTATAATCTAATATATTTGTTTCTTTTAGGTTTAAAATTATTATGCCCTGTGATTTTTCTATGCTCTACAAATTATTTTAAGAGACAATTTAAAGAAGCCTTTTTGATTCAAAAGAAATGTGCTACAATCAACAGAATGGAAGAAAGAGGAAGTATATCATTGAAAAAAAAAATATATATATATATATTTTTTTTTTTTAACAGAGAGCTCAATTACCTTATCTTGTCTATTTTTATGAAATAATGAATTATCTTTCAACATTAATTGATCCCTGAGGTTTCAATGACCTGCTAGCATCTGCTACAATAAGAAAAAATATATATTCTGGGAAGAAAGAATGCTGATATAATTACAAAGATCCTTTACTAATTAAAAGGGATTTCATAAAAACAATAAGGACAAGATATTAAAGAAAAAAAAAACTAGGCAAAATTATATATACACTAGCAGCTCATGCCTACCAGCGGCCTGACCTATTCAAGATAACCAACTAGCTAACCTTTTTTTTTTGCTTATCCCTAGTACACAGGCCATGATAATCATGGTGGGTAGAAGTAGGCGACTGCTTTTACTGTAAGTGCATCACATGTCTACACATGTGAAAAGCAGTTCGACTTTGCACTTACAAATGTGCCAGAGCCCCGTTTGGTTACTTGCACTCGCTGGTGGGGTTGGACTTTTTGCAAGAATCGGGGGCCATTGGAGCATATTTTAATCAGAAAAAAAAAGTGTCCAATGTGGGAATGGAACCCAGGTTGTAGCGGCCGAAATCCAACGGTTTAGACCATCCTTCCACCAACCCCCACTAGCTAACCTAACAAAGCTGAGATATATAGGCAGAGACGCTATTTAGCACAGACAATATTACAACTAATATACAAATTATAACAAGAGAGTATTACATCGTAGAAATATCCTAGAATTTCCACTTTCAACAAATATTAGGAGGGCTTGGCTCATCATTGGTGAACCCTCCAAGTGATATAGCAATAGAATAAATATAATGAAAGGCAGTGCCATCTGTATATTACAACTGAATCTGTCCGCACCCCATTCCATGAGATCATGAACTCATTTGTGTAATCTTTGAACAAGGGGATAAGAAACAACAACAACACAACTGAATCTATGTTTTTTGGGGGTCGGTGGAAGGCTGGTATAAACCGTTGGTTTACAACCGCAACGACCCAGGTTCGATTCCCGCATTGGGCACTTTTTTCTGATAAAAAAAAAAAAAATGCTCCTATGTCCCCCTATTCTTGCAAAAGTCCAACCCCACCAGCGAGTTCAAGTAACCAAACAGGGATCTGGCATATTCATTTGTAAGTGCAAAGTCGAACTGCTTTTCACATGTGTAGACATGTGGTGCACTTACAGTAAAAGCAGTCGCCTTCTACCCACCATGATTAACATGGTCTGTACCACGTGTACTAGGGATAAGAAACAACAACAACTGAATCTATGTTTTTGCATCATTTTTTTACAAATAAATCAAACTTTCTACTGTCCTTACAGCGATGATAAAATATTGGCAGAACTTGGCCCATCACAATGGTTTTAAAGAACAAAGGTCATAAGCCTTGAGATCAGTAAATTTTCTACAAATATATACATCACTGGCAGAGAGGGTGTTCTATTATAATTAACAGTATATAATAAATGGCAATTTTATATCTAATTGATTTCTCAAGCTCATAATGTGTCAAGTTACTCTTTTGTCTCCCTATAAATAAATGTGAAAATTCTAAACTATAATAGATGCGTATGATTCTTTTAAAAATTAAACAACTTATATTGCCCTTACTGCAATGGAAAAATTAATTGGAGGGTTCACTACTGATGAGCCAGGCCCTCCCATTAATTTTTTCCATTTCAGTAAGGGCAGTATAAATTGTTTAATTTTTAAAAGAATATTTTTTTTTTACTTATCCCTAGTACACGTGGTACAGGCTATGGTAATCATGGTGGGTAGAAGTAGGCAACTGCTTTTACTGTAAGTGCACCACATGTCTACACATGTGAAAAGCAGTTCGACTTTGCACTTACAAATGTACCAGAGCCCTGTATGGTTACTTGCACTCGCTGGTGGGGTTGGACTTTTGCATAAAAGAATATGCATCTATAATAGTTTTGAATTTTCATAACAGATGGCGCGCTAATGCATCATAATAAATAAATCTACCGCTATACAAAAGCAAAAATTATTTGGTTTACTGATGGAAAAACCAAGGTATCAGGAAAAAAACTTGAATAAGAAAACTTAGGTTTTCCATTTATTAATGTGGATTTTGGTTTCGTTGCTTTTTATTTTGGATGTGACCCAAATGATTTACTCTAGAGCCTCGTTACTTTTTGATTAGGATATTAACATGATGTAGTGTCTCTGTTGTGGAGGTTGACCATCATTTCACTCTGTTCCAGTCTCTTCACATCTTCTATTATCATATACACAAAAACCTTTATTAAGACATGGAGTGATCAATTTGGATTTTAGATTATAGATACAAGAAAATAATACCCAATCTAAATAATTTAATAGTGTGTGACGTTTCGGCAACAGCATTGTTACCATCATCAGACAAAAGAATAAAATCATTTTATTCTTTTGTCTGATGATGGTAACGATGCTGTTGCCGAAACATCACACACTATTAAATTATTTGGATTAGGTATTATTTTCTTGTATCTAGGACATGGAGTCTTTTACAAGGAGTCTGCATATGAAAATAAAATTTTAAAAAATGTAAAAGCTAATCACATTTAATGATAATAATGAAATTTATATACAGGAAAACTTAATTAAGACAATCAGGCTCATGAATAAATTAGTCTGAGTAAATCCAAGGAAAATAAATTTCTCTTATACCTAGATTTGCCACTGAGCATGCAAAGATAAAAAGTAAAAGCTAATCATATATCATTTCTATTACCATATCATTCTTTGAGATTAACATGAACCAGTGCTTTTCTTGGTCTATCTCTCCTTTACATGAAGAGTACAAAATTATTGGATCCTAAGAGAAAAAAAAGCCAGTTTTTTTAAATTAAAATACAGTTAAAAATCTTCAATTTAACACCCCATAGGGATCAGAATTTACAGTTGAATTAAAGTCAGTGTTAAATTAGAGTTGATTAAGATGAATATGGGAGTCTGACTGTCATGTGGTGTCCCCTGGATAGTCAACCAACAACAGCAGCTCTTTTTACCTATCATGGAGACCCATCAAGATGATTATCAATTCATTCCAACATTTGACTAATGGTAGACATTTCTCTATAACATTTTGTTGCTGACACATAAGGGACGTTGAAATACAAGTAGGTGATGAGGCAAGTTAAAAGTAAATAGGCTGATTGGGATTTGAAAATATGGTAGAATTATAGTAAGTGATGAGAACTATAGTTGAGGGGTTAAATCAAAGATGGAAATTTGGAAAGGGGGAACTGGTTGAGATTTGAAAAATTCAAAAACTAGTTAAAGTGTTGAATTGAAGGGTTATGCTGTAATAGCAAAAAAAAAAACACTTTTAGACAGCTAAATCTTATGATGCATTACCGCGTCTCTGTTATCAAAATTCAAAACTATTATAGACGCGTATGATTCTTTTTTAAAATAAATAATTTATACTGTCCTTACTGCAATGGAAAAATTAATGGGAGCCAGGCCTTCCCATTCATTTTTCCATTGCAGTAAGGACAGTAGAAATTGTTTATTTTTTAAAATAATCATATGCGTCTATAATAGTCTTGAATTTTGACAGCTAAATCTACCAAAATGGTGACATAGCTTTGGCAAACATGGCAAGTCCAACTATGAACCCATTTTAAACAGTATCAATATGTTGTAGATTTGATCTTACCAAATCCTACTAGTGAATCTCAACCACAGAATGTTCCAAATTTACCAAGGAGGAGGCATTTAGTCCATACCTAGTTATATATTAGTGCCAATTTCCTTGCCAATAATTTCAAAACCTATTTTTTAGGCTTAAAATTGCAGTTTGAGAGCTACCTGGTGCATTTTAAAAAGGTGGAAGGAATATTAACTATTGTACAAGTAATGGTTAGGAGCTTCATGTATATATATATAAATCGACTCTTGCATATAAAGAGATCTCAGCTCACCATCCAAAAGACTACCAAGTAGGTACTGGTTTCCAAAAAAAGGTTAACCTTTCAACTCTGGCAATTTGTAGCTATGCAGTTCAGTGGGTCCTCCTTAGATGGTATTTCCAAGCCACACTCTGGCAGCAAATGCTACAAACTCCTGCCATTCTTGGGTAGGTGTGATATCCCCCAAAAACTTTTAAGCATTTCTAAGATGTTTAAATTTGTTATTCCTTTTATTATAATTATTCCATATAATTTTTTCATATGCTTTTACCAATTTTGATATACAGAAGAATCTCACAGCCTCTTATAATAAAAGTAAAGTGATTTGGTTATAACATCATAATTCTAAAGCTCCAAGGCTTTAGTCTCAACAACTACATGGGGTGGTTTGGTGAAGGAGTGGTATACACTGTCCATTTTTAACAGCCACAACCTGGGATGGAACCCTGCATTAGGCACTTTTTTCTGAAGGAAAAGACAATTGCTTCAATGGCCCCCGATTCTTACAAAAGTCTAACCCCACCAGTAAGTAAAAAGTAAACAAAATGGGGATTTAGTACACTTGGAAGTGCAAACTGCTTTCTACATGTGTAAAAGCCTTCGCTTACTACCCACCATGATTATTATGGTGTACTTTGGATAAGTACCAGCACCACATGGTTATAACAATGATCCACAACATGATGTGGTTATAATAGGGTTTGGCTATATATATATACTAGACGGGTGACCCGGGCTTCGCCCCGGGATTGACCTGTGTGCATATCTACCCGTACAAAAGCTACATACCTATACTTTCGATATTTGCGGACCTATAATGAGGTATTGTTAACAATAGATTATTTAAGGAGTGACCCGCTCCAACCTCCAACACAATAGTTACAAAAACCAAAAAGCGAGTGGGGGGGGGGGGCATGATGGGGGGGCAAAGGTGGCGTGATCGTAGCCAACCAATAGGAGAGCGCCATTCCAAAAAAAAAAAAGCAAACGGTGACAGAGATGAAGAATTATTAAGAACGCATGACGCTCATAACTGTATATAGAATACAGTAAAATCTCATAATCATAATCAGTAGAAAGAGGCTTTTATAACAGCAATGTGATTATAACATCAAAATTCTAAGGTCATAAATTTTAAGTCTCTATTGTTTTAACTGTGGTTATAACAACATAAAATCTTGGTACCAAGTGATGTTGCTATATAGCAAGGTCGATTGGTTTAATAATTTTGACACAGAGAGTCTAATGATGATGTATTTGTATAATTATAAAATCATTGAACACAATATCATTGCCAGCCAATATATTTAGAATGTGCACTTACAGGGAAAGCAGTCAAACTACTACCATAATTATGGTTCGTTCCACAGGTGTAATACAAATAATTTAAAAAGAAAAAAAGTATTTAGGATGACAATGGAATGTCTCCAACTAACATTGATTGAGACCATATACACACAAGTGGGGGGGGGGGGGAATTTGAAGAATTCTGTCAAAAAAGTAGTTTTGTTTATGTTGATGTCAAGGACACCTAAAGCTAATAAACTAGACCAGGTGGTCATAACAAATCTGGTCTGTCAAATGGTGCATTCAAAATGTGGCAAGGAAGTGAGGGCATCAAAAAGACATCAAAGTGTGCCCTTCTCCATATATATGGAACCATATATAACTCCATGAACCATTATTACAATCCTATCAGTTGAGCTCATACATGCTTTATGCTCATGCATGCTAAAACCACACAAAAAAAGTCCAATAAAAAAAAAAGAAACAAATACAGTAGAACCTCTTCCTAAAGGGCACCTAGATGCAAAATTACAATACAACAACAACAAAAATCTTTATTAAGACCTTTTGGTCTTAAGCAGATTCTCTGAGGAGAAGAGAGTATACATAGAAATCACAGTAACAATAATGTACAATGTATAGGAGGAAGGAAGAAAGAAAGAGCTTGGCATATACTTATATACAAGTAATTGAGAGCAAGCAGTTACTTTTCTTAAAAAAAAAACAATAATTCTTTGATGCAGAAAGTGTCCTTTTTAGAGACAGGTGTCCTCTTACCAGAGAATAGCTAAATAGTAAAAATGGTCATTTTGGCACTAAAAATTGTCCTATGTAGAGAGGTGTCCTCTAGTGGGAGAGTCCTCTCATAGATTCGGTCCATGTCACAGTCCACACAGCTTTCCTGTATGGATATTAAATTTGGACAATGACCAAAGAACTGGAGCTGAAAATGAACTATTTTGACATCTGGTTACTCTAGAAGTGATCTCAAGATCAAATGGACAGATGGGATAAAAAGAAGTTTAGAGAGAAGATTTAAGGAAGAGTATAGACTTTGAAGTGAAGTAAACAAATGTGCAAGTTTATAGGACATTTGTTATCACCAGCAGATCATCTATTGAACCTGCTGGAGGGAGGAGGATACCTTAAAGAATGAAGGAAGAACAAGAAAAGATTGGTTCAATAAACAGACAGAATGGTCTGAGAGTAGGAAGAGGTCAATTGCACACAGAACAGAGTGCATTCCATGATGACCAACCATCAGAGATGCCATTACATGATGATGATGCTTTTCAACATGATGTTTCAGAATCATTATCCTCAGAGCCTAGTGAACTCCTACTATATACTCTAGTCACACATACACAAGCCTTTATTAAGACATTCCGTCTTATATAGACGATTCTCCTGTTAGAAATGAATCTAAAAAGAAATGAGAAGCAGGGGAAGAAATTGAATCCTCGCTCAGAAAAGAGAAAAAAGAAAAAAAGGAAAGAATATCTATATACAAAAGTTGAGACCATATATATCGTTTTTCGTGCCTAGAACACAGTGAAGAAGTAGACTATTGAGTAAATGGTTGCATCTTGTGAAGAAAAAAATATTTCTACACAGTTCGGTTACTTTTGTTAGGTCTTTTTCCTCTTTGCAGCCTTGAAAAAATTAGAGAACTTTAAAATAGCTGACCCATTATCCATCAAGTCTGAAAGAAAGGAATACAGCGAAAAGTGTGGATGAGCAGCTCTACCGCAAAAAGTTTCTCTTTCCATAGTGAGAGACATACATTCGAATATATAGTGTTCCAGTTTGGATATTTTATTCCTTTGGAAAAGTGGACGAAATATGTCCTCTTTCTTCCTATTTCTTATGTGATTTTCCTGGTAGAAAACAAGAAGTATTCTTATTTGAGCAATGAATCTCTGCAGTGGAAGATTGGTTAGTAAATAATTACTGCATACTCTAGTCAGAGAAGAGCTATAAACCAATACTTCTAGTATTGCATACCTATTTGGCCTTATTATCTATCCTGTGTAAAAAAGGAAAACAAAACAAGAAAAACTTGTCAAAAAAAGACGAGAGGTTTTGTACAGTCAAATCTAAATAACGGAGACTTGCTGAGAAAGTAACAATTAGTCTCTAATTATATCACTACACCCAATTAACTTTTTTTTCATGATTACATTTATATAAATGTGTATGTTTTTCATTATATATTTCAGGTGGATATATCAGTGCTTCCTCAATCAGATTCCTCCAGGATGATGAATCCACATAGTTTCCACATGGTCTTGGTTTCACTTGGCCTACAACACTATTGTAGTAGATGAATTTGTACAAGACTATATATACATTTAAATATACAGTAGAACCTCCCTGTAAAGGACAACACCTAATTGCAGAGCCAAAGTGTCCTTTAGGGAAAGGTGTCCTCTTATCGGAGAGTTGCTAAATTGTAAAAAATGGTAATTTTGCAAATGAAAACTGTCCTTTGTGGAGAGGTATCCGCTAAAGGGAGGTTCTACTGTATATATTTTTTATTGGGATTACTGATATAATTATAGGACTATTATAGTCCTAATTAGTATAATTATAGTAACATCGTTGTCACCAAAACATCATGCATAATTTAATCATTTGGATGTGGTCTTGTTACCTTCTAACTCTACAATCCTGGTTTCACTGTTTGTCATTCCTCAGTGGTTGTTGGATGGTGTGCAGGACAAACACGAGTCCCGAGACATCAGCCAACAGAGGTAAATTCTTCAACTGTAAAGATGTTAAGAAATGTCTACTGATATGTCCCAGCAGTGATTAACCACAATTTCATGGCGGGCTCTATCCACATATCATGGAGTTCCAAGCCAGGATGGAGGGAAAGAAGTAACAAGTTGGCTAAAACACCTGGGTTCAGCTGGCCTGGCTGTTCTAGGGACACAGGATGAACAGCTCCAAGTTAGGAGGAGCTACACATGGCATCTGTTTCTCGTGTCAGAGGCAGCCATTTGATGCTAAATCAGCTTCCTACTGAGGAGCACTCCCAGACCTATACTGAGAGGAAAACAGATAGTGTACTGCTCTCCATCGTGATATCTTTATATGATTGAGAGAGAAGATAAGAAAGAAGCTGGATTCAATCAGGAGAGACATGTCATTTTTGTTTTTACAAAAGTGGTAGGTCAAGAAGAGGGTTGTTTATTTGATTGGTCACTCATGGAGGTTTTGCTGTTGTCTAAATTATTTTACCTCGAGATGGCACAATAAAGTAAACTAGGGTGAGACAAGAAAGTCTGAAGAGTAGCCATAGTCTTGCTAAAACATCCTGTAGTTTATTGATTTGTTCCGGTTGCTTCTTGATTGATACTATGTGTCATCACACTGACGGCATTTTTTTCATTATTTCTCTTGCAATAATACAGTTACATCTTTCAAGAGTGGCAGCAAAAAAAAAAAAAAAAAGTAATATTCCTGGTCTCTATTGGAGGTGGAGGTTTCTTATTGGAGGTTGGATTATATTGAATAGAGTTATTTTTATTTTACAAAGATGGTTGGTCCTTCACCAGAATTTCTTTTAAATATCCCTTGTGTAATTGGAGACTATGTATAATGATATTTTCCAATTTTTGTTCAGGATTATGCTATAAATCCTGTTTAGTGGCCCCATATGCTTGCTAGATGTTCTGTCTCCCTCTATTTAAGATGGTAATAGTTGAGATCCTCACTTAAACCCCTCAAATTTGATTTGCCTAGTATGTTCTATAAGGGACCTACCAGAAAAGTAGTTTTTGTCAGATTATAGTATCTATATCCATTCACATTCATTCATTCCAATGCAATTAGAAAGCAAATGAAGAGGCTTAAGGTTAGTGATCAAAAAGATTTGACCAAGATACTAAGTGAAAAAGACAAAGTATCAGATTTAATACCCACTAAAGACAGCAACATCTATCAACCCTGAATTTGAAATCTATATTGGACAATTTTATTGGTTTTAAGGGCTTTGTTTCTTTCATCAATAGACGACTGTTCAGAGATTCAATTCACTAAGCATCTTGGCCAGTTTTTTATCAGTGCTTCCAATGCCCACTCAAAATGTACAAGATTTTTTCCCGAATCTAAGAAAGAGCAGGTAAGTAAAAGATAAGAGCTCTTGAAAACTTTGTAAATGTACTGTTTATTCAGATGTGTGTATTCTAAAGCCATCGTATCCCCCTAGGCACAATGATTATCGTGACCCTCTACTATCTTGGGATAAGAAGTAAAGTAGTTCACAATGTTCAGTAGTCTCTACTGAGGGGATTGATTCTACAAAGATGGTTTCTCAGGAAAATAGCCCTTATAAACTTCATCATCATCATGCCATTTCACTCTGTTCTGAGCAATTCTCTTCATAGCTTCTAATTCCTAACTATGCATTAGATTATCCTTCTTTGGTCTGCCTCCCCTTTCAATCTTCAAGGTGTATCCCTCAAGTTAGGTCAATAGATGATCACCAGATGATGATCCTTGGAGTCCTGCAAACTTCTGTGTGTTTCCTTTTGATTACTTCATTCAGAAGGCAATACTCTTCATTAAATCTTCTCCAAACTTCTTTGTCTATCTGTCTACTTGATCTGGAGTATTCTTCTAGCACATCAGTTGTCAAAAAGATTTAATTTTCTGCTTTAGTTCTACAAGCTTGATACCTTAATATGATTGTGTGAAGATAAGAAAGAAAAAGGAAGAAGAGATGTGAAAGTATCTATGAAAATAAAGTTTTTCTTCAGGACCAGAACTTATTTCTCTAACAATCACCAATATGGTATAGACACTTTTGTTGTTTAATAAGTTTCCAGTAATGTTCATGAATATCAATTATATTGGGTCTTCTTCTTTCTTATCTTCATTCAATCATATTAAGGTATCAACTCTCATCCATTGATAAGCTTTACTTATCCTGTTTTAAAACTCTTTATTCAGACATTAACTACATAGCATTGCTTACATAGTAGTATTTACATATGGAAATAACAATATACACATAGTAAAGTCAGTTTTACATGAGTCAAAGTTTCAGTTTAGCAAGTAAAGATGAATATAGAGAGAGAGTATGTGTATTTACACCATTTGTATACATTAGAAACTCCGCCTTTGCCGGTCCCAAAGCCCAGATGAAAAATGAGGAGGGGGAGCAGTAATAAGCTCACTAAAAAAACCTGGGCTCAGCTGGCCCGGCTGATTTGTACCCTGTAAGGGCTCCTAATCCAGGAATACCGGATGAGCAGCGTTTGTACTCCATGTTAGGAGCGGCTGCACATGGCATCTGTTCCTCATGTCAGAGGCGGCCATTTATTTTGGAGCTAAGTCGGCCTGCCACTGAGTAGTGCTCCCAGTCTTAATGACAAAGGTAGACGCATTCTACTTCACTCAGTGTGGAGATAAGAAAGAAGAAGATATACATTAGACATGAGCCTCTAAAAGTGAGTCAAACTTGGTTTTGATGTTGTAGTCTTAGTTAAATTTGATTATTATCCAGAATTTGTATAATCCAAAATTACATACTTGGCAATGGTAAAAATGTGTCTCTTATCCGTTGCTACATGATCAAAAACAAATTTTCCTCGATCAAAAACAAAACGTGAATCACTACTCTCACAGATATGTTTTAATTTTACATAAAAACGCGCTAACGACCCAGCAGACACCATCAAAAGTCTCAAGCTTGATACCCTGAAATGATTAAGTGGGGATAAGAAAGAAGAAGAAGAGGGTATCAACTTTTAGACTTGACAACCATCATGACTGGGTGAAGTAGAATGCATCTGCCTTTGTCATTATGACTTGGAGCACTACTCAGTGGCAGGCCGACTTAGATCCAAAGTAATGGCCGCCTTCTATATTGGATGGTTATATTTTATCAATGTTATTTGCATCATAGTATAATGGAGTTGTGATAGTTAGGAAAAATAGCTGCAATGATGCTCATTAGCCAATTAGGCAATATGCATTTTAAATTGGTATAGTGGCAGAAAGTTTAGAGACATATAAACATGACAGCTCAGCTTCCTTATTGCTATTTATGGGATAGATATATGCAAAATCAGAGAATTAATTTGAATATCTTCTAATTTTAAAGAAAAAAATGGACTTTATCTTATGTAAACAAAATATTGATGGAAGCAGTTATTGTATTATGCATTGTTACGATGTACTATATAATATATTGAGACGTTACAAAAAACAATTTTCAATTGTACATAATTTCCTTTAAAATGTTATTTTAATTTTTCATATGTTTATTTTCATTTTTATTTTCCATTCATTAAAAGTCAATGATGTACATACTAAATTAGTAAAAACTCAATAAAAACGATATGTAAAAATATACATAAACAAATGGCTTGTAAAAGAAAGCAGCAATAAATGAGTTTAGGCAAAATGTCTATTTCATTAACAAACATTTCACTTTTAAAATAATAAACTTTAAAAATAAAGTTTTACTAAACTAAAATTAGCGTTTTAAAAATAAAAACGTGGCATTTGGCGCAGTCGAACAGGATACGGAAAAAAAAATGGCGGAAAATCCAAACAACAGGTTGCAAAAATTCAACGGCTCGAAGTCGGCAATTAGGCCTGAGTCATGGATCAAATTATATGATTTTGAAAATAATTCTTTAAAAGAAGATGAAAAAATCAAAAATCTTATGTACTACTTGACAGATTCAGCACTTGAATGGTATGCAGACGAGATTATTTCAAATCCTGCAATAAAAAGATGGGAAGTTGTAAAGGAAAAGTTGATTCAAAGATTTGGTTCATACAACGCAAATCCAATTGTCTCAGCATCACATCGAATATTAAAACGAGAAGAATCAATAGAAAATTATTTTCAAGATAAAATTCGCCTGTTAAATCAAACCCATCTAACGAAGGAGGAAAAAATTCATTTATTAACAGACGGACTTCCAAATGATTGGAAAGATTTAATTGTGGCTGCACAGCCAACTGACGCCACAAAATGGTTTCATATCGCAGCTTCAATTGAACAAAATAGGGCTTCAATTCAGTTTAAGCCTAAAAACAAAATACATCTCGCGACAAAAAATAATGATAATAAAAAAAATGTTTGCCCATTCTGGTGTCCAATATGTTCGAAAAAGGGAATAAAAATTAAACATTGGGTCACAGATTGTGAGGATTATGATCCTAATTATAAAAAGGATAGGCCTAATCAAAACACTTCAGTGAAACAAGTATGCGGAGCCCCGGAATTGTTGAATGTAAGTACTTTGACAAATACCCCTACACAAGGAGCTTTCAAGCTTATCAACATAAGTGTTGAAGTAAATGGAATTCCTGCGCAAGCATTTGTGGATACTGGAGCAACAGTATCAATAATCAATTGGCGATTGTTCAAGCGAACCCGTCTTCAACTTCAACCAAATTCAGACATTCACATCAGCCAAGCGGATGGTGTTACCAGGACATGTGGAAGCCTTCAGACCAAGGTAAGAATAGATAAACTAATTAAACCTGTAACTCTCCATGTAATGAAGAACTTTAAATATCCACTCTTGATCGGATTAGATGTTGCATCTCTTTTTAATCTTTTAATAGATGTCAGAGACAAAACAATTTACACCAAATTTGATGGATTACAAAATCCAATTCTTGTAAATCATCTAGAAGAGATAAAAGAACATGAATTAAAAGAATTACTTGAACACAATAGGAATGTATTTTCTCAACATGCTATTGATTTGGGAAAAGTAGCTATACAACATAAGATCATCACGAAAAGTGAACAACCAATTTCTCTTAGACCCTATCGTCGTCCTCTAAAAGAGTATGAAGAGATAGCTGAACAAGTTAAAGAACTTCTCGAACACAAGTTAATAAGAATTTCAGATTCTCCTTGGGCATTTCCTGTTGTTATGGTTCCCAAGAAGGATGGAAATAAAAGGATGTGCATTGATTACAGACGTCTTAATGAGATCACGCTGGATGACAGGCAACCCCTACCTCACATACAGGACATGTTTGATCGATTGCATGGATCCAGATTCTTCTCTACCCTTGATGTTGCATGGGGTTATTGGCAGATCGAAATGGACCCGCAATCTATTCAAAAAACTGCATTCGTCACAAACGATGGTCATTATGAGTTTTTAGTGATGCCCTTTGGTTTAAAAAATGCTGCTTCAACGTTTCAAAGGATAATCCAACATATTCTAGGTGAATTATTATGGAAAGGAACTTGCTCTTTCCAAGATGACATATTGGTGTACACGAAAACATGGCAAGAGCACATAGAGCTTCTTAGTAAAGTTTTTGACAAATTAAGACAGTACAACATGAAATTAAAATTGTCGAAATGTATTTTTGGAAGAACTGAAGTAAAATACCTCGGACATATCATCAGTCACAATCAATTAAAACCTGATCCAGGAAAAGTAAAATCTATTCAAGACTTTCCAAGACCTGATACTGTAAAGAAAGTTCGTCAGTTCATGGGATTGGCAAATTATTACAGAAAATTTGTGAAGGACTTTTCTAAAATTTCATTCCCCTTGGTTCGACTCACTCGGAAGAATCAGCCCTTCATCTGGAATGAGGAAGTAGAGGAGTCGTTCGCTAAACTTAAAATGGCACTATCTACAAAACCTGTCCTTGCTATTTACAACCCGGACTACCCCTCTAAAGTTTATACAGATGCCTCCAAATATGGAATTGGAGCAATCCTAACACAAATTGGTCCAGACAATGAGGAACATGTAATTGCTTATTACTCCAAAACACTGCAACCACACCAAGAGAATTATTCTGCTTATGAGATGGAATGCCTAGCCGTAATACAAGCAACTGATCACTTTCATGTGTACATAGAAAACCAACCATTTGAAATCATCACTGATCATGCGGCGCTCCAATGGCTTTTCACCATGAAGAAACCGAAACCTAAGTATTTTAGGTGGATTCTTAGTTTATCCTCGAAATCATGTAACATCGTTCATCGTTCTGGAAAGCAACAAACTCATGTTGACGCCCTATCAAGACTCCCAGTTGTTAACATTGCAACTCAAGAACTTCAAGAACACCAACAAAATTCAGATTTGAGTTTCTTGAAAAATTCCCACACTCACGACGGTGTGGTAATGATCAAACAAAAAGGAGTTTTTAAAGCAGTTGTCCCAAACTCGCTTACCAAAAAAATATTGGAAGAATATCACGATTCATTGAGTCACCCATCAATAACCAAAACATGCAAACTTATAACTCAATGTTATTGGTGGAAAGGAATAACAACTGATATCAAGAATTATGTTCGATCTTGTAAATCTTGTCAACTAGTGAAGGTCAGACATGAACCAACTTTAGGAGAAATGATCACTCCAACGTCAAATATCCAACCATTACAAATGATCGGTTGTGACACTATTGTACTGGGAACAGCAGCAGCTAACACAAAGCATAAATTCATTCAAGTTTTTGTTGATCACGCAACTCGTTATCTATGGGCATATCCCACAATAACAAACACTGCTCAAGCTGTCACTCAATGTCTTGATAAGATAATCAAATCTGTTAATTCGATCAATACTATCTTAACAGATAATGGCAAAAATTTTATATCAAAAGAGTTCAACAAATTTCTTTCTTTACAAGGAATTAAACACACATATACTTCGCCTTATCATCCTCAGTGCAATGGCATTTGTGAGAAATTAAATGATACGATAATGACAAAACTGAGAATAGCTGTTCTAGAGAAACCTAGATGTAAATGGAGCTCATTGTTACCGCAAGTTGTCAAAAATTATAATTCCACACCACATGACGTGACTGGTTTTTCACCGCTTTTCTTAATGTATGGAATCGGTAATGTACCCGAATTTGCCGACCAAACTCCAATTACAATTGAAGAAGCCAGGAAGAAAGCTAGCCTGCGGACAGAACAAAGTAGAAGTAAGTGGAAGATTAAACACGATAGCCATCACCCCAAGTATGTCTTTAAAGAAGGAGACTTAGTCATAAGAAAAATTGCCTTCAACGACCCTCGTCTCATCAAGACATCACCAAAATATGAAGGACCATTTGTCATTCAAAAAAAGATATCTGATGTAACCTACGATATCTCTCTGAAAGACCAAAAGCAAGCAAGACGCGTTTACATATCTCAACTTCGACCATTTATTACCCGAGAATAAATGCTTCAAGAAGGGGAATATGAGACGTTACAAAAAACAATTTTCAATTGTACATAATTTCCTTTAAAATGTTATTTTAATTTTTCATATGTTTATTTTCATTTTTATTTTCCATTCATTAAAAGTCAATGATGTACATACTAAATTAGTAAAAACTCAATAAAAACGATATGTAAAAATATACATAAACAAATGGCTTGTAAAAGAAAGCAGCAATAAATGAGTTTAGGCAAAATGTCTATTTCATTAACAAACATTTCACTTTTAAAATAATAAACTTTAAAAATAAAGTTTTACTAAACTAAAATTAGCGTTTTAAAAATAAAAACGTGGCAATATAATATATAATATATATAAATAGTTTTATAATTATGCATTGTATTATGCAAAAGATCAAAATTGAAAAAAATAAATGTGAAGAAAGAGATAATCATTTGTATGAAATTTTGGAGTACCAGTTGGTTGTGATCAATTTCAAGTTACAAAGTATTGTTTCTGTTAATTTTCCGAAAATAATATTTAATATTTGTGATTTATAAATTGTGAAAAATAATTAATTGAAAATGTCTTTTGAAAAAAATAAACCAAACTCACACAATTAGGGTTATGATCAAAAAGTGTTTTGGTTGTAAACAAATTAATGTATACATTGAAATTAACAGAAGAATTAAAGGTAAACATATCAAATTTCTATGATAATATTATTTTTTATCTTTGTAGTAGGTTCTTACTTTTGGAATGTTTACATAACATTGTTGCCAATGAATGTAAACAATGTTATGATTGGGTACAGTATATCAACTTTTGTTAATAATATTGCTAGGCGTTTAGCTTAATATCTTAATATATGTCGATTTCGATCGAAAATATATCTTAAACAAGAAATTTGATCAACAAACCCTGTTAAAAGGGAGAGAGAGAGATATCAAACAACACTCTTCTGAACGACGTATAAAATAGTACTTACATTAATTTTAACAGTGCGTACAATTTAAGAATAGTGTATTTTTTACTTACCTTCAATTCTTAAGTTCATAGCATCACTTTCAATTTTGTTAACTTTGTCGGTTTCTTCATCGCCTAAAAAAATAAATAATTTAGAATAATTATAGACAAAAGGTTCAAAGATAGAATTTATTCTCCAAAAATGTACATTTTTAAAATAATTTACATAAAGCATGTAATGTTTACACAACACACGCCGTGAAACAACCACTGTCAGAGAATGGTCATGACCCGAATAAACTTTATGTTTTATTTAACATAATTATTTCAAAGTTGACAAAATTCCATTCATATAATATTTTGGACAATTTAATAACTTTCAACTTACTTTCTAAACTTTTAAAGCCGTTTTTATCAGCCCAAGTGGTCCACAATTGACCCTCACCCATTACGGATCTTTCCCCTTTCAACGCCATTTTGAAACCTTCTTTAGCCTATTTTAGTACTTTATTTTTTATTTTTTTAAAGACACAACAATGGTGACGTCAAATAAGTGACAATCAAAACAGATCAAAACTTTGATCTTAATATTGATATCTTTATTATTTGTGAATTATTTTGTAAAAAAATCAACAAATAAAAAATTATATTCATTTTTATATTCTTATTTTTGGGACAACTTTATGAGAGAAGAGGAAAAATATCTTATAAGAGGTATAACGTCTTCAAAATTTTAACAGGAAATATTTTCACTAAAAGAGTTTATATTTTAATAACGTAAAAAAATATTTTTAATATAATAAATACATATATAAAAGTGTAATACAAAGAAAGATATTATTGTATATATATTCTATGTGGTTTTATTCTCTGCCCGTCATATAGTATTTAAATATATATAAAATTTAAAAGTTAGTACAATTATAATTTATGTTTCTTCACTTTAAAGAAAGCGTATTTATATTTGAAAAAGTGACATTAATTAATAGAATAGAATAATTCATCAAACTCTTGTTTATTAATCAATAAAATAATCCTTGTATCACTATTAAGGTGAAAACATCAGGTTTCCAGAGATAGGTTTCTTTTAAAATATATTAACCCTATATAATAAAAGAAACCTATCCCTGGAATCTTGACGCTTTCATCTTAAAGTTGTTCATTATTATTAAAATTATGCACAATTATTTATCTAATGTTAAATATGAAGAAAGTATGCCTATATATTTTTTTTCTTGAATATTTACCTGAATCTAGCTCTCTCTGCATTTGAAATGTTTATATGTTATAATAATATTTTTTCGCCTCTAAAAATGTCATGAAAGTATTGAAGTAAAAATTATTAGTTTTATCTTTGCTCATAAAATCAGAGTTGCGCATTTATTGAAGATGATCTTTTCTTTTAAGTATTCAGTAAGATTTTCATTCCAGGTAAAAATGAATATAAGCTTTCATAAGTCAACAGGCTGAGTATAATCTGAGATTTTATCGATGCTCAGACATATTCATAGGTTTTTAAACTATTTAAAGAGGCATGTCACCTTTATTATTTCTGGTAAATTTAGAGATTGAAAATATGAATACAAATTTCAAGACAAAAATTCACTTGAGAACTTTTAATTATAAATAATCCATGGTTCTTCTTCACACATAATTTCTAAAATATTTCTTTATAACTGAAGATAGAACCAAACGAATTTTTCAAAGTCTGTATACTATTATAGGAGAGAATGAGTGAGGGAAATATAATTCGCAGGTGGGAATAGTTGAAGAGGTATCAAGAAATTGATTTGTAAAAGGGGGTAGGGAAGAATCAGTCCAGGCAAATTCTGGTGAATGATGTTATAATAAATCTAAACATATGCTTGATGTCGAGTTTGTAGAATGATTAATGCTATGCTTTATATTATTTAGGTGCATATGCTCAGAAAACTGGACTGAAAATATGTGGAATGCAACAAAAAGTATCGAGTCACTGCTTGTGTGCTACATTATCTCTTTTATAGAGCGCTAGGACTGATTGATCAACATGTCATGCCTCTATAAGCATAACCCCAATGAAGTTTATTTTGCCATTGAGATCTCTTAATGGCTCCATTGTACTCTGAGCTCTGCTGGTAGATAATCATAAAGAAGTGTGAGAGGCCATGATCATCAATGCACCTTTTATCTGATTTTTATTGAAGTTGCTTAAGCTACATCCATGGTTCATCTATGTTTCAAGTCTTATATTCCTAACTAGTCTTTATGTACTCCATGTACTCCACCTCCATGTATGCATATTATTTTTAAAGTTTTGTATCAAATATTTGAATTATATATATATTTCTTTGCACTTTGTCTTTATTCAAGCATATCTGATATCCATAAGAATGTAATTTATATTGTTTTCTAGACCTTTATCTATATTGAAAGGCTATGGGAAAATTTGTTGCCATCCTTAGCATCTACAGGTCTTTCAGGCTTATGTGGGAAAGAAAGTGAAATAATTTTACAACCTGATATTTCTTTTAGTTTAAAGTTGTTCTATTGCACTCAAAATATAGAGTAAAATTTAATTATTTTATTTTAATTAAATTAATTAAATTATATTGATCTGATCATCACATATGGGGGGGGGAAGAAGTCCGACCACACCTCCCTGAGGTCCTCTCTGGACCCTCTGAATATTCGACCAAATTCTGGTCGTTTCCAAGGTGACTAACATGGCAACAGCACCCATTTATCAATGAAGATAAAAGATAGAGGACATTGCAACTGCTGTAATAGAGGTGCATGGAGACATCTAAGGCTCTTCATTGGACACGACAACAACAACAACCACATATCATAGTTGAGTATCTTAAATGAACTAAAGGAAGACCTAAAGTAATATCGTGATTTTGAAACCTGATGCCAAATTCAGCTGTAGTTTAGCCATACATTGACGAAATTAATTCCTAAATGCCTAACATTTCAAGAAATGTTAAAAAGTAACCCAAATATATTTTTATCTCATTTGCAAGAAATTTTTGAATTTATATTAAAGAAACAAAGAAAAAATTCTCTATAATTATTAAATTTTAATTTAAAAATTGTAGCAAACGAAGTAACATAAATTTAAAAAATGATATGAGTGAAGTCCCCTGTTTCTTTTTGGCATGGATAATTTAATTATCTTTATCAAATTTATTTGATGAATCCAAGTTGCGTCACCTGTTATATATATAGTATATTTTACTGTATAAAAATGTACACCGTTTCTTGTTGCTACCACCCCCATATTTTGTATATATGCTATATCTTTATTGATAATACCTGTAAACCCCTATTTGTATGTAACACTAAAAATGTTGACGTCAAAATAAAAATCCAAAGAGCGGTGAGCTGGGGACAGCTGGGGAGAGAGGAGGAAAATGCCAAAGCCCATGTGGGGTCCCCAGGGACTCTTTATAGACGACCCCTGAAAACAGGACAGGTTTTGGCAGGGGGTCAGCAGATGTTCTAGAGGGTGGCCATCGACAGACGGCTTCTGTCTCGCTCAGTCTCTCTCTCCATGTCTCGGTGATAAGCATCCAAGTTTGTGTCATGGCCTCTACCTCTGTCCCGTGGGCTGTCCCCGATCACACTCTGTGCTAACATCTAGCCCTGCCTCTGCTTCTTGTTGTCCGCGTGTGGGAAGAACATCAACACTCGCCTCGCGTACACGACTGCCAGCTTATCCATACGTCGGCAGGATCACATTTGCAACAATATTATAATATATATACAAGAAAGACTTTTTATACCTTAAAAATAATATCCCTCTTGTTATTATGGTAGTATATAAAAGCTAGACTATTCCCTTTCTTAGATTCTATTGAAAATTTGGGTCACATCCAGAGGGTTCTCTGCGTTTTTCAATGACAAATACAAAATAACTTTCCGAGAATGATGCAAACCTTAAGTAAACAATGTATATGGGTAATTTTGTTTGATGACACTTTGGAATCTTTTGGGTAGTTGGAAAATTCTTTCTCACGTAGAAGGTCCTAGGTTTGGTTTTCTGGAGAAGAATTTGTTGAGTTGGAGTTTAATAGTCTCTGAAAACTTGAAATTGAATAAAATTGTTGGAATAGAAACAAATGTAAGTTTGAAGGAGAAATATTAGGAGAGTATGAGATGGGGTAAAAAATCTCATCCATAGTCTTTGATTCTACTATAAGCATCCATTGACATATGTGGCTTGACATTGTCAAATGGAACACAATGCTTCAGTGATTGATTAGTCCCGGTCGTTTTTATTTAATAGCTTTTTTCAGATATTCCATATGGAAGTATTATTTCTTTAAATTGATGGTCTAATTGTGTGGCAATAATTCATAATGTACTTTAGCTGCTCTATGTGGCGAGGCGTTAAACGCTCCGCGCGTTTGTTTTTGTAAATATTTCTGGTGGGATAAAGTCAATATTATAGTAAGCCCGTTGAAGAGCGATTAACGCTTGAAAGCTAGCGTTTTTTAAATAAAAAATATACTCATTGTGAGAATATATTTGTAATTTTAATACTTATATTTTAGCCATAGATACCTCTTTCGTAGAGTGTGAAGATTTTATTTATTCCATTATGGACTCACACCGGACTGATGAGGGCCATTAGCCCGAAATCATGGCCTCCAGGTGAGTGCTTGTCAGTTTTTCAAAGCTGGTGTGTGGCTTTGTCACCGACCTGAGTCTACTAGTTTGCGGAGAAAGTAAATAGATAAAGTCTAGTTTTGATGTCTATTTTGACGGGAGAGGTGATGTTTATTTTATATAGATCAATATCCTTCCATAACAATTTCCATCTATATACATGTGTCACATTTTGCATTTTTTCTTTAAAATGCTATGCTTTTGTCCTTTATTCAATTTGAATAACCATTTTTATTAACTTAAAAAAATTATAAATTCTTTTAATATTGTACATGTTATACTTGTAACTTGCTGCGTACTTGTGTGTTACTTCAATATTTTTTATCTCCAATTCCCTTCCAGGAAGCCTCTATGATTGTATATATAAACACCAGACCTCCTGCCGTGAGGGCAGTCCGCTATCTGCAGCGGAAAATTAAAAAAAAAAATCTCACTCTAGTGAAAAAAAAGCTCAAATAATAATAATAATAATAAAAACTTTATCAGTCGCCCACTACCTTTTATATTTTTCGCAAACAAAACTTCTTCAAGCGCTAGCGAATAGTGTTGTAGCAAGACAACATACTCAAGAGAACATATTCTTACAAATTCCATTGGTTTTAATCTTGGCGAGCAATCGTTGCAGATCTATGAATAAATATATTCTATGATTTAGTTGTCAGGCTGATTCGAAGGTTTATAGAGGAATAGAGTGTTGCAAAGGCAACCACCGGGAAGGACGGCCCTTTGAAGCCGCGAACGATCGATTCTGTGAAGAAATATATTTCGGTGAAGATCTTAATATAATTTTGATACCTCTCTCTTAGTTATCTTAGGATAAAATGATCACGCAGGCCTAGAAGATCCATAAGTAGGTGTTTATCTCTTAGACAATAAATATAATGGCTTCCCTCCTCCTTCGGTGTATATAGAATAATATAGGAAAAATATTTACACAATTTTTACTTCGCAAGCTTATCTATATTCAAAATTCAATTTAGTACGAATTGGTCAAAATATTTTGTTTAATTTCACACCAAACGATCCTAAAAGACTGAGATTTCTACAAGTGCTGAAATTTGATTTTCTACTTTTATATTAATCCCGAGATAAAAGACACAATTATATTTTGGTGGAGAAAATGAAGATATAGATGAAAATGAAAGAGTTTTGCAAACTTTCGATGACGTCTATTTAAATGGTCTCTCCATCTCGCCTTCCGCTTTATCTCTTCGTATGTGCGTCGTCCAGTCCATTGTCTCAGGCCGTTCATATACTTTCGTTGTTTTTGTCCGCGCGGCCTCTTTCCATGGATCTTTCCCTCCATAGCCGTCAGCGTATCTTCCCCGCTGTTCCACGCGTCACATGTCCAACAAACGTTAACTTTTGTTGCTTTATGAGCATCATAAGCTGGCGCCATCTGTTCCCATTCGATCAAGGACCTGATTGTTGGTTATCCTATCTGCCTATGGAATCTTGAGTGCTCTTATATAAAGGTACATCTCTAAGGCCTCTATTCGATTTTTTGACTGAAGATTTCAACAATGTCCATGTTTCACATTCGTATATTAGTATAGACCAGTTTTGATCAGTCGTTGTTCCATCATAATGTTAGTAGTTCCCCTCAATATATTTATTCTTCCAAAAAGCTCTTGTTTTGACATTGTAATTCATATTTTATACTCACGTACAATCTTCCATCATATGTCATTCTAGTACCTAAATGTATGTTTGATGCTGCTTAATTCATAACGAGTCATTCCGTTGACGCATATTTAACATGCTCGGCCAATCGGGGCGTGCACCGAGGGCTAGTCGGTTCGTATGGCGGGTGTTCATTCACATCATAGACCATGTGATTACATTGGGGCTGACAGGGCCCCTAGAACCTGCCACAGGCCAGTCTTTGGCCCTCCCCTGGTATTTCATTTCCTCGGTACCACCCATTTCTGTGGGAGGCATTTCCTTATCCGACACCTGGGGAGGCGCCCGATGGGGGAGACTAGCAGACCCCACACGGGAAACATAGTGTAGGAAGAATTGAAACAATAATTTATTAACATATAATATGCGAAAAATATTTACAAACTTGTTACTCCGCAAGCTTATCTATATTCAAAAGTTGAGATTATAGCACGATTTGCTCAAAATATTTTGTCCAATTTCATACCAAACAATCCTAAACGACTGAGATTTGTACAAGTGCTGAAATTTGGTTCTACCTTAATCCCGAGATAAAAGACACAATTATATTTGGGTTGGTGAAAATGAAGATATAGAAGAAAATGAAAGAGTTTTGCGCAAACTTTCAATAACACAATTTAAATGTTTCGATAATTTTGAAGAACCTTGTTGTGCTTGATTATATATGCCTTAAAATCAGAAGATGACTAAGTGTATTATTAAAATGTAATTCTGGAAACTTTAGAAAAATTTATTTATAAAATTTCAAAGTGGGGCTAGAAATATCTCGTATCATCTACCTGACAAATATTAATCCAATAAAACAGAAGTTTTGGCATTCTTAGAATTAATTTCGATTTGGATAATCCCACATATTCACCATACCTTTATTCCTGTGACTTTTAATTGTTTCATACTACAGTAGAACTTCCATGAAAGGAAACTCCGGCTAGAGGACACCTCTCTACAAAGGACAGTTTCCATTGTCAAAATTACCATTTTGACTATTTAACAACTCTCCGGTAAGAGGACATCTCTCTATAAAGGACAATTTTGTTCTGCAACTAGATGTCCTTTACAAAGAGGTTTTACTGCATCATAAGAAAAACTTGCAGGAATCCTTTTAAACGTCTTCACAAAACCTAGCTCAATCGGTTAAAACCAGGTCTTCGCGCTGTATTTTCTTCCGAGCATCGTAGATCCGTCAATAAATGGCCGGTAAGATTATAAAAGAAAAAAATGTATCAAAGTTCTTAAGATGATTACTTTGAAAAGTTGCATTGATAAAAATAATTACCACTTTTCATCTTTTATTCTACACACCCATTTGTAGAACCTTTTGAATGATCCTCGAAGTACAAATTCTTTAGACGGGGTCACCGAATTCACCAAATATACTCACGGACAAAACTCAAGGAAGTGGAAAGTCTTTGATTTTTAGAAAGAGACAATTTTGTTCACACTTGGTTATATAGTGTGTCTTCAATAAAAGTCACTGTATATCAAATATATTTCAGAGTTATTATCTGAATCCCGATATACATGCTAAAATGTATAACTTCCTTAAGTTTTCTTAAATAAGAGACATTTCTACCAGTAAAGATTTTATTTTCACGAGGTTTTGACAAAGATAAAAAATTTTTGTCAAAACGTCGTGAAAATAAAAACTTTTCTGGCAGAAGTGTCTCTTATTTATGAACTACTAGCCGAATGACCCGGGCAACGCCCGTGTTTTTACGCGATTGATTGTTTTGATTCAAATACTATTTGTTACAATTATAAATTGGCGCCTTAAATAAATGCATATATTAGTTAATAACTATAGCCTATGTGCTTTATCTGTCTATGTACTGTTGGCTTCCGTAGGCGTCTCATACTGGGAAAAAGAAAGAGAGGATTCCATTTAGTTATTAACTAATATATGCATTTATTTAAGGAGCCACCCGCTCCAACACAATAGTTACAAAAACGAAAAAGCGAGTGGGGGAGGCATGATGGGGGCTGGGGGCAAAGGTGGCGTGATCGTAGCCAACCAATAGGAGGGCGCCATTCCAAAAAAAAAAAAAGCAAACGGTGACAGAGTTGATTAGGAGATGAGGAATGACGCTCGTAACTGTATATAGAATGAATGCTGGCCAGGCAACCTCTATCTTCCTTAAGTTTTGTCGATGAGTGTAAGGAGTTCTGGAAAATTCACTGAATCGAATTTTCATAGACAGTGGTCAGATTGCACATAATATTTAGTTTATTTGGAAGGAGAGAAGATGATATATTATGTTTTTCAAGGTAAATCTACAATTATTTTCTAATATTCATAGGTCCAATGAACAGTGGTAGTGTATCCATTCTGCTCGTCTATTGACTAGTTATTTAATTTATAGCCACTATATGCTGTTGACAAATGACCTGACTCTTCGTCCTGGTTCTTTCCGAATGGATATGGTTGCCCAACTAATAATGAATAAAAATTGTATATTATGATTTTTTTTCACTCTTATGCCACTCATGCTATCGAAATATGGTATCCATATATTTCTATATTCGAAACTATTATAGACGCGTATGATTCTTTTGAAAATTAAACAATTTTCTACGTTTTACGCGTCTATAATAGTTTCTAATATTCATAACAGATGGCGCGCTGATGCATCATAATATATTTCTATACGTTATTTCTCTCTCTCTCTCTCAGCCCGGGATTCCTGCATCGCCTGTGGGTCCGAAGACCTGTCACTGGCCCCACCGCTACTGGTCCTGTAGGCGGATCAGGCCTGTCATCCTGGAGGCCTTCACTATCATTCAGCGGCCCCCTGACCTGCAGGGATGGATCTTCGGGCATGATCTGGAGGACGACGCCCTGGCCATCCTGGCGTCTGCCAAGACCCGTATCTACAAGCACTTCCTGGGCCTGGAGATACGGGGCGTCCAAGAAGACCCTCTCATCGTCTGGAGGAGGACTCTAGCAAGATGGTGGAGCCTTCCTCAATCATAATTTCATTGTATTATTCTCATATTTTTCATCCATAATTGACTAGTAGTCAATAAAGTATGTTTAACCGTCTCTCTCTCTCACTACAACATACTATTCTTATCTTAGTGGTACATGGATATCGAACCATATCATACGAATGTTCACATCTCCTTTCGTATACACCTTTAATAAAAGACTATCTCAAATATAAATCAATAAAGTACGAACAGAAAAAACGGAACTTACCAAGAGAAATATTTACAACAATTAGTGCGATTAAAAAGCTATTATTATGAATCATGTGTATCTATCCATTTAAAATACTAATTTTACAATTTGCACTATTTTTCCAAACGGAATTCCAAAACAATTCCATCCAAATTTTATAGTCACTCAATTTGTCACATCACACGGAAAATTCCAGAAATACTTACATAAAAGAGGTCTATCAAAAACACCAAATTGTTCCTGCGGAGAAACTGAACAAACTACTCTTCACCCTTATGTACGACTGTTCAAACTTTACAGAAGTGAGACATCGATTGTTTCCTGATCTAAATGACTTAACTCTCTTAATTCTCAGCTACTTTATCTATATAAATGTCTGCCAAGACGCGCTTCTATAGGTACCTTCCTCGGCGCGGAACTGAGGAGTGTTCAAGAAGACCTTGTCTGGAGGAGGACTCTCTCAAGGTGGGGAAGCCTTCCTTGCTGAAGATATTTGTATATATATCCCCTACACTTTATATGCCCTTTTACTCTTTTATTTTTCCACCTTTGTAAATTTGATTGAAAGAATCAATAAAATTGTTTTAAATTGTCTATATAAATTTTACGAACTCTGTCGCTTGAGATACATGTAAATATTTAATATCATAAGTTTCAGTTTGTTTGTTTATCTGTTTCCTTTACAAATTTTACGAACTTTGTCGCTTGAGATACGTGGAAATCTGTAAATTATCAATTCTAAGTTTCAGTTTGTTTGTTTATCTGTTTCCTTGGTTTCCTCTGTAATAGGCGCAAATGCTTACTTTAATATCACGCCTCCTTGTTAGATAGTAAAATAAATAAAATAAAATATAAGACACACAAGAGAATAAATTATAATTATAATATTTATTTTTTCTTTTAAAAATAGATACACAAGGTATTTTTTTTCTTAGTTGATTAAATCAATAATCTAGTTTTGTATATAGACAAGAGCGGTTGATGGAGGAAACAGTTTGAAAAGAATGTTGTTCAAGCAAAAAAAAATAAAAGATGAACGAAGAGAAGACAGAATAGAAAAGACAAGAAACAAAGAGAATACAATAAGGAAATAAGAAAAATAAAGATAGAAAGAGAAAACACACAGAAAAAAAAAGTTAGAGAAATATTTATATATATATAACAAACAACAATAATAATTAAAACAAACAAACAAATGCGTGGGGGGTGACGTCCTAGTGAAGTCAACAATGGCGCTGCTGTACAGGAGGATTGTTCAAATGTTGAACATCTAGAGATGGGTGTCGGTGAGCGAAGTCTTGCCTTCGTTTTGATCTCCCCCAGGGGAACCACCCAGTATTGCCGGTCCCCGCTCACTGGCAGTTCGTCGCTCAGTATCTCCTTGGCTGAAGACAGGTCGCTACCGTAGGCCTTCTCTTGGTCCTTCTTCAGCTGGACAACAACACAAACACCATTTAGAATGGAGTAGATACGCTCATGGACAAAATAAAGATAGAGACTGCCTGGTCAGCATTCATAGTTCTTAAAATAAATACACTTCGGCCAGTAAAGGTTTTATTTTATCGAGGTTTCAACAAGGACAAAAATATTTGTGTCGAAACGGAGTGAAAATAAAACCTTTTACTTGCAGAAGTGTCTCTTATTTAGTAAACTTAAGGAGTTGTACCTTTTAACATGTATATCGGTATTTAGACAATAACTCTGAAAGATATTTGATACACACAGTGACCTTTATTGAATACACACGAGATAACCAATGTGAACAAAATTGCCTCTGTCTACTTAAAAAAAAAAAAAAAACTGATTCCTGGCCTCACCACAGACTTTCCACTTTCTTAAGTTTTGTCAATGAGTGTATATTCATCAATGTAGTTAAAACTTGATAATTGAAACTATTTCACAATGAATTTTTCTCTAATTAAGAGAGAGAGAGAGAGAGAATAAAACAACTTATTACTATCCTTACTGCTCTCTCTCTCTCGTCCAAGAGGACCCTCTCATCGTCTGGAGGACTCTGGCAAGATGGTGGAGCCTTCCTCAATCATAATTTCACTGTATTCTCTCTCTCTCTCTCTCTCTCTATAAAAAAATATCGTTAGGGTCTGGTTCATCAGTGGTGAACCCTCCCAGCGGTTTGACCAGTTTAATCTACCAGACCGTATTGGGCTGTATTGTTATATATCCGTCATACCTTTGAAGAATTCTTCATAAATATATTTAAGGAGCTATGAACATAGGCTCTTTGAGGGCAATAGCATGAAACCTAGATCGGCCTAGTCTGGAGGTAGTCTTTCATTTGAAGTTAGGTTATGTCAATTCATTTTTGATTTTTAAAGATGGTCGTTCAGGGGTTGATTCTCAGGTGGATATCTCATGGGAGGTCTTATAGTGTAGTAGGAAGCTGGTATTTCCCCAGCCGTTTATACACGCAACTAGCTTGGACAATTATGAACAAACTGAATATAAGATGGAAAATATCAAAATATCAAAGCAGCTTATGATATAACTCATGCTTCAGTAACTAGGACACTGAGAGAGATAGAGAGATATTGAGATTGAAACTGATTTATTAATCGTTCATATATTATTATAGTGTCAAATCTAAAGTTACAGAAAAAAATATATTTATATTTAGACCAGACATGAGCCTTCTCTGAAGGGACGTCTGGACAATGTCAAATGTTCAAGGCCGCCCTGAGTTCGGAAAGGCCCGTGCTTATAAAGGTTTTTTTTTTGTCCCCAACGTGCTCAATTGCATCGCCAAGGAAATTGAACAGAATTTTCTTGTTTCCATAGGAGAGTTCATCGGGGAGTGCTTCTCTGTCAGATCGGTATAGAACCGCGGCCACTACTTCATCATCATCAACCTCTTCATTGAGAGGGGCCAGGATAGAGTCAGCGTTTAGGTCTATGAACATACGTATTCTCTACCTGATCCCTCTCCTGAAGGAGAGAGAGAGAGAAAACTAAAATAATCGCATTTTAAAAATTAACAAAATCAGAGAAATATAGAAATAAAATTAAATGAGAAAACCAACTTAGCTACTACAGACACTATACTAAGTAATAACCCAAACAATAACTCCACTGGTATGGCCATGTTATGAAAAGATAAATAAATAAAGACTTTTAAAACTTGCGCATTACACAGATTTGATATCAGTAAGGCCAGAGGATCTCTCAAGTAGATTACCAGAGTGAAAGACAAATCACAGATACTATCCTGATTAAAGGGAGAAGTGGAGACGACACATCGTGAAGGACTCAGCCTATTTGACCGGAGGAGAATGACTGGACAAGAGTGAAAGACACTTTGATCTTAGCCAAAAGGCCGAGAAACGACAAGAGTGAAAGATGTCTATATAAAGTGGCGGTTTACCCAGGAGGCTATTCCACTATTTTATTAGAACTTCGAGGCCGCTCGAATCAGTCTCCACTGGGTGTTATTGGGCCAATTCGGCCGAGTCCAAGGTAGTCAGAGAGGAAGGACGGGACTCACCAGATCAGGCGGCTGGTAACGTCCCTTGCGGCCCCGCATGTAGCAGCAGGCGAAGAGCGCGGTCCCCGCCAACACGGCCGCAGCAGCCACGCAGGCCCACCACCACGAGCACCGTCCACTGGTCGTGCTGGCTCTGCATCGAGGCTGCGGAGTCCACGGCAGCGGCGTCCAGTCCACGGCCCACCGCATGATGCGCAGTCCGGTCTGCCGCACCGCGTTTGTTACAGGAGACTTAGAAATAATGGGACACGGAAGTTCCCTATATATATGTACTGTATATATGTAGTAATATATGTCAATATACACTAGAATTTCATATGTACCATAATTATAAATAGTGTAACAGCCCCAAAATGTAGATAAAATTCAACGCGCCAGCTTGGCGAGCATGTAACCTTAGATAAGACAATAAATTAAGAGAGTCAGCCAGAGACCCAGGCAAGGCCCAAGTAAGAATTACTGATTATATTAGACAAATTGGAAATTTACTAATTATCACGTGGACCCTTCCCGGGGATCTTCACAGATCATTAGTGAGTCTTACGACCAGCCACTAGATGACCGACATCTCATAGCAGACCCTCCTGGACCTTGTCTGGCTGCTGGCCTCTCTTAGGTGCCATCCAACCTGCCTCGTCTTTTGTGTATTAACCCAAAGGCCTGAAACTACGAGGCCCATGACTGCTGTTGTTTGTGGTACGACATATATTATAATTTACGATAAGTAATTTATATAAGTCTTATCAGCATGTCGTATATCCTCTAACTTTCCACGATGGAAAGGATGGTTCTCTACATATTGGTGCTAGCGAGACCATATATATAATACTGCCTCTTACTGTAATGGAGAAAAACGCGAAACTTCAACTCTTACTACAATTGAAATATATGGGAAGAACGTGTGTGCAGCCAATAAAATCCAAATATACAAATCTCTCACCTTTCTCTTATTCAAATACTTTTAATTTTGAGACGGACTTGTGATAGTTGACTTCATTTGGATATTTCAATATTAGATGTATGATTTAGGTGAATTTTATAATTTAGGACACTTGTTGCTGAAGAAGGGGCTTAGTTAAGAGCTAAAGAGGAAGCTGGTGAAGAAGACTCTGAATTGGAAACATAGTCATTGAGGAAGGCAAGAGGGCAGAAGATTGGAAGCATTTGAAATCTGAATATCTTAAGCAGAATGTAATAAGTTGGCTTGACAGAATCGGGAATGAAGAAGTCTTGATAAAATTGGGTGAGGAACGAGGCCTATTGAAGGTAATCATAAAAAGACAAAAAGTTGGATGGTAATATATACGTATTGTGAAGAAATAGATGATAAAAAAAGTTCTGGAAAGTGAAAAAAGAACGGAATGGGGCAAAGAAGTAGAATTGAAGTGATGAATTAAATAGGTATCTATGACTAAAAAGAGAAGAGCTCACAAGAGGGATGGCGCCACTGAAGAAAATACCTGCTCAAGAGCAGATAAACAGAAGAATAAAAAAAGTAGTCTTGTTATACTCAGCCATTGATTTACTAAATACAAGGTACTTTCAATAAATTCTCAGAAATTTTGATAATTAAAAATAATGCAAGATAAAAATATTATTCATAATCTTCGAAATAATCCCCTTCCGCATCTAAACACCTATGCCATCTCGCTTCCAGTTTTCATAGCATTTTCTATAGTCAACACGAAGTTCCTCGGAGACCTTTTTCAAGCCTCTGAGGAATTTCGGCGATTTTTCTATTATGACTTCTCGAGACTTGAATCACTGCCCTTTAAGAGACAATTTCATTTTACTGTATAGGAAAAAGTCATTTGGGGCAAGATACGGTGAGTATGAGACCTGAATAAATATAAGGATTTTATTCTTGGCCCAAATATTCAAAATAGCAACAGCCGAATGGGATCTTGCGTTGGTTGGGAACCCAAAACTTGCTGAATTTCTTTTCCAATTGCAGATTGTCGTTTAAAATTGGAATGAACTTAATCTCACCGAAAGACCCGTTATCGCCGAAGGTTCTGGAATTACAATTTATTAATTCTAGAATTTTTTCTGTAATTTGATTGATGTCTTTTTGTTTTCTTCTCTATATTTATGACTCTTGGATCATCTTGTATTGAGTTTCCGTCTATTTTTTAAGGCGGCTTTACCACTCATAAACTGCAGTTTTCTTTAGGCTTATCTTGCCGAATGCCTTTCGAAACATTAACAAAGTCTATGTAACTGGAATTTAATCTTTATTTAGAAAAGAATATGTATTATTTATTTTGTATAATTTTGAGCATCAGAAAATCTTCGACTACACGTTGATAGCAAAGCAAAATTAATATATTATGATATAAAACGAAAATTAAAATTATACCGCGAATGTTTCTTTTAAAAATCGAAATTTATTTTTCAAAGA
>CP092864.1:37373537-37391752 GCA_030710605.1 Cordylochernes scorpioides
AATATAGTGCATACATTAGTGCACACACAGTATACAATACAATAAAATTGCTAATAAATTATTGGTCTCTGCTTACACAATATTAATAAGAAAAAATATATTATTTAACCAACAGATAATTCATTTTGATGTTACTCAGTTTCTTATTCTGTCTTATTGGCTCTATCATCATTATATTTAATAAGTTGTAAATTGTTGGGATCCAAAAAATGAATTGCCTTATTATTCTGACGTTTGTCTTTCCTCATTCTGGTGGAGATGCTGAGATTAGGGCGGGGAAAACTGAGAATTTCAGAGCAGCATGGGTGCTGCTGCTGTGTTCTGACAATTTGGAATATCATAATGAATGATTCTTAACCAACTTTCAGGAATCTAATAGCTAAATTATTGGTTATGCAGATGATCTAATGGTAATATGCTGGAATACTTATGTTACAAATCAACAATGACAAGTACAATTGAAAATGCAAAAAGGAAAATATATGTGTGGTGTGAAAACACAAATTTAAAATATCAAGACAAACAACTAGAGCTAGTGGATATCACCTCGATTTAACAAAAAAAAAAAGTGGGAATTGGATGGCTAGTGATCATTAATAAGACCTTATTTATAAGCACAATAACTTATGGTTCAATAACCCATATATAAACATGAGATCTGAAAACAAATTGGACCCAGTATAAAATCTTCAAACACTGTATACATGCTTACAATATAACATATTCGAACTGCACACATGTTCTTGCAAGAATACCTAAACTTACAGATTCCATTGTCAAACATACTTTAAGTTAAAAAAATAGATTATAATAGAAATAATTCCGCAAAAAGAATGATAATATCCAACTTTATATAAATGAAAAATTACAAAAATACTATGAAAATTCTAATGATAATTTCAGATTTTTTTTTAATTCAAAGTTACCAAATGATGTAATACAACAAAATTTTTATAAAATAGCATTTTTACAGGGCATTGGGAGATTAAAACATACTTATAGATTCTACACTATGCTTATACAACCAAGAAGATCACAACCCAGAGCATATTTTATTTAATCCAGTGTCCACTTGTTGCAGACCTGAGAGTACAATGTCAAATGAAGTGCTTCAGTTTAAAACAAATGGTTTCCAGTAAAGAAGAATATAGAAAATTTAACAAGTTCTGCAGACTCTATCTCAACTACTGTGGACCTACTAAACTACACTAATGAATTGAAAATTCTAGCTTTAATTTGTGTAATTTATTAGTATTAAATAATCTATATTTCAATCATTAATTTAGGGATCAATTATAACAATATTTTAAATATCTATATATATAAAAATGAATGTATGTGTGTCTGTTTGTTTGTCCTTTATGCCTGACCAAACCACTCATTGGATCGCCATGAAACTTTGGGAAGTTATTTAGTATAGTACTGGGAAGGTTTCTAGCAAATAAAATTTTTTAAATAACTTTTCGTCTAGAAATAATCAAGATAAATATTCTAATTTATCTGTTATAATTCAACAATCTGCTCTAAATATTATCATGATGATACGATGATTTTGTAATGTAGAAAATTAGGAAAGACAAAATTCAGGATGACACGGCAATTTATTTGAGACAAGAATAATGATACAATTCAAAGGCAAGATACTATTCCTTTAACTTCCAATTACCGAGGGAACCAATTAATATTGATTTTATTCAACTTATCGAGTATTTTTCAAGGGACCGGGAAAAATGTTCACTTTATCGAGAGATTCGTTAAACAAACCTTTACTCGGGTAAAACCCGGGCGAAGCCGGGTACATCCATACAAGAATAATGATACAATTCCAAGGCAAGATACTATTCCTTTAACTTCCAATTACCGAGGGAACCAATTAATATTGATTTTATTCAACTTATCGAGTATTTTTCAAGGGACCGGGAAAAAAAATGTTCACTTTATCGACGAGAGATTCGTTAGACAAACTTTTACTCGGGTAAAACCCGGGCGAAGCCGGGTACGTCCGCTAGTTAAACTATAAAATATGATCTGATAGTTAATAATAAATATTGTCTTGTATAAATAGTGCTTTAAAATGTGAATATAAATAATGTTTTGCTTTCTCTCCTTGACAAGAAGCAATTGGTATATATTTTGAAAACATGTATGCAAGTAAAATAAGAGTAAGAAGGGGGAAGCAGGTCTCAAAAAGAAACAAAAGATAAAAACATCAGGTTTGACAACTAGGTAACAACAACATTGCTATCACAACTCTAGTCCGATGATAACAATGTTGTTAGGAGAAAATTCACTGATAATTTACTAACCTTCTTACCATTAGATCCAAATACAATCAATTCTTAAATCTAATGTTACGATATTTCCAGCAAAGTCTCACTAGAATATGGGACCGGAATAATCTTTGTCTCTTAATCTAGTAAATATTTCTCAAACAATATGTTTTAAATCTAGTAATTCTTTGATAAATCCTGCAAGTCTTTCTTTAATCTAGTATTTCTTTGATAAATCCAATATGTCTGTCTTTAATCTAGTATTTCTTTGATAAATCCAATATGTCTGTCTTTAATCCTGCAAGTCTTTCTTCACTTAGTAATTCTTTGATAAATCCAATATGTCCTTCTTGAATCTAATAATTCTTTGATAAATCCAATATGTCTGTCTTTAATCTAGTATTTCTTTGATAAATCCAATATGTCTGTCTTTAATCCTGCAAGTCTTTCTTCACTTAGTAATTCTTTGATAAATCCAATATGTCTGTCTTTAATCTAGTATTTCTTTGATAAATCCAATATGTCCTTCTTGAATATAATAATTCTTTGATAAATCCAATATGTCTGTCTTTAATCCTGCAAGTCTTTCTTCAATTAGTAATTCTTTGATAAATCCAATATGTCTGTCTTGAATCCTGCAAGTCTTTCTTCAATTAGTAATTCTTTGATAAATCCAATATGTCCTTCTTGAATCTAATAATTCTTCCATAAATCCAATGCCCTTCTTAATTCTAATAATTCTTCCATAAATCCAATCACTTTCTTGAATCTAGTAATTATTAAATAAAACCAGTAAGTCTATTAAATCTAGTAATTCTTTGATAAATTCAATGTCTTTTTTAAATCCGAAAGTTTGTAGCATATTGTCGAGGGGATAAAAGAAAAAGATCTTTAATCATTCCTCCAGAGCATACAGTGACAAGATTTACTAAATGAGAGCTTGGTTATGTTTGGAATTCCAGGGAAATGCCACCCATGAAGAAGGGTACCCACACTCCCATAAAAACATAAAGAGGGGGAAATTATCCCTCCAGTAGAATAGAATGATATTACCTACAGAATGGAAACACCAAGTGATTAGGGATTGCCTCATTAATAGCAGAGATGACTCGAGGGAATTTCTATCAAGGGCCAAGAAGATAAGCCAAGATGACACCGGCCATCAATTGTTCCCATTTTTACCGTACTTCATTAAGTGCTGGAGAACCTCCACACAGTCAACTCTTCATCAACTTTTTACTTTTATAAGAAAGTATTTGAAATAACGCTCACTCTGTATCTTGGGGATGGAACTATTCAAAACTAATGTTTTTTATATAAGAGACAAATTTCTATAAATAGGTAATTCAATATGAAAAATAATTGGAAAGGCTTGGTTCATCGGTGGCGAATCGTCCCAGCGATTTTGTCAATTTAATCCATCATATCACTACAAGTATTCATTCTACTTTGGTGATAGTGTTTAAAGAAACTATTGGGGATTGCTTCTGTAATGAAGAAATTTTACTAATACTTTAGATTCAAGCACAGGTTTTCGGCTTAAAGGAGAACAAAAACAGAAGCCAGAATAGACAACATAAGTAAACAATACACCTAATCTTCTTTCTTATCTCCACTCAATCATATTAAGGTATCAAGCTTGTAGAGCTTGAGACTTTTGATGGTGTCTGCTGGGGATGAGTAGAGCTCATCAATGGATAAGTCAATACAGTCAATAATGTAGTTTGGAGTTGCAGGTTGAGAATTGCACTTAGTACATAGTGGGAAAACCTTGAAACAACATAATAATAATAATAATAGAGTTGATAATAATAGAACTTTATCCCCAACATATTCCAAGTTTGTTGGATAGCCTGTGTGTACATTTGATGGCTTTAACAGTGTTGGCACAATGCTTCATGAGGCTAATCAAAGATCTCCGTCGTACCATCAAAACCCAATGCCTGCAGGAATGGAAATCTAATGCTGCACATGACTGGTACAGAGCAGGAGGGACAAGAACCAGTTCTGTCCTCATAAGAGAACAACAGTCTTTGATTTCCAGACTCAAGTCTGGTCATCTACGGACAATGACTTTCCAGAATGGTTGCAAGGTTTTCCCACTATGTACTAAGTGCAATTCTCAACCTGCAACCCTAAAACACATTATTGACTGTATTGACTCATCCATTGATGAGTTCTACTCTTCCCCGGCAGACACCATCAAAAGTATTAAGCTTTATAAGCTTGATACCTTAATATGATTGAGTGGAGATAAGAAAGAAGAAGATGAAACTAATCAGAGAGGCTACTACTTGAGGTCAGTCAATTTTTGGAATTCTCTGTGCCTTATTTTACTACTCTCTTTACCTTCCACAACACAAGTTTCTCACAAAAGCCTCTTTTTTTTTTTCAGTTAATGTCATGAAAGAGAGTGAACAAATTGCAAATTCTTCTTCCATATTATAATGTGAATCTATAATTTATCGATATGAAAAAATAATAAAAGATTGAACATACTTTGTCACACACACACAAGTGCATGCTTTATTCTGATATGTGTGTGGAACAGCATTGAAAATAAATATTCATTTTACATAATCAGCAATCCAAAACAATGATTACTTTATACTCACCCTCCTAAATTACCAAGAACATATGGTTTCATTCTCTTTGGTGATTGATTATTGCCTAGATTTTGGATAGGTCTCATTCCTGAAATGTGATGCACACAAGTTTTGGATAGGTCTCATTCCTGAAATGTGGTGCACAAAAGTTTTGGATCATTGTACTTTCTACAGTAACAACCTCTTAGTCAAAGTTTGTTCCATGGTTGCTGACTTTGTTTCAGAAATGGCTCTCACTATAATATGATTTATTTAAAATCAGCAAACCATTATGAAATAATTAGTAGTATATTTAAATATTCATTCATAGTATATACAGTTAAACCTGTCTATAGCGCCCCCTCTAAATAGCGCCTCCCTCTCTATAGCGCCCGATTTTAAATACGTAGTACGATGCAATTTACATTAAAAGTGACCTGTCTATAGCACCCCCTCTTTATAGCATCCTGTTTCAGTGAGTCCCAAGAGGGGGCGTTATAGACAGGTTTAACTGTATATTATATATGATTTAAGCACCCAATTTGGATTATAGCTACAAGAAAATAAGACCTAATCCAAATAAATTGTGTGTGACATTTCAGTAACAGCGTTGTTACTATCATCAGACAAAATCTCGTTTATTCTTTTGTCTGATGATGTGTTACCATTTACACTGTTACTGAAATGTCACACACTATTAATTTAGTTGGTCTTATTTTCTTGTAGCTATATTCTATATGATTTGTAATATTTAATATTTTTTTAGCTCTATAGCAAAAAAAAAGAACTATTATTTATTATGTAGATTGTGACTATATGATTCTGTGGTGTCCCAGCAGAATTAACTACTGGACATCCTCTCAATAAAAGAAGAAAGATCCACCATATAAGTACTCACCAATGTGGTGCTTGAAAGCCTGGGGTTTGATCACATAACTGCAGAGGTCACAGACAACAAGGAAAAAGTCGTCCCACGTAGGGCACTGACCAAACAAATGCATATCTACACACACACACACATCCATGCAAATGTGAGGGAGGGATTGACAATGGGTAAAATTTGAGGTACATTTCCAGCTATATCAATTATATATCAAAGATGATAAGGCACAATTTTGATTATGTAGGGATAATTTTATTGTTAATTTTCATTTTGATGTATTGTATACATTTGATCATTAATAAATTATTATTTAGGTATTAAAACTGCCTTTTTGTTCAAAGAAAGCAACGTTTGAACGGGTACAGCTAGGTGGAGCAGATAATCAAACATAAAGTTATCTTGCCAAGTATAGATTCAGTAGGGATTGGATGTTTTCTAGAATTGTTTTAACAAATGTTCGTTAGGTAAACTTTCACTAGGGTAAAACCCGGGCGAAGCCGGGTACATCCGCTAGTAGATTATAAACACAAGGTAATAAGACCAAATAAATAAATAGTGTGTGACATTTTGGTAACAGCGTTGTTACCATCTTCAGATAAAAGTGATGAAAATTGTGCCATAACATTATATTTTTTACAAATGATTAGGTACAATTTGGATTAAAGATTAGAAAAGTTATTTGGATTTGGTCTTATCATCATACCTTGTGTTTATATTTTTACAAGTTTTTTAGATGGGTGGTCTCTTGTAGGAGATGTTACTGCAAATCTTCCTTAACACTTTATCAACAGTGAGTTTACTTTCTAGGAAACACTGAATTAGAAAAAAGTTTTAATAAATCACACAATCTTCTGTATATTGGAACTTTTTTTTTAATTCAAATATTAAAAAACAAAATTATTATTCAAAAAGTATTTTGTGTTTGAATATTTAGTAAAAAAAAAAAAAGCAGATTTAAAAAAAACTGATGACTAAATAAGAGATAAACATAAGTTTTAAAAAATCAAAATCCAAATAAAGTGAAATATCAATAGGTACGCAACCATCCTCTAACCAGAATACCTATCTGGTAGAATCAAGGAAGTAGTTTTGAGGGGGGTCATCTGAACTCCAAGTTTTCCTTGGCCAAGACCCGGGTTCAAAAAAACTTGCATTGAAACCTTTTTTTTTCAAATTAATTGCTTCAAGAGTCCTCTAATTCTTGTATAATTGAACTTCTGTCAGTGATCACAAGTAGTCAAAATGGGCTCTAGCACATTGCCAAGTTGAACAGCTTCTACTTTCACTTCATTCTACTTCACCCAAGCTTGATAACCTATGATTGAGTGGAGATAAGAAAGAAGACTATAAGAAGCAGTTGCCAAACCCCACCATAATCAGGGGGTACTTGCACCATGTGTCTCTTCTTCTTCTTCTTTCTTATCTCCACTCAATCACACTAAGGTATCAAGCTTGTAAAGCTTGAGACTTTTAATGGTGTCTGCCGGGGAAGAGTAGAGCTCATCAATGGATGAGTCAATAGCACCATGTGTACTTGAAATAAATAACAACAAAGTATTGAAGAGTGAAAAGGTTCAAATTGTGCATTTTTAAAATATATAAACTAAAAGCATTAGCAATAAAAAAATCTCTCTTCTTACCAACTCATAAAGCATGGCTTTGGAGTTGAAATTTGTAAAATAAAAAAATGGCCAAATCAAACCCAACCATTGATTAATAACTGCCTTCAGAAGTGACCAGGATTCTTCTTGGATGGAATCTCATGAGAGGTCAAGTGGGCCCACCACAATTTATGAACCTTTTCCCACTCATAGAAGCATGAAGTCTTGAGGCATGATGGGATCAATCATAAATTGTGAAACAAACTTTTTACAAAAGCTTTTTTTTTTTCAATTGCCTAAATAGTGCCTTAAATGAAAATATTAAATTCCTCAATTGTTTTCTCTCTAAAACAAAGTCAGATATAGATTCACAAAATTCCTACCTATAATCACAAAATAATAAGACCAAATCCAAATAAATAAATAGTGTGTGACGTTTCGGTAACAACGCTGTTACTGAAGCGTCACACACTATTTATTTATTTGGATTTGGTCTTATTACCTTGTGTTTATAATCTATAATCCAAATTGTGCCTTATCCTACCTATATTCTTCAAATGACATACAGTATACTAAATCGTTAGAGGATCAACTTTTCACATGTATAGACATGTGATGAACTTACAGTAAAAGCAGTCATCAATTTCTACCTACCATGATTATCATGACCTATAGTGTACTAGGGATAATTAAAAAAAAAAAAAAAGAAATAGAAGATACAAAAAAAAGTACCAAAGTCAAGCCAAGATATAGAAAGATCACAAGTCTATGGCAAGTCCATACTTGAAAAATTACTACAGTAAAACCTCCATGAAAGGACACCCGCACTAGAGAACACTTCTCTATAAAGGACAGTTTTCATTTGCAAAATTACCATTTTTACTATTTATCAACTCTCTGGTAAGAGGACACATCTCCCTAAAGGACACTTTGGGCTCTGCAATTAGGTGTTGTCCTTTACAGGGAGGTAGTTCTACTGTAGTACTACTAGTCAATGGTGGCAGGAAGGAAGAGGTGGATCTTCCTGTGAGAAACCTGGCTTTCTCACAGTTACGTTGTCCCCTCAATGACAACTGAGTGGTGTGGAACATCTATGAGTGATGACAGCTTTGTTTGGCTTTGTTGTTGATGTCAGTTACATTTAAAGACAGCTAGTACAGTAGATTCTCCATGAGAGGACACCTCTCTATAAAGGATAGTTTTTATTTGCAAAATTATCATTTTAATAATTTAGCAACTCTCTGGTAAGAGGACACCTCTCCCTAAAGGACACTTTGGCTCTGCAATTAGGTGTCCTTTACAGAGAGGTTGTACTGTATTATATTTGTCTGCCCTTATATGCAATAGAGTATATATGAGCAAGTTCTGAATGCTGGTATATTGTTGATAAGAAACATTTTTTATCACATCATGTAACATACATTCTAGTTTTTGTTTTTTTATTGAGAAAATAGAGAGTTAATATAATTATTTATAATGAAAGGGAATCTCTTGAGACCTAATAGCAGTGTCATCAATTAGAATAAATACTAACCATCGTTTCTGGGTTTTGGCCCAAGACCTTTCAAGAATTGATAGGAAAAAGTGCCACAACCATGTATAAGTTTCAGGCAGTTGACCCTCATCAGCATTGTGCAGACTATATGACCCATCAAGGAGATTGATATGCTTCTTTATAAACACACATGCCCTGTACAAGTTGTACAGGGCTGAGTAAGAGAAGAAACATTGAGAAAAGAGAGCTGTAATGTAAAAGGATATGTAAATGAACAATCACCTGTAAATAACTAACTCATCTTTTCAAAGCAATAATGCACCTGGGTGAATCCTGTGTAAAGGCATAGGTGCCTAATAAAAGGCTTGTTGTTGTTGATATAAATAGACACACACACAAAGGAGGGGGTATTTAAAGCCAAATTCAATAAATAAAAGAAAAAAATCAATGTTCAGTTTATATTTACAGTAGTACTTCCATTAGAGGACACCTCTCCACAAAGAACAATTTATATTGCCAAAACTGCTAGGTGTTCTTTAGAGAAAGTTTATACTGTATTCCTTAAATGATGTTAGTTTTGTAACTAGGAGATTTACATTCAATATATGTTTCCATCCGATCTTTATTTTGAAACTCTTTGTAAGAATAATAATTAATCTGCAGTGATTGAGTCACAAAACATTAATAGAATAATAAAAATATATTTATTAATAATACAGAATCTCAATTTCACATCTCTTTCTCAATAACTTGTTAGTAAAGTAAAATCAGTCCCGATCATTAGTAGTTCGAAGGTTTATGTTTTTGATAGGAATGTGTGAGAGCATTCTAAATGCACATTTGTTCGTTGAAGCTCATTAGTACTTTCCCATGAGTTCCAAATGGAGTGGACTGTGTATAAACCACAAAATGTACCATTCTGGTCATATGATAACAAGACCAATCACACTCATGGACAAAATTTAAGAAAGGTGTACCTATTAGCATGTATTATATCGGTAATATATCGGAATTCAGACAATAACTCTGAAAGATATTTGTTACACAGTGACCTTTATTGAAGACACACAAGATAACCAAGAGTGAACAAAATTGCCTCTGTCTCCGAAAAAAAAAACACAACCGGCGACATCAAAGGCTTTCACTTCCTCAAGTTTTGTCCACCTAGGTTTTCTGCCAGGGAATGGATGTTTGATTCACCAATATTGTTTTAACAAAGTTTATAATAAGATATACAATTTATATTGTAGACAACAATAAGATTGTAACACAACCGAATCCAAATTGAGAATTTATAGGTGACATTTCGATAATAGACTTGTTACTAAAATGCCACCTATAAATTGCATAGTTATATTCAGGCTCTAGTGACTATATTATTATGTATAGCAATAGTAGTGGTGATAGCTGTTTATCTCAATATATGTTATCATCATATTTGAAATTCTGACAAGGACTTCTTCCACACCTAACTCTAGATGTGGCTGCAAAGATTCATCCTGAATAGGCATATCCTGACCACCTACATGAGTGGTTTTTTTTTAGATAGCAGAGCGCCATCTAGTGGAAGAGAAATCAACTAAACATTGATTTAACCTGTTCCCTGATATTCGGCCAACCCATTTTCTTGATAAATCAAGAAAAGCCAACCATGAACGCATTTTGGGCTGTTGGCCCTCGTTTAGGTAGTGTTGAAATGTAGGTGTAACAAATAAACAATCAAAGCCAATTCTTTTCCTTATGTAAATGTGTAAAGTAGCAGAATTGTGTTGCCAATTTCTGGCTGGAATCAGTAACACTGAAACATGAGAAATTACTTGGTTGTAATCTGGTTGTGAAAATTCAAAACTATTATAGATGCGTATGATTCTTTCTAAAAATAAAACAATTTCTACTGCCCTTACTGCAATGGTGAGAGGGCTGTGTTAAACTATCTCACCCTATAGGAACAGTATAAACAGTAATAAAAGACACAATTTGATATTTGCAGAAGATCGATTGCTCGAAGCATATTATATATTTATAAATGTTTGTAATTCTACTGTCCTCAAAGCTTATGTCCATAGTTCTTCTAAAATACCCATTCCAAGAGTCTAGCATCAGTATCACTATAAAAGGAAGTTCCAAAAATACAATATAACAGCGGTATGGTAGAGTAAACTGGCGAACCGCTGGAGGGTGCACCACTGATGAGCCAGGCCCTTTCATTTTTCCATTGCAGTAAGGGAAGTAGAAATTGTTTAATTTTAAAAAGAATCTTACGGTTTAAAATAGTTTCGAATTTTGATAACAGATGGCGCGCTAGTGCATCATTTATCAAGTATAAACTGTATATAATATTATTACAACATATATAGATATCAATAAATGTTCCATTGATCTACAGATAATCAATATTTTGATCATCTCCTAGTGGCACTACCCCATGTTTATAGCACACCCAGCTACAAGATTGGATATATATTCTAGACTTATATATTCTCTTAGGTATACACTCATAGATAAAACTTAAGGAAGTTGTACCTTTTAGCATATATATTTGGATTCTGACAATAACTCTGAAAGATATTTGATACACAAGATAACCAGCTGTGAACAAAATTGCCTCTGTCTACTTAAAAAAATAGATGACCAATGACAGAAAAGACTTTCCACTTCCTTAAATTTTGTCCATGAGTGTATATAATGAAATGGATAAGTGGTAAGGTTTGGAATCATGAATAAAAATGCCATGGTAACCACATCCAAATAACTAATTTATATGCAGACTTTTTTCAGTAAATACATTGTTATCAACCTCAAACATTAGTACTTAGACAGATTTTTATAGTTGGAATATATTGTCTTCTTCTTCTTCTTTCTTATCTCCACTCAATCACACTAAGGTATCAAGCTTGTAAAGCTTGAGATTTTTGATGGTGTCTGCCGGGGAAGAGTAGAGCTCATCAATGGATGAGTCAATACAGTCAATAATATGTCTTGGGGTTGCAGGCTGAGAATTGCACTTAGTACATAGTGGGAAAACCCTGCAACCATTCTGGAAAGTCATTGTCCGTAGATGACCAGACTTAAGTGGAATATATTGTGGCACAACACAGTGAAAATTTGATCCCACATGAGGTTATTTCTCTTATAAGTAGTGTTACCTTATTTGTACACTTCCAACTCCACCAAAGGAGTAGTAACCAAATAAATTGCCAATATGCAAATACAAAGTCAAAATACTTTCTTTATATATGAGTATATAGAAATGAGTAAATGTGTGGTATAAGTAGCAATTCTATGCAACTTTAAGCTAGACTAAGATATAATGTTCTTGCAGGCTAGAAAAATGATTTTTTATTTATTTTAATTTATAAAGAGGATATGAAGACAAAGGTCGCCTCTCCCGTCAAAGCTAGATGCCATCTCAGACTGACATCAAAGAGGATATAAAAGAATGATATCAGTTAACTGATTAAAAACATATAAAATAGCTTGATTTATTCCATCCATTTTAATAAACAGACAGCTAGGTAACTAGGTCATTTAAAAAAAAAGGCATTTCTCTTATCCAAGTAGGAAGAATAAAATACGGGGATTTAAAAGACATCAACACCTCAGTAACACCATCCCTCTGATAAGGAAACATGTGTATATAGCTTCAATTTGCATTTGTAAGCTATAAAGGCCCATTTTCTGAAACATACCTGAATGTAATGAATACAAATTACATTCTAAATAAGAATCTGCAAGTGTTGTGGCCAAAGTAGATTTCTCTATGTGATATTTTACCCTTTAGTACTGGAGGAATGTAGGAAATGTTTTACTATAAGGTCCTATCTCCTAGGAAAGGAAAAATCCCTACCTAGTGCCTCCACATGGAGGAGGTTGGACAATGCTCTAAAGTAGCTAAGTCAGGAGGGGCCAAGTAGAGACCAAGTCTCCAACACCATCCTAATATGGAGAAGGGCACTTACTTGCCTTTGAAGTTTAAAATGGCTTATAAAGTCAGATAAATCTACTATTAGGTCATAGCACCATATAGATGCAGAAGGGGAAACCACTGCATTATTTTCTGCCATGAGAATCTTCAATGAATGAGGAGGCCCACCAGTCTTAGGAGTGATTCACATGAAATAAGTAATGTGACATTGACATTAGGCTAAAATAATGGATGTGTGTCACACCTCTTACATGACACAGAATTGACTTTACTTATATACACACTCATGGACAAAACTTAAGACAGTTGTACCTTTTAAACATGTATATCATGATTCAGACAATAGCTCTGAAAGATATTTGATACACAGTGACCTTTATTGAAGACATATGTGATAATCAAGTGTGAACAAAATTGCCTCTGTCTCTTTCAAAATAAAATAGATTGCAAGTGACATTAAATACTTTCAACTTTCTCAAGTTTAGTTCATGAAGTGTAGTCTCAGCACCTTTTGAAAAGGATTCAATGTATTAAAGTCTAAAATTTGCCTTGTTGTTGCCCATCCTTGATCCATTTGGGACCAAAGTTTAAATGAAATGCTACAAATGAAATTTAATAGTTCCTTGAGAGAGATATAAGAGTTTGTCCATTTATCGATGTTATCAATCCAGCTAGTGTTCTTGGCCTTCCTCTTCCTCAATGTCGTGGAAGTTCAAAGCCACAGTGCACATCTATCTGATTATTTTTATATTATTTCCATAGAGGATAAATAGAAATCTTCAGCCATTTTCTGATTAACAATGGTGAATGAACTGTATAAAACTCCAGTAACCTCTGCTTGTGCATAGCTAAAAATTTATAATTTGTAATTTTTTTTTTTTCAAGATATTAAATTTTAGTAGAATTATAGGATCCTTAGCTTGCAAAGCAGTGATGGTTGGCTACTTGTTGACACACAACAATACGTTCAATTATATATACATCTTTTTTTTTTTAGATTGTTATTTTCAGTCTTAAAAGTTTATACATATAACCTCAGTGCGTATGGTACTTTTCTGCTAACTAGCCATTTCAAACCTAAGTTTGTGAAGAAGCTGGGCCAGCTCTCCACTCTACTGATGATGGCCAGAGACTGGCACTTGTTTAGCTATCCAGGGTTGATAGGAGCTTTTTTTTTTTCAGTAAGTACAGTAAAACCTCTCTGTAAAGGTCAAGACCTAATTGCAGAGGCAAAATGTCCTTTAGGGCGAGGTGTCCTCTTACCGGAGAGTTGCTAAATAGTAAAAAATGGTCATTTTTCCAATGAAAACCGTCCTTTATAGAGAGGTGATATCTAGTGTGAGTATACTTTCATGGAGGCTCTACTGTATTAATGTTAACATTCCAATAAACAGTATCCTGGTGAATTCTTTTTCAGCTTCAGCTTACTATTAAAACATCATGTAGAGCTTATTTAGATTTGATCTTGTTATTCCTTGATTACTACTTACCCTAAACAGGAAGCTCTGAGAGAACAGGAATACTGCCCATCAAACTATGGGTTGAGAAGAAATAGATAAAACTCAATGATGTTCTTTCTTATCTCCACTCTAGGTGAAAGAAGAGGGGGAGCAGTAACAAGCTTCCTAAAAAACCTGGGCTCAGCTGGTCCGGCTGATAGTACCCTGTAAGGGCTTCTGATCCAGGGATACAGGATGAGCAGCGGTTGTTGGGAGCGGCTGCACATGATGTCTGTTCCTCATGTCAGAGACTTCCATTTCATATTGGAGCTAAGTCAGCCTGCGACTGAATAGTGCTCCCACTCTTAATGACAAAACCAGACTCATTCTACTTCACCCAATCATGATAGCTGTCCATAATACATTCTAAATACATATGAAAAAACTGAAATTTTGGTGCCAACAATAAAATTCTGGTAGAGTGGAAAGAGATATTCTCTTATGGAAAAGAAGTCAATTGGTAAAAATGGTAATTTTGGTGATGAAAACTATCTTTGTAGAGAGATGCACTCTAGTAAGAGTGTCTTCTCGTGGAGGTTCTACTGTAGCATAAGGTATGGCAAATTGGGAACATAACCAGGGGAAAAAAGTGAAGAGCTCCCAGCAGACTAGCCAAATGCAATGAGACCACACCCATGTCAGCCTCCTATCATCAGGGGCCATTTATACTGGGCTAGGCTGGAAGGACAGACTATCTGAAGGTCAACATTCTTGGTGCCTTCCTTCCTTCCTTCATGATAAGGTACAATTTGAATTAGAGATTAGAAACAAAGTAACAAGATCACATCCAAAAACATAAACTGTAGGCAACGTTTCGGTAACTGTGCTGCTACTGAAACATCACATAAAGTTCAAATTTTCTTTTTTGTTTTAGATTTTTTTAATATCACATATATAGTTATTTATTTGGTCTTGTTACACCTTAGGTTTGATACCTTCATTTTTAGTATTCACTACCATGATAAGGCACAATTTGGATTATAGATTAGAAACACAGGGTAATAAGACCAGATCCATATTCATTTATTTGGATTTGGTCTTATTACCTTGAGTAGTGAGACTCCAGAAATACAAACACAAAGTAATAAAACCAAATAACAAGAAAATAAGACCCAATCCAAATAAATTAATAGTGTGTGACGTTTCGGTAACAATTTATTTGTATTAGGGCTTATATTTTCTTGTAGCTATAATCTATAATCCAAATTGTGCTTTATCATTAAAACCAAATAAATAAATTTGATCTTTAGAATGGATTTGGTATTATTACCTTGTATTTCTAATATTTTAATCCAAATTGTACCTAATCAACCAGTAATACAATATATTGGATTATAAAGACAGTGTGTTGCACTCTCATGAACTTTGGGGAACTTGGGAGAGAACATTTGAATTAGCTTTAAATCATGTTTATTATAGAAACATCAATTTAGCGAAGAAAATCTTCTTCTTTCTTATCTCCATCCAATCATATTAGGGTATCATGCTTGTAGAGCCTGAGACTTGACAACCATCATGAATTGGGTGAAGGATGAGTTAATGAAAATACTAACTAAATAAATAAATAACAACAAAGATCGTGTTTTAGTCAACTACACTTCAAAAACTAACATGCATAAAGTAAATTAAACATAAAAAAACTAATAATAAATACATGCCAAGATGTAAAAAAAAGTTTACAATTAAACTTCTAACTATGGATGCTAACAAAATATATAAGTTATTAAACAGATTAAATGGAAAAAAGGTTTGTGCCAAGGTAGTTCTCTCCTAACAAAAGTACATTATATTGAACTTTGTTATAACACTTCAAACTAGATGTTATAACTAAGTTACTGTTATAAAGTTACTGTATGATGACATTTTTAAAGATGAGAGAATTTATAGGGAAACAAAATACATTACAAGACCAAAATGATAAAAGTATATTCCTAAACATATTTTTACAAAAAGACCAAAAGAAGATAAAAAAAAAAAAAAACCTTTTGCAATAAGTTTATTTATTATAATGATAAGGCACAATTTGGTTTATAAATTATAAACACAAGGTAATAAGAACAAATCCAAATAAATAAATAGTGTGTGTGAAAACTGGCGAATCCTGTATAGGGCGAGAGGCCCTAAATAAAGGCTTTGTTGTTGTTGTTGTAAATAGTGTGTGAGGTTTCAGTAACAGTGTTGTTATCAAAATGTCATACACTTTATTCATTTGGATTTGTTCTTATTACCTTGTGTTTATTTATTATAAAAACTGTGAGATTTCAAGCTCTCTTTCTTCATCAGGCAAAATTATATGTCCTGTGCTTACTCTCAGATATAATTTTGTCAGTTGAAGAGTGAGAGCTTCAAAAGCTCATGGTTTTTATAATAAGCAAACTTATCACAAAAGTGAAAAATAGTACAAGTGTGATATTGATAAAGTGCATAAATAAGAAAGAAAGATAAAAAAGGCATCTCCTTATCGTGCGACTGAAAGTTTCTGCTATCGGAATAAATATCAACTATTCGTTGATTTTTAATTATTCCAGAATTGGCCAAATATCCATGCATGGTTAGCTTTTCTTGATTAATCAAGAATGGGTATTTGGCCAATTCTGGAATAATTAAAAATCAACAAGAAGTTGATATTTATTCTGATAGATGGTGTAAGCCATTAGCAACTTTCAGTTGCACGATAAGGAGGTGCCTTTTTCTTAATTTATCACAAAAGGTTTTATCTTCTTTTGATCTTTTTGTAAAAGTGTATTGTAATTTTCTTATATTTGTTTAAAGACATACTGTTGATTGGATACTTGATTGTTAACAGTAGATGTAGGTCATGATGCACTGTTATTTTCCCAGTATTGTTATACCTTAATAATTGATAATACAGTAGAATCTCCCTGTAAAGGACAACACCTAATTGCAGAGCCAAAGTGTCCTTTAGGGAGAGGTTTCCTCTTACCGGAGAGTTGCTAAATTGCAAAAAATGGTAATTTTGCAGATGAAAACTGTCCTTTGTGGAGAGGTGTCCTCTTACCGTAGAGTTGCTAAATTGTAAAAATGGTAATTTGCAAATGAAAACTATCCTTTGTGGAGAGGTGTTCTCTTACCGGAGAGTTGCTAAATTGTAAAAATGGTAATTTTGCAAATGAAAACTGTCCTTTGTGGAGAGGTGTCCGCTAGCGGGAGATTCTACTGCATTAGTGTTATAATACTGCTATGAAGGGGAGAGGGTGGGATCTAATTTCATCTATCACTTAACCTTACCTGCCTCCAGGGATGTGTGAAGCATTGATTGGTTAGACAGAAAGGCAAGAACAGAAGACTCTCACTACAAGAAATATATAAAAAGTTGAAGAAAAAAAGGAGGAGGAAGAAAAAAGACTTTAAAAGGAATAAAAGCACTTACCTAAACAGTCCTCTATTCAATTTAGAGGGAGAGAGCATGCAAGAAAGCAAAGATTAAGTATTTTAGTAGTTAATCCAAACATGGGATTCATCATTTTGGTTAATATCATCAGGGGGAGGGAGGGAGGGAAGGACTAACAGGTGAGATGAGAGGTTAGCATCTTATTTTGTCAAATATTCAAACTGTTGGAAAGGCCATTGAAAGAAGAGAGAAGAACTTCAATGGTCCTCAACTCTTGCACCTTGTCCAACAGTGAGAGCAAGTAACCAAAAAGGGGCTTTTGGACACCTTCAAAGTGCAGAAGTCAAACTGTTTTCTACATTTGTGAGAGCATGTGGGATGTACTTCCAGTAAGAACAACCACAAACCCCATAGCTATCACAGACAGTACCACATGTACTTGGGTTAAGTACCCCTACCACCAAAGATTATTAAATAATATTATAGCAGATTATTTATTATTCTATGAAAAGACTTCAATTTCGCTATTTGTATTTTGATACCACTTTAAAATTTTCCCATTGCCTCTCTGCTATTTTATTAGTTTTAATTTGGTTTTACATTAA
>CP092864.1:37391852-37414528 GCA_030710605.1 Cordylochernes scorpioides
ATAAATTTCTGTGTCATCCTGAAGTTTGTCTTTCCTAATATAAGAACAAGTTCAAGGCTTATAAATGTACATTAACTAAATATAGATGTGTAGAAGTGAGGATTCATCACACTTCCAAAGCCAGAGGTCCATGGTCCAATAGTACCCATGATATCCTTTTTAACAACCATAGCAACAATGTAAGGATCACACCCCACCTATTGTAGACCAATCTTGGGAAAGCTAAGTCGTACCACTCTTGAATTTCTTGATTCACCTCATTCCATAGTGTTAACTTTACAGGGAGGGAGGAGCTGGCACACTTGTAAGTGTTGAACTGCACTTTCCACATGTGTAGACATGTGGTGTACTTACAGTAAAAGCAGTCACAAATACTACCCACCATGATTATAATGGCCTGTGTACCATACTAGCCGAATGACTCTGGCAACGCCCGTGTTTTACCCGATTGAATGTTTTTATTCAAATACTATTTGTTACAATTATAAATTGGCGCCTTAAATAAATGCATATGTTAGTTAATAACTATAGCCTATGTGCTTTATCTGTCTATGTACTGTTGGCTTCCGTAGGCGTCTGTCTCTTACTGGGAAAAAGAAAGAGAGGATTCCATTTGGTTATTATCTAATATATGCATTTATTTAGGGAGCGACCCGCTCCAACACAATAGTTACAAAGACGAAATAGCGAGTGTTGGGGGGGGGGGGGGGGGAGGTGGCGTGACAGTAGCCAACCAATAGGAGGGTGCCATTCCAAAAAAAAAAAGCAAACGGTGACAGAGATGAAAACTGATTATTAGGAGATGAAGAATGACGCTCGTAACTGTATATAGAATACTTTCAACTGCTGATGCAGACTTTTCCTCTATAAGTAGGTATTTGCATCCAGTATATAGTTCTCTACATCATGTCTCTCTCTTTGTTTCTCTAGTTGGGATGTAGTTGTCAATAAAATACAATATTAACACTACATTTTTGTATAGTGTTGAGTGTGATATGTAGAAGTTATTAGATATGTTGTGTGTAATTGCACCAAGAATTACAATTGTGAAAAACTAACTTATAAAACCTTTATAAACACTGAATGGACACATACATATTAGTGTGTATTAGACATGTCAGGACTAATCATCAACTATGTGAATTCTATGATAGAGCACAATTTGGATTATAGATTATAGCTACAAGAAAATAAAGACCTAATCCAAATAAATTATTAGTATGTGACGTTTCAGTAACAATGCTGTTACCAAATGTCACACACTAATAATTTATTTGGATTAGGTCTTATTTTCTTGTAGCTATATGGATTATATTTAATATGAGAAGAAACATAACAGCTTCTTGTACGTTAAGGCACAATTTACCTTGTGTTTAGCTTCTTGTATCTTTAATGTAAACAAGAGATGACATAATCTGACATTTTTATCCATTTTATCTTCAACCATTACTATAACATTGTCAGGCTTATCTAATCTACTTTATTTTTTTTGGTGAAATTACTTCATAAAGAATATATTTACTTCAAGCTTCTGTCAGATATGTAAAAGACACAAACATTAAATACAGTTTAAACCTGTCTTGGTAGTTTCCATTTTTGATTCTAAGCAAAAATACACTCGGAAGTCAGGTTGATTTCCAAGACAGGTGGAATTTTAAAAATATTGGTTACAATTCACCTAAAAACACAAGGTAATAAGACCAAATCCAAATAAATAAATAGTGTGTGACGTTTCAGTAACAGCGTTGTTACCATCTTCAGACAAAAGTACTGAATGAAATCAATTTATCAATACATAATCAATAAATCATTCAGTACTTTTGTCTGAAGATGGTAACAACGCTGTTACCAAAATGTCACACACTATTTATTTATTTGGATTTAGTCTTATTACCTTGTGTTTATAATCTATAAGCCAAATTGTGCCTTATCAATTCATCTAAAACTTACGCAAATTCAATCCTGCTCTTTTATATGGGTATTTCAAGACATTTAGAGCAGGGGCCTAAAAAAATTAAAACAAGTTAAACAGGGTTAGATACCTAAGAAAACTAAATTAATAGAAAAACAGCAAATCCCACAATAAATTGGCTCTTATAAGTCAGGAAAACTCCCAAGAGACAGGTTTTACTGTACCACTTTTTTTTCTGTTGTAAGAAAGTTAAAAATAGCTGATTTTTATAGTTGTAGTTAATTTTTAAATTATTATCCCATTCCATAAGTCTCCTTGACGTTACCCATCAAAGAGCTTCTGTCGTTAGTTGGCTATCCACATGGAAGTGACAGTCAAAGTTGTAGTAGTAAAATAGTTAGCCTTTTGAGAAATAAAGATATTTTATAAAATGATGTTCTTATAATGGTGCATTGGGAGCAAAGTCTGACATTGAGGAAGAAGTTTTCAGATTTGAATCATATCCTTTTTCTATGAAAAATAGACACTTCGGCCAGTTTTTTTATTTTTCTCAAAGTTTCAACAAAAATCTTTTGTCTTCGTCAGGAGAAGTAAATAAAGCATTTGGCAAGGTGTTAAAAATTGTTCTGAGGTTCCAAGGGCAACCAAAGAAAAATAAAAAAAACTCCAACTGGCCGAAGTGTCTTATTTTTCATAGAAATATAAATGCCGGCCAGGCAACCTCTCTCTTCATATCCTTTTTGTTTAATATTGGTTTATTTTCCAAGATTTTTTTATTTTTAATTATATGCCACCACCACCACAGTCTTCCATCATTACAAATTGATCACAATTTTGGCAGAAGAGAGTGTGGATAGATCACAAGACAATCTCTGATAACAAAAAATGCTAAAACAAGAAAAGTTGTGAGAAAGTGTTTCTTTTATGGAGAACAATATCATACAACAGAATCTTTCACATAGACATGTCTATCTTTAAACAGATGCATAGAATTGAATAACAAACATGTCATGTGATGTACATAACAACTACTTTCCCTCAAGTCTTCTTGTGTGGGGGTCGGAGGAAGGATGGTCTAAACCGTTGGGTTTTCGACCGCTACGAGACCCGGGTTCGATTCCCGTATTGGGCACTTTTTTTTTTTTCTGATTAAAAAAAAAAAATGCTCTAATGGCCCCTGATTCTTACAAAAGTCCAACCCCACCAGCGAGTGTAAGTAATCAAACGGGGCTCTGGCACATTTTGTAAGTGCAAAGTCAAACTGCTTTTCACATGTGTAGACATGTGGTGCACTTACAGTAAAAGCAGTCGCCTTCTTTTACCCACCATGATTATCATGGCCTGTACCACGTGTACTAGGGATAAGTAAAAAAAAAAATATTCTTGCTTTAGCAATAAGTTTTAATGTTTAAAGGAATGTTTAAAAGTAGACAAGAATGGTAACAAAATAAAAGAGACCATTAAAAGTTGTTAGCAGTGAAGTATCTATTGGAATATATTTGAACTGAACATATATTGGGAGGGGAAGGTCAGTAGACAAATAGTATAAACTGTCAATTTTTAGGCAGCCATGATTGGGATCCAATCCCATATTGGACACTTTTTGTTCTTTTTTCAGAATAAAAAAATTATTCCAATGGCTTCCGATTCTTTTGAAAAAGTCCAACTCACCAGTTGAGTGCAAGTACCTAAACAAGGCTCTGGAACACTTGTAAGTGTGCAATAGTCAAAAACTGATTTCCACCTGTGTAGACATATGGTGCACTTACAGTAAAAGCAATCACCAACACTACCCAACATGGATTATTATGGTCTATACTACATGTACTAGAGATAATAATATCTCTAGAGATAATACATCAACTTTTTTTATTATTTCTGGAAAAAGGACAATACTTATCATAGATTTAAAAGTCAATCATATAAGTGTAAGCAGGTATAGCCTGTACCATGATGATGAGTTAAATAGCCCTAAACATATAGGTAGTTGGGGTTTCTTGTTAAGTTAAAAAAAAGTATTTGACCACTTGATAAAGCACAATTTGGATTATAGATTATAATAAAGGAAATAAGACCTAATCCAAATAATTTATTAGTGTGTGACGTTTCGGCAACAACATTGTCACCATCATCAGACAAAAGAATAAATGAGAAAAAACCCTTGATAACAGTACTATATAAGAACTTTCTGTAATATTTTTTCTCATTTATTCTTTTGTCTGATGATGGTGACAATGTTGTTGCCGAAACGTCACACACTAATAAATTATTTGGATTAGGTCTTATATTTCCTTTATAATTTGACCACTTTTCCCAGAAGATTTTTTATCAACATTCAATTATTATTTGTTCCAATTGATAGTGCTCTGCTATCAGCAATGTTTGGTGGGGCGATTAATTCTTTCAGGAAGTGGAAAGTCTTTGATGTTTCCATGCAACTATTTTTTTTAAGGAGACAGAGGCAATTTTGTTCACAGTTGGTTATCTTATGTGTCTTCAATAAAGGTCACTATGTATCAAATATCTTGCAGAGCTATTGTCTGAATCCTGATATACATGCTAAAAGGTACAAGTTCCTTAAGTTTTGTCCATGGATGTAAATAAGTTTAAAATACTAAAATGTTTTTTTAAAAGTATTTATAAACACAAGGTAATAAGACCAAATCCAAATAAATAAATAGTGCGTGACGTTTCGGTAACAGCATTGTTACCATCTTCAAACAAAAGTATCGAATAAAAGTATAAAAAGTATTTATATAAAAGTTAACTTTCAAAGGTTTTTTTTTTAATGAGATCAATTAGAAAAAAATAGAGGTAATAGAATAAATTTATATTTTTACTTCCCTACTCTCTCACTCTCTCTCTAAGACGACAATTTTCAGTAAATATCTTTAGCCAAAAAAAAAATATTTCTTTCCAATTCTGGAATATGTTTTGTGCAAGCGCTGAAAGTGATTAGGTTGCCTTAACAATCACATTGTGACAAATTTGTTGTGTTGTCCAGTGAGAGAGAGACTTTTTTTTTTTCATTCTGAGATTTATTTTTAAAATTTGTTATAAGAGCCGAGAGAGATCTCCTGTTGACCACAATATGAACTATAAGACTTCGAAAAAATTCATTAACCAAACAACATTTCAATAGATTCTAACTAATGGAGAAATAAATGGTGATATAAACTGGCTCACCAACTTGAGAAAATACAACAACTACTCCAACACTACAGTACTAAATGATGAGGTCCACACTAGAGATTGCTAAAACCTAAACTAACAAGAACACATGGCCACAACAGTTACAAAAACTCTGCAAACAATCCCATTTCCATGTTATGACTTCACATTGCTAACCAAACCATGGTGCTCAGGACATTTTAGAACGATTGAAAAATTGACCTAGGGGTGAAAAAAAAAAAGTCTTTCACTTTGCACAAAGTGTGAGGAAAACACATCAAAACACCCATCACATATGTTCAATTCTTCTATAGCAAAAGACAAGGAGAGAGTTTGATAAAGCACAATTTGGATTATTGATTATAGCTCAAAAAAATAAGAGCTAATCTAAATAAATTAATAGTGTGTGACCTTTCAATAACAACGCTGCTACTGAAAGGTCACGCACTATTAATTTATTTGGATTAGATCTTATTTTCTTGTAGCTATGGAGAGAGGTCATATAAAAGACAAGATAGAAGAGTTGAATTTAAAAAAAACTCTATCCAAAGAAAGTCGGAGAGGTGAAGATCCATTCTAGCAGCAGTAGCTTTCAACGGGGCAAGTTTCACAACATCCTGCCTGCCTGCCTATTAACATCTCTGATTGATAAACACCGCTCTCTTCCCTGCCTCATTCATGGGGCCAAACTGGCATCATGACACCCTAGTTTATTGGATCAAATAAATATGAATATTAACACAAAGTTATAAGACCACAAATCCAAATAAATAGTGCATGACGTTTCATTAACAGCGTTGTTACTGAAACATCACACAATACAGTTAAACCTGTCTATAGTGCCCCCTCTTGGGACTCACCAAAATAGGGTTCTACACTGGTGTCCAAAAAATAAGAAACTTAACCAATATTGAAATTTCTCAAAAGTTAATTTATTAAAAAATATAAAATTTAGTATACAAATAGTTTAAACTATGGAGAATTTGAATAGCTATATGAAAATTTAAAAAAATATTTGGAATTATGAAATATGCAAATTATTACCAACATACCCAAAGCTAAGGTTCCAGATCTTAAAGAAATAAGATATCAATAGGGAGTATGATCACCTCTAACAGCTATCAAGGTCTCACAGCGAGCCCTCATACTGTTTACCAGGCTTTGGAGGAGGTCCAGGGGTAGTAAACCCCACTCCTCCAATAGAGCAGTACTTAGCTCAACGAGGGTTCTGGAAGAGGGGTGACGAGCTCCAATACGCCTCCCTAGGGCATCCCACACATGCTCTATTGGATTCAGGTCCGGAGATCTGGCTGGCCAATCCATCCTTCGAATATTCTCACTCTGGAGATATTCATTGACTAGCCTAGCCCTATGCGGACGAGCATTATCGTCCATAAAAATTAAATTGTGACCAATTTGATCTCTATAAGGTCTTAGATAGGGCTCAAGGATCTCGTCCTGTACCTTTGGGCAGTTAAAGTACCCCCAGAAAAAATGTGGAGGGGTGTGCGTCTGCTAGAACTGATGCCAGCCCAGACTATGAGACTGCCCCCCCCTAAAACTGTCTATTTCCCTGATGTTACTGGGATGATAGCGGGTTCCAGGCTCCCTCCAGATGAAAACTCGTCGAGAATCTGTGTTTAAACTAAATCTTGACTCGTCACTGAAGAGAACATTGGCCCACTGATCATGAGTCCAGGCGTGATGTTCCAAGCACCAATTCAAGCGGGCTCTCCTGTGAGCAGAGGTTAAAGGGATACAGACCATTGGTCGTCTTGCATAAAGAGCACTTTCGTGAAGCCTTCGGTAAACAGTTTGTCTTGAAATTCTCGTTCCAGTAGCACTTGAGAGTTCATTAGAGAGTTGAATAGCTGTCATCTCCCTATGGCGCTTGGAAGTTACGACCAGATAACGGTCTTCAGAAGTAGCTGTTTTTCTTTTTCTACCAGAACCTTCTTTTCTTTTGATGGTTCCTGTCTCAATGAACTGTTTCCATATTTTGCTGACCACAGATTTATTCACATTTAGCCATTTTGCTACTTCAACTTGTGATTGTCCTGCCTCCATTCTTCCAACAGCTCTCCATTTTATATCATCTGCTAAATTTTTTCGTAAACTCATAATTAACTAAGGATTAAATAAAATTATAATTAGACAATTCTTAGATGGGGTAAACGACACGCCAAATAGCACACTTATAAAGACAAGCAAAAATTAGCATATTTTCAATTTTACCGAATCGAATGGTTGCGATAAATAAATTCTACAACTTAAAATACCTAATTAAATAACTTTTTAGCTTTTAGCGTTGTATATTTTAAAACATATCATTAAAAAATAAAAGTTTCTTATTTTTTGGACACCAGTGTATATAGAGGGGGTGCTATAGACAGGTCACTTTTAATGTAAATCGCATCGTACTACGTATTTAAAATCAGGCGCTATAGGGAGGGAGGCGCTATTTAGAGGGGGCGCTATAGACAGGTTTAACTGTATTTAGATTTGGTCTTATTACCTTGTATTTCTAATCTATAATCCAATTTGTGCCTTATCAAATTTGAAAATATTAATATATCACAAAGTGATATGATTAAATCCAATAAAAAAACAATTTGGATTCCTGAGAAAGAGGAAGTAAAACCTGATACAATTATAATTTGAATTGCGCCATCTATCAATACATTTTGCAATTATTTTTGACATTATCTCTACAGACCTTACTGCAATGATAGAAATTATTTGATAAGAGGGTTTGGCTCTTCCAGTCGTGAACCCTCTCAGTAGTTTTGTTAAAAGGTAAAAATGGATGTGCTAACAGTATTATTACCAGATGCTGCAACGACAAATGGTTTGTACTTGTTGTACCATCTGTAATCTCCAACTTACATCACTCCTATATTGATAGTATTCTTCATGGTCATAAATATCATACATTGACAATTTTTATCATAAGTTGATAAGGCACAATTTGGATTATAGATTATAAGCCCAAGGTAAAAAGACCAAATCCAAATAAATAGTGTGTGGTGTTTCAGTAACAGCGTTGTTACCTAAGCGCCACACACTATTTATTTATTTGGATTTGGTCTTTTTACCTTGTCCTTATTATCACAAGTTATTCAATTGTGCTTGTATGTGGCAACTGAAGTTTATCCTCTCATGGAAGAGTAGCCTCCTAGACCCACAAGAAATCCAAATAACCTTCAAAATATTATAAATCATATTTTCTATTATTGTGCATTAACTTGTTGAGAGCAGATATTCTCCTCTAATGCCCTCACTCCTCATTTCCAAACTGGAGATCATATATCTTGAGATTGTACTCATAGACAAAACTTAGGAAGTTGTACCTTATAGCATGTGTATCGGGATTCAGACTATAACTGAATGATATTTGATACACAGTGACCTTTATTGAAGACACACAAGATAACCAAGTGTGAAACAGATGACCAATGACAGCAAAGACTTTCCACTTCCTTAAGTTTTGTCCATGAGTGAATATAAAGAAATGGGCAAGTGGTAAGGTTTGGAATCATGAATACAAATGCCATGGTAACAAGAGGCCACATCCAAATAACTAATTCATATACTGACTTTTCAGTAACAGCATTATTACCAACCTTAAACATTAGTACTAATGTAGAAAAAGACTGAATGCTGTTAGAGAACTATCACATAAAAATTCCTTATTAATTAGTCTTGCTATGTTGTAAAAAGGAATATAGGCAAAAACTACAAATATTGGCAAAATATATATATAACCCCTGCGCTAAATCCAGTAAAAATTTGACAGAAAAACATAAAGCACTTTTAACTGGTGAGCATCCAACCACCTCCTACTGCCACCCACCACCATTGTGAAATTCAAAATGTCCTGAAATAACCCAATATCCAATCGATAAAACTCTTGGTCCCTCCTGGAAATGCTCTTTTACAAAGGGTTCTACTGTCTACAACAAGAAGCTTAGATGAAGGAATTGTAAATGTGCCAAGCCACTTTGAAGTAACTCCTTCACCAGGGATGTAATACTGTGGTGGTGACACAACAAACTCTTAAAAAGATGCACTGCCACATAAGGCTCAGCTAGCGGAAGAATACCTCGAGACCCAGGATATTCAGAGAATAGTGTGCCCAACCAGATCAGACTGATAGTTTGGAAGGTTCTAAAGATGCATTGGATCAAGAAGAACAAGGATATTCAGAGAATGGCTTAGCCAGCCAAATCTCCAAACCAGACTGACTGATAAAACAGGTATAGGAGGTTCAAGAAAGGCATTAGATATCATCTACCATCACTGAGCTAAAACCTAGCCATCTCTTGGAGGAAGAGAAGGATTCATCATCATCACAAGCACAATAGTTCACCCTTCAAGTGTATTATAGTGGGGGGGGGGACTTGGGCTCATCAGAGAATATTATCTGAATTCATTTATTTTATACTGATGGAAATGTTCTCTAGGAAGGTGCAGGGGACATGGATCAGGATAAGGTTAAGATTGATAGACTTTTATCAAACAGCAATATATAAAATGTCTATTTAGGTTGTGTTTAGCTGTGGTGCTATCAAAGTATTTATTTACTTGTGCTGGGTCTTAGCAGTTCTCACTGATAAGCCGGACGGGTGAAAACTAAAGTGTTGACCAAAATATCAACATCAAGACCACTGAAGGGAACCACTACCACAGCAAGTCTTTAAAAGTCCAATAAAAATTCTCCAATGGCCCCCAATTCTTGCAAAAGTCCAACCCCACCAGCCCCACGGGGCTCTGGCACATTTGTAAGTGCAAAGTCGAACTGCTTTTCACATGTGTAGACATGTGGTGCACTTACAGTAAAAGCAGTCACTAACTACCCACCATGATTATAATGGCCTGTACCACGTTTACTAGGGATAAGCAAAAAAAAAGTCCCATAATCTGTGCATCAATATCCAAATAAGTGATTTATCTCCTTATCTTCTCTCAATTATAGAAAGGGATCTGTGGATCATGAGATAAAGGAAGGTAAAAAATCAGGAGAGCTTTGTAGTTAGGCTGCTGCCAGTAAAAGGCCTGACTGTCAACAATTCAGGAACTCTCTCAAGCAAGAAGGTTGAATAGCACAGGTCCTTGAAAAATGTCCATCTTTATATGATTGAGAAGATATAGGTAAGAAGAAGACGTGAAAAATAAACTTGTGTTATTTGGGGTAACTTCCCAGTGAGTGTTCTTTCTGTAAAACTATAGTAAAGCCTTAAGTTCATGGAGTTATGTAAAAAATGAGTGGATAGAATAGATTGCAGCTTTTATCATGGATTCAAGAGCATGTACTAAGTAACCATAGCACTGACCGTATATTTTAAGATAGGTTTTTCTATAACTCTTGAAAGTTTCTCTGTATTCAGCGGGATATGGCATAGAGTGATAGCTTCCCCATTTATACTGTTATGGTCACAACTCTATCAGTGTTAATTGGATAAATGGATTGACCAACTTGGGCCCAAAATTGTCCAAAACATCAATCCTTCGCAGTATAATGACCTGAACAACAACCTCTCTGAAGAAGGGGAGTTCTCCCAAAACTCAGCCTGATTTCCACATTTAGCCCTCCCTGGATTTATTCTTGTGACTGGTGGGGGGGGGGGGGGGGGGGAGTCTTTGCGGGTCAGTGAATCAACAACGACTGTTGCTCTGATGATGGTGGAAAAGTCTATTATTTGATGCTAGAACATTAGCTCATCACACATGCAGCCAGAAATCTGAGGTCATACCAAGTTAAACCTTTGAAATGGAATCAATTTCGACTTCACAATACAATCCAGAATTCAACTCCCACATTACTATTCCCCATGGACACTTTTTAAAATTATTTATTTATTCACTCCTGTGATAAGGCACAATTTAGTTTGTAGATAAGATACGCAAGGTAATAAGACCAAATCCAAATAAATAAATAGTGTGTGACGTTTCGGTGATAAAATTGTTGTTACCCTCATTAGACAAAAAAAAAAACACATTCAGTACTTTTGTCTGATGATGGTAATAACACTGCTACTGAAACATCACACACTATTTATTTATTTAGATTTGGTCTTATTACCTCGCGTATCTTATCTACAAACTAAAGTATCTACAAATATTTATTTGTATTTGGTGTTATTTCCTTGTGTTTTTATGTATTCACTCCATTAGGTAAATCTTTGATTAATTATTCACTTTGAATTTTCACTTTCCTTCGATATTATCATGCTAATGTCATCAGTAGTCTGAGAACTTTCAACAATAACAAAATTCAGGATTTGTCAAGCCATCCCTGGAGCCTTCTAATCATAACTGCCTCAATTCTCCTCATCTCTCCTTTCCACAAAATTCTCTTCAAACCTATTACATTGGAAACTCATTATAACTACCTCTTTTTATAATGCCACAACTTGATTGTAACATCATAATTCTAGAGTTTTGAGTCTGAATCATTTTAACTCTAGGTTATAGCAACAATGAGGGTTAAACTTTGTGGTTCACTATTGCTGTGATTCACTCTATTATTACACTAGATATTCAGGTTTGTTATAAGGGAAAATCCGTTATATCCCTGATGTAATTCACTGCATAAAGGCCAACAATCTTGGTGCAAGAAACATGATAATACCCTCCATTATATACAGAACATTGGCTGACAATGTAGTAACCTTGTGGCACTGAAGAATCAGTTACAACACACCAGCACATATTGCAGGGTGAATTCTCAGTATTCAATCATGCACAGAGAGCAAAACCTCAACAATAATTCTCCAACATTACATATTAGATGAATTGGTTGGGGGGATGAGTGGTCTAAACCAATAGTTTTCGACCACTACAACCCAGGTTTGAATCCCGCATTGGGCACTTCTTTAAATTAAAAAAAAAAAAAAATGCTCGAATGGTCCCTGATTCTTGCAAAAGTCCAACACCACCAGCAAGTGCAAGTAAACAAATGGGGCTCTGGCACACTAACTAGTAAGTGAAAAAGTCAAACTGCTTTTCACCTGTGTAGACATGTGGTGCACTTATAGTAAAAGCAGTTGCTGACTACCCCCACCATGATTATCATGGCCTGTACCACGTGTACTAGGGATAATAAAAAATATATTAGATGGGAGTCTGCTGGTACAGTAGAATCTCCATGTAAAGGACAACACCTAGTTGGAGAGCCAAAAGTGTCCTTTAGAGAGAGGTGTCCTCTTATCCGAGAGTTGCTAAATAGTAAAAATGGTCATTTTGGCATTGAGAACTGACCTTTGTAGAAGGTGTCTTCTAGCCAGAGTGTCCTCTCATGGAGGTTCTAATGTATAGGTACGAAGTGAAAAGTTAGAAACAAGTTGTAAAGGTATATAGAATTGAATTTATTGCTTTTTTTCCTTATCGAGCCAAAAAAAGGCTTGTTGTAAAAAAAAAAAGTCAGCATCTGGGAAACATCCATTTCTATTGTTCAAGTTAAATGGGGATCCATTGCATCTAAGAGTGGAAAAAGGTGCTCGTAGATCTGAAGATAAATGAAAAAGAATGTGTTGAGGATATTTTGAGGGCTTGCTCTCTATCTCTCTCTTCAAGTTCATATAGTAAGTAAACAAATTCTATGTTAAACTGGCAAATAGGAAGTATATTCTTTGAATGAAAAAGGCTTCTTTAAATTGTCTCTTAAATAATTTTTCTTATAATCTAATATATTTGTTTCTTTTAGGTTTAAAATTATTATGCCCTGTGATTTTTCTATGCTCTACAAATTATTTTAAGAGACAATTTATATAAAGAAACCTTTTTCATTCAAAAGAAATGTGCTACAATCAACAGAATGGAAGAAAGAGGAAATATATCCTTGAAAATATTTGTAATTTTTTTTTTAACAGAGAACTATTACCTTGTCTATTTTTATCAAATAACAAATTAGCTTTCATATTAATTGATCCCTGAAGTTTCAATGACCTGCTAGCATCTGCTACAATAAGAAAAAATATATATTCTGGGAAGAAAGAATGCTGATATAATTACAAAGATCCTTTACTAAATAAAAGGGATTTCATAAAAACAATAAGGAAGGACAAGATATTCAAGAAAAAAAAACTAGGCAAAATTATATATACACTAGCAGCTCATGCCTACCAGCGGCCTGACTTATTCAAGATAACCAACTAGCTAACCTTTTTTTTTTTTTTTGCTTATCCCTAGTACACATGGTACAGGCCATGATAATCATGGTGGGTAGAATAGAAGTAGGCGACTGCTTTTACTCTAAGTGCACCACATGCCTACACATGTGAAAAGCAGTTAGACTTTGCACTTACAAATGTGACAGAGCCCCGTTTGATTACTTGCACTCGCTGATGGGGTTGGACTTTTTCAAGAATCAGGGGCCATTGGAGCATTTTTAAATCAGAAAAAAAATGTCCAATGCGGGAATCGAACCCGGGTCGTAGCGGTCGAAAACCAACGGTTTAGACCAACCTTCCACCAACCCCCACTAGCTAACCTAACAAAGCTGAGATATATAGGTAGAGCTGCTATTTAGCATAGACAGCATTACAACTAATATACAATTTATAACAAGAGAGTATTACATCGTAGAAGTATCCTAGAATTTCCACTTTCAACAAATATTAGGAGGGCTTGGCTCATCATTGGTGAACCCTCCAAGTGGTATAGCAATAGGATAAATATAATGAAAGGTGGTGCCGCCATCTGTATATTACAATCTATCTACACCCCATTTCATGAGATTGTGGAATTTGTGTAATCTTTGCACAAGGGGATAAGAAACAACAACAACAACTGAATCCATTTTTTAGCATCATTTTTTACAAGTAAAACAAACTTTCTACTGTCCTTACAGCGATGATAAAATATTGGCAGAACTTGGTCTATCAATGGTTTTAAAGAACTAAGGTCATAAGCCTTGAGATCAGTAAATTTTCTATAGATATATACATTTAAATATATGTAAATATTCTATCTATTATTATTATCTCTCTCTTTGTTAATTAAAACTTTATAAAATTAAATATGCAAAAAATTCATTTTGTATAAAAATAGTATGTATACCATCAATTTGTTGTCGTGATACTCCTGTGGAAGGACTGACAGGTCCGAAAGCTAGAGAATAAAATTTTAACAAGAAACTTAGCCCTGTGGAGACTTTATTTTCTTTATAATACATTTAAATCACTGGCAGAGGGTTCTATTATAATTAACAGTATATAATAAATGGCAATAAGCTCACAATGTGTCACTCTTTTATCTCCCTATAAATAAATATGAAAATTCAAAACTATTATAGACGTGTATGGTTCTTTTAAAAATTAAACAATTCCTACTGCCCTTACTGCAATGGAAAAATTAATTGGAGGGTTCACTACTGATGAGCCAGGCACTTACATTAATTTTTCCATTGCAGTAAGGACAGTAGAATTTGATAAGGCACAATTTGGATTATAGATTATAAAACAAGGTAATAAGACCAAATCCAAATAAATAAATAAATAGTGTGTGACGTTTCGGTAACAGCGTTGTTATCATCTTCAGACTAAAGTACTCTTAAAACAAGGTAATAAGACCAAATCCAAATAAATAAATAAATAGTGTAAATAGTAAATAATAAAAACACTATTTATTTATTTGGATTTGGTCTTATTACCTTGTCTTGACAGTAGAAATAGTTTTTTTTTTTTAAAGAATCATACGCGTCTATAATAGTTTTGAATTTTCATAACAGCGCGCTAATGCATCATAATAAATAAATCTACTGCTATACAAAAGCAAAAATATTATTTGGATTACTGATGGAAAAAACCATCAGGAAAAACTTGAATAAGTAAACTAGGTTTTCCATTTATTTATGTGGATTTTGTTCTTGTTGCTTTTTATCTTGGATGTGACCCAAATGATTTACTCTAGAGCCTCGTTACTTTTTGATTAGGATATTAACATGATGTAGTATCTCTGTTGTGGAGGTTGGCCATCATTTCACTCTGTTCCAGTCTCTTCACATCTTCTATTATCATATACACAAAAGCCTTTATTAAGACATGGAGTGATAAGCACAATTTGGATTTTAGATTATAGATACAAGAAAATAATACCTAATCTAAATAATTTAATAGTGTGTGACGTTTTGGCAACAGCATTGTTACCATTATCAGACAAAAGAATAAAATCATTTTATTCTTTTGTCTGATGATGGTAACGATGCTGTTGCCGAAACATCACACACTATTAAATTATTTGGATTAGGTCTTATTTTCTTGTATCTAGGACATGGAGTCTTTTATACAAGGAGTCTGCATATGAAAATAAAATTTAAAAAATGTAAAAGCTAATCACATTTAATGATAATAATGAAATTTATATACAGGAAAACTTAATTAAGACAATCAGGCTCATGAATAAATTAGTCTGAGTAAATCCAAGGAAAATAAATTTCTATTATACCTAGATTTGCCACTGAGCATGCAAAGATAAAGATATCATTTCTATTGCCATATCATTCTTTGAGATAACATGAACCTTTGCTTTTCTTGGTCTATCTTTCCTTTACATGAAGAGTATAAAAATATTGGATGCTAAGAGAAAAGAGACAGGTTTTTTTCTAAATTAAAATACAGTTTAAAATCTTCAATTTAACACCCCATAGGGATCAGAATTTACAGTTGAATTAAAGTCAGTGTTAATTAGAGTTGATTAAGATGAATATGGGAGTCTGACTGTCATGTGGTGTCCCCTGGATAGTTAACCAACAACAGCAGCTCTTTTTACCTATCATGGAGACCCATCAAGATGATTATCAATTCATTCCAACATTTGACTAATGGTAGACATTTCTCTATAACATTTTGTTGCTGACACATAAGGGACGTTGAAATACAAGTAGGTGATGAGGCAAGTTAAAAGTAAATAGGCTGATTGGGATTTGAAAATATGGTAGAATTATAGTAAGTGATGAGAACTATAGTTGAGGGGTTAAATCAAAGATGGAAATTTGGAAAGGGGGAACTGGTTGAGATTTGAAAAATTCAAAAACTAGTTAAAGTGTTGAATTGAAGGGTTATGCTGTAATAGCAAAAAAAAAAACACCTTTAGACAGCTAAATCTTATGATGCATTACCGCGTCTCTGTTATCAAAATTCAAAACTATTATATACGCGTATGATTCTTTTTAAAATAAATAATTTATACTGTCCTTACTGCAATGGAAAAATTAATGGGAGCCAGGCCTTCCCATTCATTTTTCCATTGCAGTAAGGACAGTAGAAATTGTTTATTTTTTAAATAATCATATGTGTCTATAATAGTCTTGAATTTTGACAGCTAAATCTACCAAAATGGTGACATAGCTTTGGCAAACATGGCAAGTCCAGCTATGAACCCATTTTAAACAGTATCAATATGTTGTAGATTTGATCTTACCAAATCCTACTAGTGAATCTCAACCACAGAATGTTCCAAATTTACCAAGGAGGAGGCATTTAGTCCATACCTAGTTATATATTAGTGCCAATTTCCTTGCCAATAATTTCAAAACCTATTTTTTAGGCTTAAAATTGCAGTTTGAGAGCTACCTGGTGCATTTTAAAAAGGTGGAAGGAATATTAACTATTGTACAAGTAATGGTTAGGAGCTTCGTATATATATATATATATAAATCGACTCTTGCATATAAAGAGATCTCAGCTCACCATCCAAAAGACTACCAAGTAGGTACTGGTTTCCAAAAAAAGGTTAACCTTTCAACTCTGGCGATTTGTAGCTATGCAGTTCAGTGGGTCCTCCTTAGATGGTATTCCCAAGCCACACTCTGGCAGCAAATGCTACAAACTCCTGCCATTCCTGGGTAGGTGTGATATCCCCCAAAAACTTTTAAGCATTTCTAAGATGTTTAAATTTGTTATTCTTTTTATTATAATTATTCCATATAATTTTTTTTCATGTGCTTTTACTAATTTTAATATACAGAAGAACCTCACAGCCTCTTTTAATAAAAGTAAAGTGATTTGATTATAACATCATAATTCTAAAGCTCCAAGACTTTAGCCTCAACAACAACATGGGGATGGGTTAGTGAAGGAGTGATATAAACTGTCCATTTTCAACAGTCACAGCCTGGGATAGAACCCTGCATTGGGAACTTTTTTCTGAAGGAAAAGAAAATTGCTTCAATGGCCTCTGATTCTTACAAAAGTCTAACCCCACCAGTGAGTAAAAAGTAAACAAATGGGATTTAGCACACTTGTAAGTGCAAACTGCTTTCTACATGTGTAAAAGCCTTCGCTTTCTACCCACCATGATTATTATGGTGTACTTAGGATAAGTACCCAGCACCACAACCTGGTTATAACAATGATCCACAACATGATGTGGTTATAGTAGGGTTTGGCTATATATATATACTAGACGGGTGACCCGGGCTTCGCCCCGGGATTGACCCGTGTGCATATCTACCCGTACAAAAGCTACATACCTATACTTTCGATATTTGCGGACCTATAATGAGGTATTGTTAACAATAGATTATTTAAGGAGTGACCCGCTCCAACACAATAGTTACAAAAACCAAAAAGCGAGTGGGGGGGGGGCATGATGGGGGGGGGGGGGCAAAGGTGGCGTGATCGTAGCCAACCAATAGGAGAGCGCCATTCCAAAAAAAAAGCAAACAGTGACAGAGATGAAGAATTATTAAGAACGCATGACGCTCGTAACTGTATATAGAATACAGTAAAATCTCATAATCATAATCAGTAAAAAGAGGCTTTTATAGCAGCAATGTGATTATAACATCAAAATTCTAAGGTCATAAATTTTAAGTCTCTATAACCACAGTTAAAACAACATAAAATCTTGGTACCAAGTGATGTTGCTATATAGCAAGGTCGATTGGTTTAATAATTTTGACACAGAGAGTCTAATGATGATGTATTTGTATAATTATAAAATCATTGAACACACTACCAGCCAATATATTTAGAATGTGCACTTACAGGGAAAACCAACTACTACCATAATTATGGTCTGTTCCACAGGTGTAATACAAATAATTTAAAAAGTATTTAGGATGACAATGGAAAGTCTCCAACTAACATTGATTGAGACCATATACACACAAGTGGGGGGAGGGGGGGGGGGGAATTTGAAGAAGACTTTTCTGTCAAGAAAGTAGTATTGTTTATGTTGATGTCAAGGACACCTCTTCTTCTTTCTTATCTCCACTCAATCATATTAGGGTATCAAGTTGTGACCCTTGATGGTGTCTGTTTGACAACCATCATGATTAGGTGAAGTAGAATGCGTCTGACTTTGTCATTAAGTCTGGGAGCACTACTCATTGGCAGGCCGACTTAGCTCTAAAAGAAATGGCCGCCTCTGACATGAGGAACAGACGCCATGTGCAGCTGCTCCTAACATGGAGTACAAACGCTGCTCACATTAATTGAGACCATATACACACAAGTGTGGGGGGGGGGGAAATTTGAAGAATTCTGTCAAGAAAGTAGTATTGTTTATGTTGATGTCAAGGACACCTAAAGCTAATAAACTGGACCAGGTGGTCATAACAAATCTGGTCTGTCAAATGGTGCATTCAAAATGTGGCAAGGAAGTGAGGGCATCAAAAAGACATCAAAAGTGTGCCCTTCTCCATATATATGGGATCATATATAACTTCATGAACCATTATTACAATCCTATCAGTTGAGCTCATACATGCTTTATGCTCATACATGCTTAAACCACACACAAAAAAAAGTCCAATATAAAAAAAAAGAAACAAATACAGTAGAACCTCTTCCTAAAGGGCACCTAGATGCAAAATTACAATATAACAACAACAAAAATCTTTATTAAGACCTTTTGGTCTTAAGCAGATTCTCTGAGGAGAAGAGGGTATACATAGAAATCACAGTAACAATAATGTACAATGTATAGGAGGAAGAAAGAAAGAAAGGGCTTGGCATATACTTATATACAAGTAATTGAGAGCAAGCAGTTACTTTTCTTTAAAAAAAAAACAATAATTCTTTGATGCAGAAAGTGTCCTTTTTAGAAACAGGTGTCCTCTTATCAGAGAATAGCTAAATAGTAAAAATGGTCATTTTGGCACTAAAAATTGTCTATGTAGAGAGGTGTTCTCTAGTGGGAGAGTCCTCTCATGGACTGAGTCCATGTCACAGTCCATACAGCTTTCCTGTATGGATATTAAATTTGGACAATGACCAAAGAACTGGAGCTGAAAATGAACTATTTTGACATCTGGTTACTCTAGAAGTGATCTCAAGATCAAATGGACAGATGGGATAAAAAGAAGTTTAGAGAGAAGATTTAAGGAAGAGTATAGACTTTGAAGTGAAGTAAACAAATGTGCAAGTTTACAGGACATTTGTTATCACCAGCAGATCATCTATTGAACCTTCTGGAGGGAGGAGGATACCTTAAAGAATGAAGGAAGAACAAGAAAAGATTGGTTCAATAATCATACAGAATGGTCTGAAAGTAGGAAGAGATCAATTTCAAAGAACAGAGTGCATTCCATGATGACCAACCATCAGAGATGCCATTACATGATGATGATGCTGTTCAACATAATGTTTCAGTATCATCATCCTGAGAGCCTAGTGAACTCCTACTGTATATTCTAGTCACACATACACAAGCCTTTATTAAGACATTCCGTCTTATACAGATGATTCTCGTGTTAGAAATAAATCTAAAAAGAAATTAGAAGCAGGGGAAAAAATTTAATCCTCGCTCAGAAAAGAGAAAAAAGAAGAAAAGGAAAGAATATCTATGTACAAAAGTTGAGACCATATACATTGTTTTTCGTGCATAGAACACAGTGAAGAAGTAGACTATTGAGTAAATGGTTGCATCTTGTGAAGAAAAAAATATTTCTACACAGTTCGGTTACTTTGTTAGGTCTTTTTCCTCTTTGCAGTCTTGAAAAAATTAGAGAACTTTAAAATAGCTGACCCATTATCCATCAAGTCTGAAAGAAAGGAATACAGCGAGAAGTGTGGATGAGCAGCTGTACCGCAAAAAGTTTCTCTTTCCATAGTGAGAGACATACATTCAAATATATAGTGTTCCAGAGAGAGAGTTCGGATATTTTATTCCTTTGACAAAATGGACAAATATATGTCCTCCTTCTTCCTATTTCTTATGTGATTTTCCCGGTAGAAAACAAGAAGTATTTGAGCAATGAATCTTTGCAGTGGAAGATTGGTTAGTGAATAATTACTGTATACTCTAGTCAGAGAAGAGCTGTAAACCAATACTTCAAGTATTGCATACCTATTTGGCCTTATTATCTATCCTGTGTAAAAAAGGAAAACAAAACAAGAAAAACATGTCAAAAAAGACAAGAGGTTTTGTACAGTCAAATCTAATAACGGAGACTTGCTGAGAAAGTAACAATTAGTTCCTAATTATATCACTACACCCAATTAACTTTTTTCATGATTACATTTATATAAATGTGCAAGTTTTTCATTATATATTTCAGGTGAATATATCAGTGCTTCCTCAATCAGATTCCTCCAGGATGATGAATCCACATAGTTGCCCCACATAGTCTTGGTTTCACTTGGCCTACAACACTATTGTAGTAGAGGAATTTGTACAAGACTATATATACATTTAAATATACAGTAGAACCTCCCTGTAAAGGACACCTAATTGCAGAGCCGAAGTGTCCTTTAGGGAGAAGTGTCCTCTTACCGGAGAGTTGCTAAATTGTAAAAAATGGTAATTTTGCAAATGAAAACTGTCCTTTGTAGAGAGGTGTCCACTAAAGGGAGGTTCTACTGTATATAATTTTTTATTGGGATTACCGATATAATTATAGGACTATTATAGTCCTAATTAGTATAATTATAGTAACATCGTTGTCACCAAAACATCATGCATAATTTAATCATTTGGATGTGGTCTTGTTACCTTCTAACTCTACAATCCTGGTTTCACTACTTGTCATTCCTCAGTGGTTGTTGGATGGTATTTCTCATGCAGGACAAACATGAGTCCCAAGACATCAGCCAACAGAGGTAAATTCTTCAACTGTAAAGATGTTAAGAAATGTCTACTGATATGTCCCAGCACACAATTTCATGGTGGGCTCTATCCACATATCATGGAGTTCCAAGCCAGGATGGAGGGAGAGAAGTAACAAGCTGGTTAAAACACCTGGGTTCAGCTGGCCTGGCTGTTCTAGGGACACAGGATGAACAGCTCCAAGTTAGGAGGAGCTACACATGGCATCTGTTCCTCGTGTCAGAGGCAGCCATTTGATGCTAAATCAGCTTACTACTGAGGAGCACTCCCAGACCTATACTGAGAGGAAAACAGATAGTGTACTGCTCTCCATCGTGATATCTTTATATGATTGAGGGAGAAGATAAGAAAGAAGCTAGATTCAATCAGGACATGTCATTTTTGGTTTTACAAAAGTGGCAGCTCAAGAAGAGGGTTGTTTATTCGATTGGGGTCACTCATGGAGGTTTTGCTGTTGTCTAAATTATTTTACCTCGAGATGGTGAAATAAAGTAAACTAGAGTGAGACAAGAAAGTCTGAAGGGTAGCCATAGTCTTGCTAAAACATCCTGTAGTTTATTGATTTGTTCTGGTTGCTTCTTGATTGATACTCTGTGTCATCACACTGACGGCATTTTTTTCATTATTTCTCTTGCAATAATACAGTTACATCTTTCAAGAGTGGCAGCAAAAAAAAAAAAGTATATTCCTGGTCTCTATTGGAGGTGGAGGTTTCTTATTGGAGGTTGGATTATATTGAATCTAGTTATTTTTATTTTACAAAGATGGTCGGTCCTTCACCAGAATTTCTTTTAAATATCCCTTGTGTAATTGGAGACTATATATAATGATATTTTCCTATTTTTGTTCAGGATTATGCTATAAATCCTGTCTAGTGGCCCCATATGCTTGCTAGATGTTCTGTCTCCCCCTATTTAAGATGGTAATAGTTGAGATCCTCACTTAAACCCCTCAAATTTGATTTGCCTAGTATGTTCCATAAGGGACCTACCAGTAAAGTAGTTATGTCAGATTGTAGTATCTCTATCCATTCACATTCATTCATTCCAATGCAATTAGAAAGCAAATAAAGAGGCTTAAGGTTTGTGATCAAAAAATATTTGACCAAGATACTAAGTAAAAAAAAAAAAAAGTATCAGATTTAATACCCACTATAAACAGCACCATCTATCAACCCTGAATTAGGTAGCATTCAAGTTTGAAATCTATATTGGACAATTTTATTTGTTTTTATAAGGGCTTTGTTTCTTTCATCAATAGACGACTGTTCAGAGATTCAATTCACTTAGCATCTTGGCCAGTTTTTTTATCAGTGCTTCCAATGCCCACTCAAAATGTACAAGATTCTTGCCCGAATCTAAGAAAGAGCAGGTAAGTAAAAGATAAGAGCTCTTGAAAACTTTGTAAATGTACTGTTTATTCAGATGTGTGCATTCTAAAGCCATCGTATCCCCCTAGGCACAATGATTATCATGACCCCTACTATCTTGGGATAAGAAGTAAAGTAGTTCACAATGTTCAGTAGACCAACCTCCCATGG
>CP092864.1:37414628-37452777 GCA_030710605.1 Cordylochernes scorpioides
TAATCTTATATATTTTATCATGTGTATATAATCTTTCTCCATTTTTTACCCCTTTGTATTATTTCCCACTTTCATAGGTTTCTCCGATCTTGTAACCCAAGAGAATCCTCTGTAAGACCTGTGGGTCTTAATAAAGGCTTTTGTGTATGTGTGTTATTTGTTCAGCATGGACATTTCCACTATATTGATCGTTTCTGAATGAAACCTTGCCATGATGTAAAGTAGGTTGAAAGGAATTTTCTAACCTAGGTCCGATATGGAATATATAAATAAAGACATTTCAATATATTACTTCGAATTATTATTTTACTTTAAAAATGAACAAAGATGAAGTGCCTCTTTTTGTACAATGAATATCATCCTCCCGCAACTTTATGTTATTGCATAAATAAATATTAATAATACACTCATTGAGACACAACTTAAGGATGTTTTACCCTTTTAACATGTATATTGGGAATGACAATAACTCTGAACGATATTTGATACACAGTGACTTTTAGTGAGACACACGAGATAAACCAAGTGTGAAAAAAAATGTCACTGTCTCCTTAAGTTTTGTCCATGAATGTAAATACCATTTCAATTCAATCTATATGTCACAACTCTATCAATTGCACTAACTGACGTGTTTGGAATGTGAAAGATTGGATCTTTGAAGATCTGGTTGTGAAAAAATTGACAGTTATAATCCTCTGCCACTACCTTTCTTGAATTTTCTGTTACATAAGAATGAAGGTCATAGTATTGTCCTCCCTTACATTATGATCACGAATATTATATGAAAGAAACTTTGAAAAGTGTTAATTCTTCAATAACTGACATTACACTATAACAGATTCAAAGATAAAAAGAAAATTGAAGCTATTTATTTTATAGTACACTATTTTCAACCAAGATATGAATCATCGAAGAACATAATCAAACGAGTTTATGTTTTTTTAGCTGCACGCCAAACTATCTGCCAAGAATTTAAAACAAACACATCGACTAACCATAAGATTTAATAATCAAGGCATGGATGTAGTTAATGGGTAAACGTGTTTCAACGTGGCTCTACACTGAATGATGAATAGACGGATGAGAATTTTATCATCAATATCTACATTATCGTTAGAATACTGTGAAGTCCGATCGTAAATTCAATGTTGCACTAAGCAGACGAACATCTTAAACACGATCCCCGAGACAAGGTGACGCATAACCATTCTTTGATACATTATGCTAAGACATGATTCACTCACAGGTTGGCACTACTGCTTAGCTTCTGTAAGTAAATAAGAAACGCAAATTCATCAAACTACATTCTATTGACTGCCAATTCAAAGATGAAACGAATAATAATCAAACTACAATCCTCTAACATCTGTAGCACATTTAAAGCTTAGTACTTATTTTATGATTGCGATAAATTAGTGAACCTTACTCTTATCACTTGTTTTTCCTGTCTGCTCAAAATTCTCCAATTCCACTGCAACTCCAGCACATATCCTGGACTGTATTGGAGCTAAGAAGGAAGACCTAACAAGAAACCCAAAACTATAGTAGAAAAAATTATTGCTTTCAACCTTATACCTGTGTAATCTTACCCATGGGATAAATAATACTTCAAGAATTCCTATTTCAACCTAACTTCTACAACGTCCATTTTTTTACTGGACATGGTGACTTCAACACATAATTGTTTAGAATTGTAAAATTGGTTCACCTGCGTGCACTTGTGGAAATGAAGAACAAAACCCTGAACACCTTCTAATAAACTGTCCGTTAACTTCTGATCTAAGGGAAGAAAACCAACTTTACCTGACAAATACAAAACAAGTTGTTTACACACAATAAAGTCCAATACATCAGGTTTAATTAGATTCTGCAGGCTGTAATTTTAAGGCAAAAGTACTGACTTATAAATTGAAAGGATTTAAGCTTATGTCCATAGTTTTTCTTGAAACCCATTTCTGAGATTCCATCCTTCAGTGCTGCGTATATAAGCAGAATCGTCCAATACAGTATTAGAGCTCTGAGAAGCGGTCTGGTGGATTAAATTGCGAAAACCGCTGGGAGTTCACCACTGATGAGTCAAGCCCTCCCAATATAATTTTTTAATCGCAGTAAGAGCAGTAGAAGTTGTATTATGTATAAAAGAAACATTCGTGCTTTTAAATCCTTTCATTTATATGTATATGATCGCGTTATTGCTTTGTGTTAAAGTACTGACTATTCATGATAAAATTGTAATTATAAAGTACTGACTGTTGGCCACTGACTCTCTTATGTAATCATTGGGATATTAATTTACTTATTCTACATGTTGTTCTATCTATTGTAAATGACAATTTTGTACATATTTCATACGGTGTACATATTTAAAGCTACTATTTCTAATTAATAATGCAAAATTTGACATCGAATTGTAATTTGCTCGCTTCCCAATGTTTAATTATGTTAACTTCACGATGATTCGATTTGTATATAAATTTCAGATTTGCATGCAATTATCCTAATTGTGGCGTGTCTTTGCAACTGTTAAATAAATAAAAATGATTAATAATAATAATAAAAACTATATCACTTAAATTATTTATCTGGTTGCCTATCTACCTGTTATGTAAATAAGGTAGGATTGTTTTCTAATATCAAAAATAAATTGCGTCGTCATTGTGAACCTCTCCGTTAAATTGGCGACAAGCTAGCCTTCCACACCCACGCGGTAGGTGATAGAAACATTATCGATGGTAGAGCGACCCGGTAAATTGTGGTGTAAGCTACACAAAAAGAAAGGAAGGAAGGAAGTATAGACAACAATGAAAGGAGAGCCTAGCAATGGAAGACTGCTGCCTGTCTGTCTGACCGTTGCTGCGGCTGTAATTTCACACCGGGACCTTCTCACTGCCTTGTTGTGAAACCGCCCCCTACCACAAATCTCTTTCACTTATCTACCATTGCTCCATAGATATACTGATAGACATATATACATTCATGGATAAAACTCAAGTACGTGGAAAGTCGAAGGTCATCTTTTTTTAAGTGGCAGAAGAAATTTTGTTCACCCTTAGTTTATCTCATGTGTTCAATAAAGGTCACTGTGTATCAAATAACTTTCAGAGTTATTATGTGAAATCTCCCCCGATATACATGCTAAAAGGTACAACTTCCTTAAGTTTTGTCCATTAGTGTATATAAGCATACTACTGGTCTCTTCTAGAAGTAGTTTCTCATTGGAGGTTGAGTTATTTCACATAATTTTTTACTAGACATAGGAAGGTCGTTCATCCTATGAGTTTTTTCATGGAAGAAATTATTGTGATCTATGAACTGCGAAAAAAGTCTTAAGCATTTTCATGTTGCAGAAAGAACAACAATCCATCGCGTCTTTTCAACACTCGAAACAATATTCAACAAGACAACAAAAAGAATCAGAGAGTTGAAGCGAAATATTTTGTTGAGATTTGGATCAGTATATATAAAAGCATGAAACCTCAAACATAAATGTTTGTTCAAAATGACCAAAATCAGTTGAATTCTTTGGTCATTTTTATATATTTTAGTAAAACCTGTCTTAAAATTTGTTTTTAGTGGGAGCCGTTTTTTTTCATTAATTTAGTTTTCTTGGGCATCTGGCCCTATCTAAAGTGTTCACTCTGGTTTTTAAACCATTTTAAAGATTTTTAATAATCCTTTGTATTGAGCAAAGTTTTTAGTTTTTTCAAACCAATTTTATTCCACCTGTCTTAGGAGTCAACTTGCTTTGCCCGTGCATTTTTACTTTGAACCAGATAGAAACTCTCAAGAAAATTTTATTAATGAATTCTAGACGCAAAATACTTGTTCTCAACGCGAACGGTATATAAAAGACAGTTTATAAAAGCTTAATTTTAAGGTATGTGGAAACATATAGGATTTATAATATGTATTCTTATTGTATTGTGTTATTTGCATAATATTGTAATGTATTTGGTGATATAAATTGTATATACAGTAGAACCTCCCTTTAGCGGACACCTCTCCCACAAAGACAGTTTTCATTTGCAAAATTACCATTTTTACAATTTAGCAACTCTCCGGTAAGAGGACACATCTCTTTAAAGGACACTTTGGCTTTGCAATTAGGTGTTGTCCTTTACAGGGAGGTTCTACTAGTAATAGGTATGATGTATATTACAAGTAATAGAGTTATACTTCCATATAGAGGACTAACAAAAAGGTTTTTAATTCACTTAAATTTGAATTATCATGCATTTTTAGGCAAAATACAAGAATTTATATTTTAATATTTTAATGCACGAAACGAATCCTTTGATTTTTAAAAATTGCCTATTGTATTATTTTCCAGACTTTTAAAAATTCAATTATAAGACATTTTAGCAAAATTGCTTCAACCGTTTAGGCAGAAACCTGACACCAAGTTATATAAAAACATGTTTACATACGAGCCTTACTTATAAGAAACAGAAATAATTTTAATATATAGCGCGCGTAAAGTTTGTTATATGACAATAAACTATATCACATTATTATTTCTATATACAGTAGAACCTCCTTGTAAAGGACATCTAATTGCAGAGCCAAAGTGTCCTTGAGAGGGAGAAGTGTCCTCTTACCGGAGAGTTTCTAAATAGTAAAAATGGTAATTTTGCAAATGAAAATTGTTCTTTGTGGAGAGGTGTCCTCTAACCGGAGAGTTGCTAAATAGTAAAATGGTAATTTTGCAAATGAAAACTGTCCTTTGTGGAAAGGTGTCCTCTAACCGGAGAGTTGCTAAATAGTAAAAATGGTAATTTTGCAAATGAAAATTGTTCTTTGTGGAGAGAGGTGTCCTCTAACCGGAGAGTTGCAAAATAGTAAAAATGGTAATTTTGCAAATGAAAAATGTTCTTTGTGGAGAGGTGTCCTCAAACCGGAGAGTTGCTAAATAGTAAAAATGGTAATTTTGCAAATGAAAATTGTTCTTTGTGGAGAGGTGTCCTCTAACCGGAGAGTTGCTAAATAGTATAAAAATGGTAATTTTGCAAATGAAAATTGTTCTTTGTGGAGAGGTGTCCTCTAACCGGAGAGTTGCTAAATAGTAAAAATGGTAATTTTGCAAATGAAAACTGTCCTTTGTGGAGAGGTGTCCGCTAAAGGGAGTTTTATTATATTGCTATAAAAATTTCATTAAACTATCACAAATATTCTGCAATAAAAAATCTATTCGAGTTGCTGGTATAAAGAGAAGAGGCAGACAGTCAGTAGTCTAGACCTGGGGTCGGCAAATTTTTGAGTCGGAAGAGTTAAAAATTACAATTCACAAATTTTCAAATTTTCAAAGAGCCACAACATTTCCCCCTTTTTTTTTTTTGTTTATTTCAGGCAAATAAGTGCTAAGACTGGTGAACCTTATCAATCAAGGCAATCGTCAGAATGGATCCAGTTGATCAGTTAAGCACAACATTTTTTCTTGCCAACAATAAATAGTACTCACATAAATAATATTTGCATATGGAACTATATAAAAGCCGCAGCTTCACATCCAAAGAATCGCATGTCGCTCACGAGCCGCAGTTTGCCGACCCCTAGTCTAGACAGTATGAAGCCGTTACTAACAAGGCCTGAAAGAAGATCTCTGAACTTTCTTTCCCATCAGTGAAGAGGGTAAAAAAAGGAGAGTGACATTGGATCCCAGAAAGCCGCCACCACCACTGTGTCATCACACACCCCTCGGCCCCATTCCCCCCTCCCCCCGACCGACTTTCCCTCGCGTCCGTTAATTTGCGGATTTACAGAACGTGACATCCCAACGTTTGTTTCAACCTCCCTATTGTCGCTTTGATTAGACAAAAATGTGTCGCAATCGCTTTGGAATTCTGACGTACTAAATACGATTTTCCTGGAAACACTTTCATCTGTATAATACTTATAGACAAACTTAAGGAAGTTCTACCTTTTAAAATTTATATCAGGATTCATACAAAAACTTTGAAAGATATTTGATACACAGTGACCTCTATTGAAGACACACGAGATAACCAAGTGTGAAACAAAATTGCATCTGTCTCTTTAAAAATGCTTTCCACTTCCTTAAGTTTTGTCCATGAGTGTATATAAACATAATACTGGTCTCTTCTAGAGGTAGTTTCTCATTGGAGGTTGATTTATGTGACGTAAATTGACTAGGCATAGAAAGGTCTTTCATCCTATGAGTTTTTCAGGGAAGGAATTATTGTTATCTATGAACTACAAAAAGGTATTAAGAAATTTTCGTGTTGCAGAAAGAACAACAATCCATCGCGTCTTTTCAACACTCTAAACAATATTCAACAAAAACAACAACAAAATCAGAGATCTGAAGCGAGTGTATATAATTGATCTATTTAATCACAGAAATTATTAATTGAAACTAACATTTCCACAGATGTAGATGGCAGTCTTCTTCAAAGAAATCTCTTGTTAAACCTTATATCTACAAGATACGAGTATCAAGCTTTTAAGAGGCAAATGGTGGTGAATAAATTGTTTTATATAAATCTTCATTTTTTTAATTCGGGAATATTAAATATACATTATTCCCCATCTGTGTAAGTCATAGCTGTAGTGATGGTTGTACCTTTTAGTATGTACATCGGGATTCAGACAATGATTCTGAAATATATTTAATACAGTGACCTTTATTGAAGACACAACGAGATAACCAAGTGTGAACAAAATTGTACCTTTCTCCTTAAAAAAAAAAAACAAAAAAAAAAAAACGATGAATGTGTGACAGCGAGGACTTTTCACTTCCTTAAGTTTGTCTTCATGAGTGTATTTTTTTCCTATTTGATCTTAATGCATGCCCAGTTTTCCAGTAAAAAAAGTCTTGTTTTATAATACGAGAGGTTTCGTAAGGTCCTCTGATTACTATATATCGTTCTACTATCGTTAAGTCATTCACCTATGTGATTTATCTATTGGGTTCAAACAAAGTTGCCTGTGAACAGGTTTACATGGTTTACTCTTTAAAATGAAGAGCTTTGCATCCTCGATGCTAAAAAAATCAATACAGCCCACAGTACAGCCACAAGAAATCTCAAGAGAATACATTTTAAAATGATCCCACATGTGTTTCTTTCTGACGAAAAATCGAAATTTATTTTTAAGGGGAGAAATAACGATTATTTCTAACCTTAGGGATGAAGTATGAAAAGATGAATTGTGAAGAGTAATGATAATTTTCAAATGTCGTTCTACAATCATAAGCCGCATTATATTGTATTATAAAAATAGTCTCAAATACTATTATATATATAATAGAAACTATAGAATAATACTACTACTAATAATAATAAACTATAGAATAAAAATATAATAACTTTCCAGAGCATTTGCAAGTCTTTTCCACAATGTACTAAGTGCAATTTCCAAACTGCAATCTCCAAACACCTATATACTACATCATTTCATCTATCACTGAGCTCTACTATCCCTAGCAGATACCATTGACAGACTTAATATCTACAGACTTGACACCCTTATGTTGATAAGCAAGTACATCCCTATACTAGATGATAGTTAATGATAGGGACTGAAGTGTCTATCAAGGATATGAAATCCCCCGCTCTTAGAGGCCACCGTTTCAAAAGGGATTGGGGTCATGCAGCCGACTCAGTCCATAATTAAACCAGTGGGCCCAGTTTCTTATCTCCCATATTGCCAGCATGGCGTAACTTGGTAGCACCAACTATCAGTATACTTTTCACCATCTAAAATTATCGACAAACCTGATTTACGGATATATCAATTTAAAATAGACAGCTAAATCATCTATAATAATAATAATAATAATATTGGTTTCATATTCCTTATACCATATTTGTCCACATTTCTGGATAAAGTTCCTATCTATAATTTTCCGTTTCTTTCTTTCTTCTGCTTCCGATAACCAATTTTGTACTTCCCTGTTGCACATTCGTCGTTTCATCTTTTTTTTTTGAGTTCTTTCCTCCTTTTCCTGGAACTTTTTTCAGCTCTCCATGACGAAATTTGTTTGCTACATCTTCCACATACCTGTTCTATTTTATTTTTATCAATATGTATAGATCTCTATCTCTCTTATTATATATAAAAGACCTTGATAAAGGTTGGGCGTTCAGCCAACTGAAATATTGGTAAAATAAATGATATTTTGATCCAATTAATGCCTTTTTAATTAAAAATATAATCTTATATGAACATTGAAATAAAGTGGTGTTCAATCTCAATCTCTCTCTCTCTCTCTCTTCATAAATTGGTACTGAATACTGTCTAAAATATTTATTTTTATCTTTATCAAGGGTAAAAAAGTTTATTCTACCTTTAAATAGTTTTTTTTTGGTTTACCTTTATAAGTTTGTTTATATGTTGATACTAAATACTGTCTGAAACATTTATTATTATCTTTAACAATCGTGAAAAGTTTATTCTACCTTTAAATATATATTTTTATCATTATAAGTATATGATAGTATATTTTTCGAGAACGAAATCATTGCTGTTGAATATTGAAAAATAGTTTCAGTTGTGTTAAAAGATGAATTTATATATTGATTATGAGATTAATGTTAAGATTTTGTGTTGTGTTGTGTGTGTGTGTGTGTGTGTGTGTGAATTGATTACAATATTTTTTACATAGTGCCAATGATATCTGTGAGTGTAACGCAGTTTCAAATCGGAGCCTGTTGAAATTGAAACGATTTTTGTGTGTGGAGGATCGGATCAAATTTTATTACTTCAAGAAAGATTGATATATTAAAAAAAATCATGTCAAACTATACGTTGGATTTATGAGGCAAAAACACTAACTTCTAGCTTTTCTATAGATAAATATCATATTCATTTTATAAGTAGGGAAAAGCATAATAAACAACAATCTATAATTATTTATTTATATTTATTAATAAATAATTATATTTTTATTTGCACTCTTATAAATAATATTTAAAACATATTTGTATACGGGGTAATACACAATCCTTTTACAAGTTATACATCACAACTCAGCTAGTCACACGTCAAAAGAAACTGGCTTATAGCTGAATACAATAGAGAAGCTATTTTATTCAGATCAGATGTTGATTGGAAGTTTGTTTGGAAAATATCGCTACATCAATCAATCTTCAAAGATTCAAAAAAATCATTCTCCTTAGGAGAGTATCATCGAGTCATTGAAACGTCGGGTGAACTAAATAAAATAATTAGATCATAGAGCCTTACATTTTCCCAAAAAGGAACTATTATTGTCATTGCCGTATCAGAACACACAATCCCTTTACAAGCTTATAATTCATAACTCTCCCAGCAGCCAGTCACAAGTCAAAAGAAACAAGCTAATAACCGAATACGGTCGTCGAGGAACTATTGTCTCATTGTCAGAGCAGGATATAAAAACTATATAGCATAAACTATATATTTTGAAATAGAGCAATCCATAAATAAATCTTTAATTATAAAGGCATTTTCGTAAAGATAGAGGCTTCCTGGCCGGCATTCATATTTATATAAAATTAAAAAAACTCCAACTGGCCGAAGTGTCTATTTTTTAATATAAATATGAATGCCGGCCAGGCATCCTCAATCTTTACGATAAGAGAAAATAAAAAACTCCAACTGGCCGAAGTGTCTATTTTTTATATAAATAAAAAGCCATATATTGGATCAAAATATCATTTATTTTACCCCATTTCAGTTGGCTAAACGCCAACCTTTATCAAGGTATTATAACATATTAATGTATGTCAACAACAATGTGGCACTGAGTTTGTTGTTGACACACATTAATATGTTATATACCTTGATAAAGGTTGACGGTCAGCCAACTGAAATGGGTAAAATAAATTATATTTTGATCCAAAATATGCCTTTTTTAATTAAATAACATATATATTTAGTAAACAAAGGAAAAAGATCAAAACTATTTTGACACTTATGATTCTTTTTGAAATAAAACAATTTTCCATTGCCCTCACTGCAATGATAAAATAATAAGAGGGCCTGGATCATCATTGGTGAACTCTTCCATTATTTTTATCATTGCAGTAAAAGGCCAGTGGAAATTTGTTTTATTTTTTAAAAAGAATAATACGAGTAAAAAATAGTTTAGATTTATTATAACAGATGGCACGCTAAGGCATCATAAAAAAATAGATGCTCAGCTCATACTTCTCAAAGAAAAAGAAATCACGGCAAGAGAGAGAGAGAAAGACGCTGTTATTATTCACTACATAAAAATAAATTGAGAACTTCAACCATGTCTGAAGGTCACAAAACTGAGAATTTCCTGTCTGGCCGCGAGCTACGATGTAGGTCTGGGCGGTGTATGAAAGGATTTATGTAAAAAATGAGGGAGGGAGGGTGTACGACTTCCTTTCCTTTATGGCTAGGTCCTACCACCGTCCGTCTGAGAGAACACCGCACCCTTGGTAAACGTTACGTTCTTTGTTTCTGACACTGTTGTCACAGGTACAACACAAAATGTTAAACTAAAGGAAATGTAATTCATGAAGATCATAAATGTCACTGGGTTGTTGATATAAATCCTCCCATGGTAGCTGCAGCCAGCTCGAATTCAAATGAAAGCAGTCTTCTGATAAAGTCGCTCTTAGTCTCCATTTTCTTTCTTGAAAATGTCCAATCCAGCCAGTTAACGAAAGTAAACAAACGAGATCTTTGTATCATATAAATATAAAATAGAATTTATCTATTTTATAATAGAGCAATATCCATAAATAAATCTTTAATTAAAAAGGCATATATTGGATAAACATATTTTTTATTTACCAATAATGTACCAATTTTACCTATCTGTTAACATGATTAATATGTTATAATACCTTGATAAAGGTTGGCGTTCAGCTACTAAAATATTGGTAAAATAAATGATATTTTGATCCAATATATGCCTTTTTATATATATGGCAAGCTCATGACGTGTAAAAGCCGATTTAAATGCTTGGTTTCGTTGTTAAATCTTGCCGTTAAACAATTTAAATATTTTCATACCTCATAAATATTCATCTCAAAAATATTAATATAAACTTATTAATTATATATATGTCTCTTTTTTTATTCAATATTTTTTAGTTATAATATATTCTATTAATAAACACCTCACATATATATTTACTCATTTTAATTGTGGTAAATTAACTAAATCAAACATTTAACTAATATTAATTATTATAAAAATGATTAAGACATATGTAAAAGCCTATTCATAAGCTTGGTTCCGTTGTTAAATCTCTTGCCGTGTTAAACATTTTAAATATTTATATTGATACATTCAAAATATTTATCACAAAAGTAATAAATAACTTCCTTCTACTAATTTTTTCTCTCTCTTACTCTTCATTATACAACAACAAAGCCTTTATTTAGGGCCTCGGCCTATACAGGATTCTCCAGTTCATAAGGGATGGGAGAAACTGTGTGGCCTTTTTCCGGGATATAATCCTGTGGAATCCAAATATCGCCACCGCTATATACCTATTCTTTGATATTTCATTAATTAGTGCCGAAATGAAGGACAAAGTTGCCCCGTTTTATCATTTAGTTTTCGTCTTTCCTCAGACAGAGCAGCACAATCAAATAAGTAAGGTACTCTTCATTATTCTTTCTATTTATCTATATATATATAAAATTGAATGTCTGTGTGTGTGTCTGTGTGTCCTCTATGGATTCGAAAACCATACATCCAATCGCCTGAAATATTGGGATATATTAGGTGTATCTCCGGAAAGGTTTACGAAAAATAATATCTTGAATATCTTTAATACCTTAGAGTTATTTGCAGATTTGTAGCTTTAACTCGCAAGCAGCGCCACCATTGAGACGGAGATAGGCTTTTTCAAGAGGGGAGTAATGTTAGGAGAGAGGAGCGCGTCTCGAGGCGGTGCTCACGTGTCACTGTTAAAAACCTATTTGTTTTGGCTACATCTTTTCCCGTGGACTTAAAGATAACTTTTCTAAAACTTATTTCAAATTTCATGTATAATTATTTTTACATCATTTAGTTTAGTATAATTATTTACTATAATTTTCCTATCGTTCAATTATTATACTTTTTGTTCTTAAAGATTATTTAAGACAATAATCTTTAATTAGAAAGTGCTTTGCCAAAAGTTTGGAGTGGGGGCAGACCCCGTGCGAGAATGGATTCGCCCGCCGACAGTCAAAGTACCCACCGACCAATCAGGGCAGAGTTGGTGACACAGCTATGCCAAGTAGACAAGAAAAAAAGCCTCGCGGGAGCTTGCCCAAGATGACCTCCGGGAACTTCGTCCATCTTCCATAAACGACATGAATTTATTCACCTTATCGAATATTTTTCAAGGGACCGGGAAAAAATGTTCACTAGATAAAACGATGATTTTGTAATGTAGAAAATTAGGAAAGACAAAATTCAGAATGACACGGCACACAGGGACCGGGAAAAAATGATCACTTTATCAGTTTCAAATTATCAAAATATATCTATTTCTTTTTATAAGTCTATAGAGAATTGTTTTAACAAATGTTCGTTAGACAGACTCGGGTACCGATTAATATTGAATTTTATTCAACTTATCGAGTATTTTTCAAGGGACCGGGAAAAAATGTTCACTTTATCGAGAGATTCGTTAGACAAACCTTTACTTCGGGTAAAACACGGGCAAATGTTCGTTAGACAAACCTTTACTCGGGTAAAACCTCGGCGAAGCCGGGTACGTCCGCTAGTAATATATAAAATTGTGAAGGATGGTCTTCATATATCAAAGAGGCACCCCTTCTCACTTTAATATTGCGTTAAAGAACTGCACTCTTTGTTTATCACTCCTATTTAAAAAAATTACTATCTCTACTTCCTCATCACCACTAGTAAAGTTTTTACTAACATAATAAACATATGGCATTGATTTAATGCATAATAAAAGAGAGAGGGGACTCCTTTGGTACATATATCAGTGGTACCTCGACATACAAGTTTAATTCGTTCCGCAACCTTGCACGTATCTTGAATTCTCGTATCTCGAAGCAAATTTCCCCATACAAAATTCCCATTTAAAATCACAGATAATATCTTCAACACTACCGAACCGAACTCTTATCTCGAATTTCGCTCGTAACTCAAAGCAAAAAATCACTTGCTCGTCGGCTCGTATATCGAAAAAACTCGTATGTTGGGGCGCTCGTATGTCGAGGTACCACTGTATATGGATATCGGAATAGCTTAGGGTAAAAGCCATCGTTGAATTTTCCAAGCAAGATTTTCATTGTGGTAACTATACACAGAATCCACCAAAAAGTAAATCACGATACTAAAAAGTGCAATAATTTTCTATTTTAACAACCAAAATGAATCCTATTAAAAAATTTCAGAGCAAGATTTTAAAGCATATTCACACAAATAAATTGGTAGATAAAAACTCAACTATGCAGAACAAATTGTGGAGATGCTTTCAAAATGTAAGAAAAATCATAATTTTAGGTTTGTACATAACTTTTGAAAGGGAGTGTATATACAAGTTTGAATCAGTAGGTGATAAAATTGAATACATTCCTTGTGTATCAGTATACAGTTTCAACTTCCATGAGTGATATCCTTTGTAAGATCAAAAATGTCCAGAGCTGAGAACCAGTTTCAACCTCTCCAATAAACTATCATCTTTAGAAAGGAGGCCTGGAAAATCCATTTTTCGGACTGTCTTTCATGGGAAGGTTGTTCTATTTAATCGGTTCTCATAGAATGAGATAAATTACTTTTAGTTTTGTGAAATTTTTAATATATAAAAGATATAGAGAAATTAAATGCTAGGCTAGGGACGGTAACTGCGGCTCGTGAGTCCACATGCGGCTCTTTGATTGTGAAGCTGTGGCTCTTTATATAGTTCCATACAAAAATATTATTTATGCGAGTGCTATTCATTGTTGGCAAGAAAAAGTTTTGTGGCTCTTTAAAAACTTTCCAATTTATCAATTGCAAATTTCGATTCTTCCAACTCAAAAGTTTGCTGACCCCTGTGCTAGGTAAATTACCACAAGAATATTACTCTTGGTGGTAAATCTATCAAATTAAGATAGCCAACTCTATGCCAGAGTGTATGAAGTTGATTAGTTATCGAAAAGAATTTCAATTAAGTTGCTTTATATCAAAAGATTTCCCGAAATATCATTAATCAATGATGTAAGAAGCAATTTCATGCCAATAAAGTTACATTTCTATCACAGATACATGGAAGTTCAATGTAATACATCAGATAAAGATATTAATAATATAAATGGTGGCTTTGAGATTTGATTCAATTTATATGGTAGAAACAGTTTTCTCTCGAATAGAAAAATGTGATTAATATACTGAAATATTTCTTAATACATTAGGTATTAGTTGGAATATTTGCTTTTCTATATATGTAGGTAACATGAAGAACTCAGAACTTAAAAACACTTTACACTAAGCAATAACGCGCCATCTATATATATATATAATGGAAAGATTTAAGCTCGAATGTTTCTTTTATGCACAATACAAACTTTTACTGTCTTTATTGCTATGAAAAAAAATTATATTGGAAGGGCTTGGCTCATCAGTGGTGAACTCTCCCAGCGGTTTTGCGTAATGTAATCCACCAGATCGCTTCTTAACCTCTAATATTGTATATTTATTTATAAAATGCTGTAGAAATGTGTGACACAGAATGTAATTGTTCTTGAAATAACAGAGATTTCTGCCAGAATAATTCCTACGCGTTTCGACAAAAATCTTTTGTCCTCTTCAGGAAAAAATTAAAATTTATGTAAGGTCGTTAAAAATATTTTGAAACACATTTCAACGCCTTTTCATAAAGTTATTTTTAAAAAATATTTTTGTCCAAACGTCAACAAAATAAAAATTCTACTCACCGAAGTCTCTATTATTTCAAAAACAATGAAATGCCGACCAGACAACCTCTAACTTCAAGACAGAATGCAATATGTACGGAAGAGTTCATTTTTAACTCTAAAATAACTTTTTAAAAAAATATTTATTAAATAATAAATAATAAACTCAATTAAAAAGTTTATAAAGACTCTCTACCTCCGAAGGAGTGTTAAAAAAGACCCCCTCCTTGTCTGGAGGAGGACTCACTCAAAAGGTGGCGAAACCTCCCTTGCTGAAGAAATGTGTACATATACAACTGTATATATTTCCCTACACATTTTATCTGTCATTTAGTTACTCCTTTATTATATTTATATAAAAAATAGACACTTCGGCCAGTTGGAGTTTTTATTTTCTCAACGTTTCGACAAAAATCTTTTGTCTTTTTTTACGCCTTGCCAAATGCTTTATTTTATTTACTTCTCCTGACGAAGACAAAAGATTTTTGTCGAAACGTTGAGAAAATAAAAAACTCCAACTGGGCGAAGTGTCTATTTTTATATAAATATCAATGCCGGCCAGGCAGCCTCTATCCTTTATTATATATTATCCTCTTTTTGATCTTAATTTTTCTTTCTGTAACAATTGATTAGAAGAATCAATAGAATTGTTTAAATTATCAATTGTCTACCCACGAAATTATATATATGGAAGAAAATACAACCAACATGAGAGTTGTAATTTAAAAGCGACAGAGATATAGAAGACCATGCAATAAGTTAGATGAAGGCAGATTTTCCAAGCGACATGGAACAAAATGAAAAACAAGCGATTTAGAAATGACAAAGTTGATTTTCATCGACATCTGAATAGAGAAATGTACGAAGGGCTAACATGGGATTAAGGAAGTGTACCAGCAGTTTGGGGATTTCATTAAAAGAGAATTATGTCCTGAGAAAAGGATTGGAGATCCTTTCTGGAATGGCATACTCACTGTTCAACTCTCTTTTAATAAAACATTTATCAACTCTGTTTATAAGAGTTTTTGTATCGATGAATGTGTGGAAATGCACCTCTTTCCTCTAGAACTTCCACTGTGATAAGATGAGTTACTGTAGCCTCTTGTAGAATCCTGTCGATTAACTTTGTGATGATGAAATGTTGACTCTCGCTATACTGTGTTGACCGAGAGGAACAGTCAGGATGGGGAGTTTTCAGTACCTCTCTGCACCTTGTAAGTCCTTTAAAAGTTCTCACAGAGTACAGGCAGTCGTGGTCGAGGCAGAGTGGGAAAGCTTGGGGATGTCCACACAAAAAAACGAAGACACAGTTGCACTAAGAAAGTTCCGTTAACAGATAAAAGTTGAGCTAGGAGCGAAAGATGGGGATAGAAGATTTCTTACTGACTACATGGTGGATGAGGAGGACCTTGGTGACAACCGACGTGGGCTTCCCCTGATGGTGAACTGACTGTTCCTCTCGGTCAACTCAGAGATAACAAATCAGAGATATTTTTTTATGCCCCAGTGATATTTGATATCCTAAGGATATAGCCTTAAAAAGAATATATTACAATAAAATGTTATTCATGTAATGGAAAATACTATAAATCTTAGTAATGATAAAGCACAATTTGAATTATAGATTATAGCTACAAGGTAATAAGACCTAATCCAAATAAATTAATAGTGTGTGACGTTTTCGGTTACAACATTGTACCGAAACGTCACACACTATTGATTTATTTATATTAGGTCTTATTACCTTGTAGCTATCTTAATAATACTTTGTCATTATTTCATAATATAAATATATATTATTGCGGTATCGTCCCATAGACACCTATGTAAGAAAGCATTAAAGTACGAATGTTTATTTTTCACATAAAACAAATTATTCTACTGTCCTTACTGGAATGAAAAAATATTGTTAAGGCTTGGCTTATCAGTGGTGAACCTTCATAGCGCTTTCGCCAATTTAATCTACCAGATTGCTTAGAAAGTGTCCATATGTCCTATGTCCATAATTTGCTTGAATACCATTTTTGAGTTCCACTCTTCAGTGTAGAATATATAAGAAGAATCGTCCAATACTGTATTAGAGCTTTAAGAAGATGTCTGGTAGATTAGATATGCGAAACCGATAGGAAGGATTCACTACTAATGAGCCAAGCCCTCCCAATATTTTTTTCATCGCAGTAAGGACAGTAGAGAGAAGTTTGCTTTATATGTAAAATAAACATTTGTGCTTAATGCTTTCATTTAGTATATATAGATGGCGCGTTATTGCCTTATAATAGGATATGTGCATTCATGAACAAAACTTAAGGAAGTGGAAAGTCTTTTATGTCGCCCGTCGTCTGTTTTTTTGAAGGAGACAAAGGCAATTTTGTTCACACTTGGTTATCTTGTGTGCCTTCAATAAAGCCACTGTGTATCAAATATCTTTCAGAGTTATTGTGTATATCGAATATGCCACAAAATAGGCAATATAATAGGTGGAGCGATGTGATAGATGAAGCTTAAAAAACTTTTGGGAGGTGAACAACCGATAGGCCAGGCCCTTCTACCAATATTTTGTTCTTTCCTATAGAGACTGCAGAGAGAGAGAGAGAGAGTTTGAGATTGAAACTGATTTATTACAATGTCCATATAAGATTATATAAGGTTAAATACAGTTTTGTTTTCAATTAAAAATATCATAAATACTTCCATATTAAACACTTATATGGAACGCTTCACGATTTTGCGTGTCATTATAAAAATCATTTCAATATTGACATGTATCAGAAATACATCTAACCCAATTTAGAGTATCAAGGGATAATTCATACTATAAATAAAATTGGCAAAGTGAACATTTCCCAATAGCAAGCTATCCATAATGGAGACACGTGGAAGTTGCCCAAGATACGTCAGTTCATTGGTGTGTAATTCTATAGGAACATGGGCCAAGCGTTCACTGGCACACTTACTGGGCTTTTGGCAGCAGCTTTGAACACATGGTGGTTACACATGAGATATTGCTCATCATTTTTAGAAAATGTGTAATTATCTGGTAGCACAACGTGTTCTAGGAAGAATACTTCGTTGACCGAAATATGTCAAACAAGTTCGAAATCAGTTACGTGATATCATACCTTGTCATCATTTTTATTACCCGAGGTTCTTCACTTTCCTCTATGTTTAATCCTTTTACGGATATCAGATGAGAATTCCTTTTGAGGAATTCATCCTTTTTCATCCATATCTGTTTGTTGAAGTACTGCCTTCACCATATTAACGATTCCCAACAACCATAAACGTAGATATGGTTGTTTTTTTTCTTGATTTATCAGTTAAATATTTTAGCGAATGTATTCTTCATTGATAAAACAAAGCTCTGTTATGAAATATAGTATAAAAGTGAATTTTTAGTGGGATATGGATCTGGAATAATTAAAATAAACGAATAGTAGATATTTATTAAGACAGATGGCCTAAGCCATCAGCAATTTTTAGTTTTACGATCAGCAGATATCTTTGTCTTGAGTTTCAGTTGATTTCTTTTTTTTTTTCTAAAAGATGATAGGCTTTTATCTTACAAAATATTATTAAGAACCAAAAGACACCTCAGTCAGTAGACTCACTGGCCGAAGTATCTCTTATTTAAAAAAATGAATGCAGGCCAGGCAACCTCTATCTTCAAGATTGAAAACCAAGTTTTTATCTAAAATTCTATGTGTGCCAAATCTTTTAATTATAAAACGAATATAACAAAAACAGGGCTTTCACAAAGGAATTTTCTTAATCTATAGCCCCATTATATAGAATAGTTTTACACTAGAAGTTAAATATCAGATATTCGGAGAATATATACACACCTCTAGATATTATATAAAATATGCAAAACAAAGCGAAATGTGTATATCCATTGATACCTTTATACACTGATGGGTAAAACTAAAGTAAGTGGATGTCTTTTTTATCGCCGGTCATCTCTTTGTTTGTTTTTTTAGAAGGAGACAGAGGCAATTTTGTTCACACTTGGTTATCTCGTGTGTCTTCAATAAAGGTCACTGTAATATCTTTCAGAGTTATTGTCTGAATCCCGATATACATACTAAAAGGTACAACTTCCTATGTCCATAAGTGTATATATTTTAAAAACACAATAAAATAGTAGTATAATAACAGTATAATATCTACAAATATTTAAAAATAAATACAGTTATAGAGACCTCCTCCTGAAGGACTTTTTTCAAACAATGGGAGAGGGTCTTTGTGTTGACGCACCCTCCACTCAACACTTAGAAAGAACTTGAAGATCGGGGAATTCTCGAGAATAGGATGAATGTTTCCCTATTGACCCTTCTGCTAAAAAGTGATAAAGAAAATATCAATAGATATGTTTCGATTAAAAACTGAATAATCTATACATATATAATTACACTCTAACAGAGTGTTTCAGAGTTGTAGTTTTTTTGCTCTAACTTCTTCCAAGATACTAAACACACAGGTATATATCTATATATTGTGGCGAAGAAATATAATTTATATTATTATTTTTGAATTATAATTTAGTCAATGAAAATATTCAACAGAATTTTACTCTGTATTTATGAAATCCTCATAAATGTTGTATAGCTTGGGTTGTTTAATGTTCTCTAGCTGTGTATAGTTTTTTTTTTTTTGGGGGGGGTGTTTGTTGATGATTGTCAACTAGCCGTGTTGTCGTCATCAATAACTTACCTCTTAAGATACCTAAAACGACATATTTTCTACGCTACAATAATTATTTATTTATTTATTGGATGCACACTAATTATTATTTTGAAAATATTACTAATGTAATAATTATACAAAAAAAAAAAAATGATAATTAAAATTGGTGAAAGGTTTTAACGCCTTACCTAATTGTTTATTTTTATTTCTTCTGACGAAGACCAAAAGCATTTTGATGAAACTTTCAGAAAATAAAACTTTAACTGGCCGAAGTGTCTATTTTTTTTAAAGAAATATAAATGCCGGCCAGACAACTTCTATCTTCAAGATTCTTATTTCTGCGCCTATTGCCATGTTATATTTTCACTGCAAGATGGTTGTTCTACATTGCAGTAAGTTAAATCGAGTAAAATATGACAAAATCTTTATATTTTAATGTTCCTCTCTCCCCAGTATGGTAAGTAATAAGGATATTGCATTCACAGTGTTTCCTGAATGTACCACAAGAAGACTTCATTTAAAGTTCAAAGTTCTCCACAAATCAAACGATTGTATTGAATGATCCAACACGTTCACTTTGATCAATTCGGTTGCTTGGCCTAAAACAAGGGCAACAAAAACGTGGTCAATTCGACAACAGCCTTGGACGCCCACGTGACCAGACAATCTGGTCCGTTGTTGTTCCGATTTGAGCGTGAAATCGATTATCGATTTGAAGCAGGCGTCACGCAAACTGATCTCCATATGAAGTTCAATAAAATTGTCTTAACACTTTGATTGAGGGAAGTATCTAGTTAACTGGATGATGGTAGCAGTGGCGAGGTTACCTTGAGATCTGATGCCAACAAGTTTCTGAAGGCGAAAAGGGCAGGGCACAACCTCCGCACATGTATGCCGGCTACCTCACTCCGATGTCACCGACAAATCTTTTATTTGGGGCATTTATGGAAACTCTCATTTGACAGATTAACACGAAACGATAACGTTTTCCTACTTTTAAAATTTGAAACTAATAATCATCTGTATCATATCATTTGAAAGAAAAATTTCATCCAGGGAAAACTTTCTTAGAGAATTCATTTAATTAACTTAAGCTTTTGGGCATTTGAGCTTTTCTATAGAACACGTTATAGTTACCTTATTCCTGTAGAAGGGCTCCAATTCCCCAAAGCTTTAGTTAATTAAGTGATTTTTTGTATGAACCCCCCTAGATGAATGTTGTCATTCAAATGATATTAAAATGTTTCGCTTTCAAGATGACATTGAAGATCGTTCATTTTAAAGATTCAATAACGTGTTTACTTTTAAATTATCCATAGTTTAAATAGTTTATGGATTATTAAAACGTCCTGTTGCCCTAGGAATGGTAATCCCATCAGTTTCTTCATAGGTAATAGTATCCGGGTAGTGTCAGTCTGAATGGTCGCTGTGATGAGTAATGTAGTTATTGATTGATTATTGAAGGGGCGCCTTTACTGAGATGGCGTCTAGATAGGGCCTCAAATGTCACCACTTAAATCTCAAATTGACCATTTATTCGATAATCTAACAAAAAATGGTCGGGAATTTAATATAAGGAGAGATAGTGCGAAGAAGAACATGGTGAAATATCATTCTACGATTTCAAGTATTGCAGCATCTGTACTCCATGTTAGGAGCGGCTGCACATGGCGTCTGTTCCTCATGTCAGAGGGGGCCATTTCTTTCGGAGCTAAGTCGGCCTGCTACTGAGTAATGCTCCCAGTCTTAATGACGAAGACAGACGCATTCTACTTCACCCAGTCATGATGGTTGTCAAAGCTTGATACCCTAATATGATTGAGTGGAGATGAGAAAAAAAAAAGAAGTATTCGAGATGTACTTTAATGGCGATGAGACTAAACGCTGCGTTGGATATTAGCATTTCTATCATTGTCATCATTAAACCAATATTCCATATCTAACAATCTTTAAAACTTTAAAATCCACTTTAAAAATCTATAAAAGATCAGAGTTATATAGAGCACATTATAAATTATATATATGTACATAATATTGTAACATGGTATTTATTAATTTTATTTATGTAATATAGTATTTCTTAATTTTATTATTTTTTATTTAACAGAGTGGTCATTTTTATTTTTATATCTTGCACTCTGTAAATTTCCCTCGTGGCTTATCTTTTGTTTACCTTTCTTAGTTTTGTCCTTCCTGAAATAAATTGTTGCCTCCTCCTGAAGTTTTTGTCTTCCCTAATTTTCCACGTGGCATTTTGGTGGAGATGCTGGGTAAGTTAGGGAAGACCAACTGAAGATCGCCGAGAAGACCTTGAAGCCATGGGTGCTGTGACTACATTTTCGGAGACTGACATCAGGATTCCACCGCCGTGCTAAAGCCAAGACTTCCCTCGAAGATGACGATGTCCCTATAGACGATACGACGACAAAGCCGCTCTTCACGCCGCAAGAAAATGGACGCAAAGGTACTAGGGACAAAGTTCCAAGACTTCGATGGAATCCTTGGCAGAAGCACGTCAAATCCACGTCAGTATCTACCATAATTGCTAGCTGTGGGTCACAGCTCCATAGGGAAGAAGCTATGTAACATAGTATTTATTAATTTTATTTATGTAATATAGTATTTCTTAATTTTATTATTTTTTATTTAACAGAGTGGTCATTTTTATTTTTATATCTTGCACTCTGTAAATTTCCCTCGTGGCTTATCTTTTGTTTACCTTTCTTAGTTTTGTCCTTCCTGAAATAAATTGTTGCCTCCTCCTGAAGTTTTTGTCTTCCCTAATTTTCCACGTGGCAATATATATATAATTTTTTCATACAAATATAGGGATTTCGAATAATATTTCTTCCAATATATATTACTTTAAAAAATATAGTTTCCCACAGAAAATATATATTCACTTATATTTTCACAATATTCAATTATATAAAAAAATTCAAAATACAGCAAAATTATAAATATTTTTAAAAACATCATTGAATATTTTCCATATAATTGCAACATGTGTTTTCGGCTTCTCTAATATATATATCAAAAGAAAACTATAAAAAGATCGAATTTCTAGCAAAAGAAAAAATCGACATTTTCTCTCAACGAACAAAAAAGACGGTTATATTAATGAATTCTGGTGTTTTCACTATTTTTCAAAATGTATTTTTTTTTTCTAGTCATCAACAATAGATGTTGCAAATCTAATGATATGTATAATAGTTAGATCTTGTGAAGTCAGGTCTTAATGATCTTACAAATAGGAGACTTCAGCGTCCCAGATTCCATGTGAAGAACTCTGTAATTAGCTAGCGGTAAGTATTGGGGTTAGCTGCTGAGGGAGAGGGGGGGTTCCTCAATGATATAAACGATATTTCATCATGATGAAACAACGTGTTGTAAGCCACCACAAGCTCCTCTCTCCAATTATAGACTTCAGGAAACTTTAAGAAATCTTACGGTGAAAGATACAAGGAATTATATTCATATAATTTTCCTTTCTTGTTAATTTGTTATTAGGTAAGAGAGCGTTGCATCTTTTTTTCCCTCTATACCTCTTGTCTTTGGAATAAAAATATGCTAACAAAATGTATGTTTATATCACAAGGGGGTCGGTAGAAGGATGGTCTAAACCGTTGGTTTTCGACCGCTACGACCCTGGTTCAATTCCCGCATTGGGCACTTTTTTCTGATAAAAAAAAATGCTCCAATGGCCCCAGATTCTTGTAAAAGTCCAACCCCACCGGCGAGTGTAAGTAACCAAACGGGGCTCTGGCACATTTGTAAGTGCAAAAGTCGAACTGATTTTCAAATGTGTAGATATGTGGTGCATTTACAGTAAAAGCAGTCGCTAACCTCTACCCACCATGATTATCATGTCCTGTACCACGTGTTCTAGGGATAATAAAAAAATGTATATATTACTTTTGATTTGTCTTTCCTTTATATAGATACTAGCCGAATGACCCGGGCAACGCCCGGGTTTTACCCGATTAAATGCTTTTATTAAAATACTATTCGTTACAATTATAAATTGGTGCCGTGGATGTCATTCTTGTATAATATATAAATGAGTTTTAAAAATTGTAAAAAAAAATGCATCGGCCGGGAATCGAACCCGGGGCGCCCGCGTGGCAGGCGAGCATTCTACCACTGAACCAAAAGCAAACGGTGACAGAATTAAGAACGCATGACGCTGATAACTGTATATATTAAATTGATTTGAAAACATTTTATTTATTAATCAGTTGATACTCTACTACACTATGATCTTGGTCAAAAGGCCGAGAAGCGATGATGTGAGAAATGTTAAAGAAACAGTATACTAAATTAAAGTGCCGGCTTGGCGTTCTTTAGAAATTTAAAAAAATAAATAAATAACAACAACAAAAAGCTTTATTAATACCTTTTAGTCTTATACAGATTCTCCAAGCAGAAATGTAGGATACATGCAGGAAAAAAATAATAGTACCTTAATGGTAATATGATATTTATTTACGAGAAAAATTATATAAAGACAATCAAGCGATTAGTCTGGGTAAATTGGAGGAAAGGAAATTTATTATACAATGAATTTACCACGGATTCACCGCAAATGAAGATAAAAAAAGCAAAATCTAATCACAATCAATATTGAGATAATGAAATTTCTACATAAATAAATAAATAAAAGTTGAAGAAATGTGTACAATTAAGTACAGTCTCTTTTAGCATAGGTCTTGGACTTGTATATATATCACTTTTGGTTTGCCTCTATTTGTATAGGTGTTACTGATTTAATTTCGCCAACTCTTCATTGATGCAGGAGTCGTCATATACATATTAACATTAAGTTACCTTTTTCAAAATTTCACTGTATAAGTGTTGAGTGTAGTTGTGCTGATTATCTGTAAGGATTGCTGTAATAATATATCTGCAATATATGAGATAATGGTCTCTTGATGTGCATTTAGTATATTTCTATACCTTATAAGCTATATCAGACAGTATATGACATTATATTGTAATACGAATGTAGCGTTCGTGTTTAAGTAACTAGTTATAACGCTTGTATATAGGATATTTAATCAATAAAAGAACTAAAATGTATAATTTTATTTGTTTTTAACTCTATATTGAACGTTTCGTTTATCTCTTTATACAATTTACTGTAACAATCTGAATAACTGTTGCTTCTAATGTAGATTGCATAGACTATCGCTTTATTGATATTCAACTCCACGTATAAAGAACTATAGAATTACATTGATTAATCCACTTAAGTCAGAACCTGCTTCAGACATGTCTTACTGCAAGTCTTCTAGAGGCTAAACGTTTATTATTTAAACACGACATCAATCCAGAAGAGGATATCCATACGAACAAGGCACCTCAGTTGTCCGGTATTGTGATTAGGGTACATAGACCGATCTGATCTATTACATGGAAAAGACACCACCATTTAAACACGAAATTATACATAAGTTGACTGCCGGGATTAATCACAAACAGTGGACCATCTTCTTTTCAACTGTCCAGCTTTCCTGTTCGCAGGGATAACGAAGAGCTCTAATTCTTGGAGTACAATATATCATAAAAATCCTCATATCCCTGGACTCCGGACTTCCAGACTCGGCATGGACCTACCTGGTCAACTGGACTACCTATAACTGGGACTTACTTCCAGACTGTTGCAGTACAGCCCTGGTAGTTGACGACATGTGCTATTCAAGAACCTGTGGGTTAACTCTATTATATCTACACACATTTTTATTATCCCTATTGCCATGAATTGAATATCTATCTACAATACACGCCTCAATCGAGAATTATATGTAAATATGGTATCCGTTTTATTATAGACAACTGAGTAGTTCTTCCCTGATTCTCTTCTTTTTTTTACATCAATAAAACATGCATAAACAAGTACGGTATTTATGTATAATCATATTTCTTTGTTGTTTGTGTGTTGGACAAATGGTCAAGTTAACAAAGTAGAAACTTTAGCAGAAGTTGTCGTAAATAGTCACTAATGAGACCAAGGCAAAATGGCTGAATAACACTGGTTATCTCATAACAGATGTTTAATTACATTTACAGGGTAACTATGTGGTTTAAACTGCTTACAACAGGTTTTCGCTAAAGATAAAGCCCGTTTAGGACTGGCTTTGCAAAATCTATGTCAAATTGTCTTCGTAGAAAGAGAAAGTGGACCAAAGAATTAAGGAAAGTGAAATGTAACAGCCCTGAAGTAACTTTCCCGCGGGCTGTTGAAAGTGAAAGGGCTGGGGAACCCAGGTGGCCTACAAAAGAGGAAACTTTCTCTAGGAAAGATGGCCTCAAGAATCTTTTTTTCAAGAATCGGCGATAGGGTTTGACCTAAATGGCCTTATCCAGGGCAAGCTATCACTCTTCCAGCCTTAACCAATACCCTTAATCAGTAATTGGCTCATTAATGGTTTAAGGTAGATTTCTATCTCCTGGCAAAATCAATTTGAATAGAGAAAGTTTTTGGTCAAGATTTTTTAATATAAAATTAAGTTTAGTGACTAAAAATATCCTCTATTTTACTAAGAAAAAAAAAAGAGAATTTAGTAAAATACCATTCACCTATGTACAGGGTGATCCAAAAGTCCCGCACAACTTTAAAAATTAATAACTCCGCGAATATTTGCGCTAGAGCAATGCGGTAAACACCATTGTGTTCAGGATGCAATGGGATTTTTTATGGCAAATAATGAAAAATTCGAAATTGATTTTAGTTAAAATTTTATTCGCTAGATGGCGCTCTACCAGAATCAGATATTCAGCGGCTAAATTGTTTGATAAATTGAAAAATATAACTGATCGACACGTATTTTTTTCTTTTTGAATACCAGGAAAGAACCCTAATAATATCAAATGATAAATAAATAAAACACCATTTCGCCAAAAGTTAGAAGAAATGGTTAACGATTTTTAAATACAATCTGAGATATGTAAAATAGGTATATGCAAATTTAAACATGTAGCAAAAAAAAAATATATATTTTAGATGCGGTTTGCTGGATTCCTCTCAGCTTTTTAAATTTCGAAAATAATAATTTTCTATTTTTTTTTAATTCAACTTTCTCTCAGTATCGATTATATTTATTTTAATTCATTTGAAAAATATTTATCTATCTCTGATGATTTATTTTACTCTGGAATGCCGTTGTTGTTTTTGTCGTGTCCAATAAAGAGCCTCAGATGTCTCCATGCATCTCTATCACTGCAGCAGCAGCATTGTCCACTATCTTGGGTGTGTAAAGCAGCTGCTCTGGGTCTATGTCAATTTTCTGCAAGGCTGCGGGCATGAGAATATGTGGGTAGGTGTTAGTTCCACACCAGGACAGTTGTTGCATGTTCTATAAGTTCTTGTGCCATCTGGATGTATTGTCATCCTTTATAATGTTTTGTTCTAAATCTCTTTATAGTTTTGTCATTTTTCTCTCGGAGTTTATTTCACATTTTGATCTTTTCTTATTTTTTGTTTAATTATCTTGTATCTTTCAAAAGCATTAGCGTCAAATAATGACATTTTTTCTTTCCTTTGGCTCAACCTTCTGGCTTCTTTTGCAAATTCAACTGCCATTTCATTACCCCCGATCCAAACACTGGCAGGAATCCATTGTAGAATGCAGTTATTCTCCAATGATATCAGTTGAGTAAGTAACGAGTGTATTTTCTGTGTGATTATAGTATTGCCCTTCTGAATTGCTTCTAGATCGGATATGAAGTCGTTGTACGGTATATTATAATTCCTTCTGCTTGATGCAGGGATGGTTGGTTCAGGCATACATTAAGAGCTTTCCAGATAGCTGTCAGTTCACAAGTGAAGTTTGACGAAATCTTTCTTGCTCCTTCTTTGATTTTGATGTATGTTCCATCTTGCAGTATTATGTTAATTCCAGCCCCTCCATTACTTATGGTAAGGTCTGATGATCCATCTGTATATGCTGTTAAATAATTTATCTGATCGCATAAACCAATTGTGTCAAGTCCTTTCTTTTTGAGTATGTTTTGTTCTCTTTTTTATTGCAGGGTTCATTCAGGTTAAGATTGATGATTACATTTGATGGCAATGGGGTAGGAAATATTGGTTATTCTCGAATTTGAAATTCATTATGTTTCATTTTTATGCTCTTTCTAATATTGTTGTTGTACTGAAGTGTTGAAGATCTTTTGAGCCTTTCTTTTTGTGTCCAGTTTAAATAGGTTCTATGGAATATGTGTTCGGTTTCTTTAGTTTTTAAGCTATTGGTGAATTTTATTGTTTTTAATTGTCTTCTGATTTCAAGTAGGTCTAGACCACATTCTCTCTGAATTTTCTAATTGTTGGTATTTGAAATAGAACCAGTGATTAATTTGGCCGCTTTTGCTTGAACACTGTCTAGTCTTCTTTTTAGTGATGAACTTGAGGGAGCCCAAACAGGTGTTGCATATTCCATTATTGGCCTTATTAAGGTGATATATGTTGTTCTGAAAATTTTGGGTTTTGCTCTCCAATTTGTTCCACATAGCCTTCTCAGAATGTTTAGGTTTCTGGTAGCTCTATTTGAGGTGCTAATTATGTGTTCTGTAAATCGCAATTCCTCATCAAGTATCACACCTAGGTAATTTGCAGATCAAATTTTATCAATTATATGATTGTTTATGCTTATTTTGGAGTTGAATTCATGTCTTTTTTCCTGTCAGTGAAGGAGAGCTATAGGTTTGTGTTTATTGGATTTATTGTCATTTTGAGTTTCATTGCCCACTTCTCCAGTCCTCTCATTGATGTGTTCAGTATTTTTCTGATATTTCTGTGCTGCTACTTGTGTGCCATATGGCTATTTAATCTGCATAACAGGCAACTTTTGTGTCTTCAGTGAGGATGGATGTTGTTAAGGTTGTGTCGTAATTAGATGTACAACAACTCAAACTTGACCATGACTCTTTTTTTAGCTCTTATTCTTTTCGTTTGGCCAACAACAAATGTCCAATTTATATACACATATATTTTGTACATAATGAGGCTATAAATAATACGAATAATATTCTTCTATTTACAAAAACAACAGTTAATATATAGCGAGATGAGTAGAGGACTGAGCACAGATCCCTGAGGTACACCAGCCCATGTTCTTCGGTCCTTGGAAAATGTTCCATTGACCCGAACCTTCATCCTTCTTCCCCTTAAGAAGTCTGTAATCCAGATTATGGTTTTTCCTCTTACTCCGATGTTGTGCAGCCTTTCAAATAATTTCTACACTCGATGGCTTTCCTTTTTTGGATCCATTTTTATTTCGCAGAATTCTGCCCATTTTTCTCTCTCTCTCTCTTGTTTGAATATCCAAATTTCTTGTTCTATTTTGTGACTAATTTCAATGAGTTCCTTTATGATTTCTTCTGTTTTATTTGTTTTAAAAGGGTCATTGATATTGTCTCTCTCTGCAATCATTGCCTCGATATTGTGGTCCTTCCAGTAAAGTATTCACAGGTCTTTACGTCTACCTCTAGGTATCGATACTTTTGCAGCTTTGGATATGTTCGAAGAGAATTTTTCCAATTTTTTGTCAATCGTTCTGTGATTTAATTCTTCGTTGCACAGTTCTTCAAGCTTTTCAGTGAATTTTTTTCCAGTATTCTTTTATTCTGTTGGAAATTCTCAATTTTGAATTTTAGGGTTGTTAAAATTGGTCTGTGGTCACTGATTGCACTTTTCAGAATTTTCCATTGTGTTGTGGGTGCGATGTTGTAATTTATCGCTGTGATATCTATTGCGGATTCTGTGCCTGTGGACTTGGATAGATAGGTGTTCTTTTCGTTATTTAACGGTGTAAGGTCGAGGTCGGTTAGCATGTACTCAACCTGCTGACCTTTGTTATCCTGGACAGGTGATTCCCAAGTTGGTCTTTCGGCGTTAAAATCACCAAGTATGATTGCGATATCCGAAGACGCTTCACTTAATGTCTCTATCAGGCCTATATTGATGCTAGTATTATCGTGGTGATACACATTTATGATTGGAATTGTTTTATCTGTAAGATAGATTTCTATTGACTGAGCTTCTGTCGTGATTTCTCTAGGCTTACTCTGATTATAGGCGATTTCCTTAAATTTGATTTCTAAGGTTTTAATCAAAACGGCAAGTCCTCCTCTGAATTTTCCCGGTCTGTCCTTTCGTAGTGCTGTATAATATTTGATATTAAATCTCAGATTCTGATTCAATTTTGTCTCCTGAGGACAAGAAATATGTACATTGTTGTCACAGAGAAGACATGTCAGCCCTTTATTTTCCTCTGGGTACCATTTATATTGAGTTGTAGTAGATTGAATTGTGTCCTCGTAATAGATTTCTCATCATGAGCTCGAGCTGCAGCTCCTGACGCGGCGGTTACCCCCGGACGCGGTAGCATTACTGGAGATATCAGTTTTGCTCTTCATTTGAAAATGGGTGCCGTTGAAACGTTAGTCATCTCGGAAACGAACCAGAATTTGGTCAAATATTTCAAGGGTCCAGGGGGGACCGCAAGGAGGTGTGGTCGGACTTCTCCCCTTCCCCCTGGAATGCCGTCACTACAGGATAAAGCACTCTTGGTGAATTTTTTAAATTGTGATTCAGAATCTGCCACTGAAGCTTTTACGAGCGTTTCGTTCCTTTAAAGATATTCGAAGCGGTAAAGGACCCATGAGTTGCTACTCTCTAAAGTGATTGATAAAAAGTTTTAGGAAACTGGATCTCTGGAAGCAAATCCTCGGAGTGGAAGACCATCGACATGCAAGTCAGTGGCTGTTACGGTTTTTCAGAATGCTGAAGCTATTGAAACGTTATCCACGTATGGAGAAGTAAGTGCTAGACAAGTTTCTCGACAAACAGGGATTTCGTATGGAACAGTTTGGAGAGAACACACATTTAGGATTTTCCTATAAAAATACCCTAACAAAATTCAAAGTTTTCACGAGTTGAAAGTGTGCGATTTTGAGAAGCGTCAAGAATTCGCTGCATGGGTTTTCCGGCAAATTGATATTGATGAAAACTGGCTGTCAAATGATCTAAGAACAGATGATGCTCTCTTTTATCTAAAGGAGGAATTTAACATTCAAATCTGCCTCATTTTGGCAACAGAAAACCCTAGGATTTTTACAGAAATACCACTTCATCAGCACAGAGTTACAGTTTTGTGTGGGTTCACTTCTTCTTTTATTATTGGGCCATTTTTCTTTGAAAAAATCGATGGAAGAATTTTAAAAACCGTTTTTCTAACTGGTGAACGTTATGTTCAACTTTTGAGAGAAAAGGGTATTTCCCATATTGCAGGACAGAAAAGCACTAAGCCAAATAACATTCATGCAAGATGGAGGACCTCCTCATATCTCCCGCGGTGCCGAACAATTGCTGAAGGATACGTTCGGTGAAATTCGTTGATAAGTCGCCTCTTTATATACCAGTGGCCTCCAATATCACCAGACTTGACGCCTTACAATTTCGGTTATGGGGGTACGTTAAGTCTCGTTTTTATTGATGCCGGCATACCACATTGGCCATGTTGAAGGCTTCTATCAGATGGCACGTTTTATAAATTTCAACTATTTAATTGTGACCATTCTGTCATCTATCGTCTGCAGGCGGTGTTTGAGAATGAAGATGCCACATTGAGCAAGGATTGTGACCTAATACAAGAGAGAAGGCAGTTACCTCATGTGTTATATTTTGCAGCTCTTTGTTTTGGGTTATGGAATAATAAATTCTATCCTCACATCTTGACTCATTTTTTTCTGTGAACAGTAATTTTTTGTTTGTCATTTGCCCACATCTTATATTATGTCGTGCAGGCCAAAGTGTTATAACTTCTCGAATAACACTGGCATACACAATTTTATCCCTTATGTTTAGTTTATCGGTTTTCGCTCATTAGAAGAAATAGCATAAGGAATTTTCTCTGTATCCCCCCCCTAACTTTAGAAATTTTGCGCAAAAAATAATACAAAATGATTTTGCTACCACGTTTTTCAACGCAAAAGGTCGATTTAAAAATGATTTTCTTTTTGAGGGGATACATTTTCAAAATTATGTACAGTATAATAAACAATGATAACATTTGACAAACCCATAGGATATTTGGAATAAAGTACGACAAATATATTTTGTTACTCCCCTCTATATTTCATTTTTGGATCATGACAAATATCCAGTTAAATAGTCAAGTGTCGCCAATTAGTCAAGAAACTACACATTCCTTATAGCACGAAATCCTATTAGTAGTGCCATCATAAGTTTTGGTACTATATTAACATTTAAAAAAATCGTGTATTGATATCAGCAGTGTTTTTAAAACATTCAATCTATTTCATAAAAGCCCATCTAAAATATAGATATTTTTTTGCTATATACATGTTTTAATTTGCATTTACCTATTTTACATATCTCAGATTGTATTTAAAAATCGTTAACCAATTCTTCTAACTTTTGGCGAAATGGTGTTTTATTAATTTATCATTTGATATTATTAGGGTTCTTTCCTGGTATTCAAAAAGGAAAAATACGTGTCGTTCAGTTTTATTTTTCAATTTATCAAACAATTTGGCCGCTGAATAGCTGATTTTGGTAGAGCGCCATCTAGCGAATAAAGTTGTAACTAAAATCAATTTCGAATTTTTCATTATTTGCCATAAAAAATCCCATTGCATCCTGAACACAATGGTGTTTACCGCATTGCTATAGCGCAAATATTCGCGGAGTTATTAATTTTTAAAGTTGTGCGGGACTTTTGGATCACCCTGTATATATAATATCATAATAAATATAGCTTTATATTTGCATATTTCCCGTATAAGTTTTTATATTCTTATTTCGTTCTTCCTCTTTTTTCCACTCCTTTTCTCTGTATATAAAACTAAAGGTTTTAATAAAGACATTGATTATTCGATAAAATAATCCAAAAATAAGAACAATAAGCCTCCAGGGAAAAGTTTCTTTTCGAAATATTTTTATTTAAAAATCTCATTCTTGATTCTTCATTCTGCATTGAAACAAATGTAAACAACAAAATCACTTTATTTAATTTTAAATCTTATTTTATTGACGTTTTAATGATGTAAATATTTTCTATAAAATAATTTGAATTTAATTCTACTGTCCTATAAGCTTATGTCCATAGTTTACTTGAAAACCATTTCTAAGATTCCATCCTTCAGTGTAGCATATAAAAGCAGAATGATCCAATACAGTATTAGAGCTCTGAGAAGCGGTCTGGTGGATTAAATTGGCGAAACCGCTGGGAGGGTTCACCACTGATGAGCCAAGCCCTCCCAATATATTTTTTCATCGCAGTAAGGACAGTAGAAGTTCGTTTTATGTATAAAAGAAACATTCGCGCTTTTAAATCCTTTTATTTTATATGTATAGATGGCGCGTTATTGCTTTGTGTAAATATTTTCTCCCGTAGAAGGGCTTTCTTGCCCGAAAGCTTGAGAGAGATTTTTAAATAAAAAATATTTTAAAAAGAAACTTTTCCCTGGAGACTTAATGTTTTTATTATAATAAAGGCATTGATTGACGATTTTGTTCTAGGAAAAATAATAATTATTATAATTATCTAATTAATATTATATATTATGATAAATATTTTGTGGGCAGGAAAAAAAGTAGCGTTAAAATGTTTGTTTTTGTACCGATAGATGGCGCTAATAATGATATTTTATATGCCAAGTTACCCCAACAAACAACTTATACCCACATCGTGTATAAACATTTAGAAAACATCATAGTTCCGTGAATTCTGTGTACCGAGATAATAAACACGAACTAACAGCTTCAGTCTACACACACGCTAATGGTCCCGCATGTCTTTAATGTTTATGGATCATTCAAAAAGGATAATCACCAATGTTTAAACCCCATAAATTCATTCAAGATATTCACACAAAATGACAAGAAGAGAGTAATATAAATATTAAAAGATTTAAATGACTTGTTTATTTAGTTGAAGTGTGTATAACAATGAAGGATTTTTTTTTTTGAAAATTTATTGTGTTAGCTTACTTAGTAAATGATAAAAGATGGTGTTGGGAGTATTGTATCTCCACTCAATGGGATTAAGTAGCTTAGAAGATCCGAAGTATGTAGGCTATGGCACGTTCCATAGATGTCTGCCATAGGATTCCACTCACAAAAGTGTCTTCACCTTGATAACAATGTAAGAAACAAGGAGAATTTCTTGATATCATGATAGTGACAATAAACATGTCTATATACATAGAAAAGCCTAGTTTATATCAACTTTTAGAGATCGCTTGAGAAAACGTGGAAATTTCATTCAAATGTCTAATAACAATGGAAGAATAGAATACCTTTAGAAAAAAAACTGTCAAAAGGTATCAGAATCCTTCAAGACAACGCACTATAGGAATTGTGGCATGAAAATCAATCAGCCACTAGTATTTCCTACACCATCTCGCATATTTACTATATTTAGCACAATGTTTCTGTCTTTAAAATTACTTCTTTGGATCAGACATTTTCCTGATAATGAGACATTCGTTTATTCCACGGGGTCATAGTGGCAGGACCTATCTCTCCACTTCGTACAAATAAGGCATCTCAGTTATGTATGATGAAATGCTTAGCGTAGTATTTACAATCAAATAGTTATCTCTGAATATTCCAATTTGTTAAAAGAATATAGCAAAGAACTAATGTCAAAAACATAGTAAAACTCTGTGAAAAAATAGTAAAAAAGTGAAATTATACTAAAATCAGGTAGATAATTTTAAAAAATTTCAGGAATAATTAAAAATTAAATATTAGTTGTTATTTATTTCTATAAATGTGGCACAAGCCATCAGCAAGTTTCAGTTGCATAATCAGGAGAGGGTGCCTTTTTTCTTAATAGTAAAACTCTGTTGGATTATAAGGTAATAGACCAAAAATATCACACATGGTAGGAGTATATCTCGATTATAAGTTTATTTCTGTGAAAAATAGACACTTCGGCCAGTTAGAGATTTTTATTTTCTCAATATTCTTCACAGAAATATGAATGCCGGCCAGACAACTTCTATCTTCAAGATTATAAGTTCAGTTGAACATCAACATTCCTACATGTGTTCTAAGATGAGAGTAATAAGATGATCATTCTTGTTGATTGGACATTTTTTTTACAATGAAATAATTTAATATCGACCAATCATTGCTTTCTTCAAGTTTTTCTATTAATTGACCAAAAACAAAGGCTTGTTAGCTTTCAAAGTTCTTGTGAAATGGAAGTTGAGTTTAAGGAAATCTCTATCGTGTACTTAACAGGTACTTTCCTCGAGCCATTCATCTTGTTAGGAAGAACAATGGTCCTTTCAACCCCACGCTAAAGTTCACATCATATAGAAATGTTATCATTTAGTATCAATTAGTAGCACGATCTTCGATAGGAAATTAATCTTTAATTGAATACCATTTCACTCTCAAGTAAGGCGACATCCTATGATGGGACTTAGGGGGCTGATAATGTACAAGTTCGAGAACTAAATTGACTTAGGGCAATCAACTAGCATCATCAAACATATTTACATGGTTGTTAACGATAATATCTTCAATAAAAAAAATTGATGTGATTTTACAGTACACCTTTGGGATTAAGGTCGGCATGTATTAGAGAATATCTAACATAATAAACATCTATTAAAAGGCGGTGGCAATGGGTGTCGAAATTGGGCAATTGAGGAAAAATTCCCGGCTTAATAGAATAGGATGTGTCTTAAAGGAGCAGGGAATTAGTATGACCTGTAAATACATTCCTTATTGGGTTCATGGAAGAGATATTTAAAGAATCTTATGATGAACCAGTGGTAAGAGTGTAGGATTTGATGGCTAATGGCAGTTTTCCTGTTTTGTAACTCTCACAATATAATGCGATACTGGCGCTGATCGGAGTAATATTCATCTATATAACATTACCTATTGTCAAAATTCGAAACTATTTTAAACGCGTATGATTCTTTTTAAAAATAAAGAATTTGATAACAGATGGCGCACTAATTTATCATTATATATTTACCTATTGTTTAAAAGTTATTGTATTGGCTTTTAGCTTCTCTTCCTTTTTTATTTATCTCAGAGTATAATTAGCCTAATTATCACAATAAGTACTTGTTCGGTTTAGTAATAAAACGAGGATATTTAATGTAGTGATGAAATAACAATTAAGTATCTAGAGTAAAGGGATAGAGAGAGTCGCACTGAGGAAGACTATTTATAAAAGAAGTTGTAGCTTTTAGTGTTGGTGCAGTGTGGTTTAGTGTAGGATATTGGACTTTTCGAAATTGGTCAGCCGCTTTATATCAGATGTAGTCGTTAACGTTACGTGGCTGCAGGGAAGTATATAACTGTATTTTTCATCTTTTGTGAACTGTGTTATGGCAGGTTTAGTGTGGATCATTGCATTTCCAAAAAGGTATGCCATTATAGAATTCTATTTTATCCTATTCAGAAAGTTCTAATCTCTTCGCATTTTCGGTGATTCCAGACCTCACTCTCTTTCCTAAGTCCTGTTAACTGCCTCAGCATGGCAGGGAGGTGACCCTGGGCAAGACAGTATGTCTGGAGTCTTGTACTCCTGGTAGGGCCACCATGAAGGCTATTCTACTAAGCCCAGCTAAATGTTAACCGGCAAAGTCGTATTCCTACCTTTATGTGTCTCAGATGCTCCCATCGCGCAGAAAAAATACCTCACTCTATTAGAATATCGAACAAATCCTTTTTTACTCTACCTCTTGCTTCTTTCTTCCAGGTGTTTCCCTACAGTATAGTCAATATCTTTATGATTCTTGAAGTACGTTTTTACTTTTAAATACTTCATTCAGAGAGCATTATAGTATGCTTTAAAAGTTAAGGAGGTTCCAGAATTACTGATTCTAGCAATAATTTCCTTAAATGACTAATATTTTCAATAGTTTATTATCATTTTGCTAAAATTTATATACCTTAATTCTCGGATTATTACATAACGTTATTAATTTAAGAAATATAACATGGATTTATCCATACATTGTGACACCTAAGGAGTAAACTACGAAGACATGAAGATAATCTCGCAGAATAGAGTGAAATCGTTTTTCACGATGGCTTACCTCGATATTGGAGATGGCACGAAACGGCGGTGTTGATGATGACAACGTAATAATAATGTCGATTTTGTTATTTACAAGCTGTAATTAAATGATCAATATATGATATTGATGATCAAATATACACTCATGTTCATTAGTGTATATGTAAAACTTAAGGAAGTTGTACTTTTTAGCATGTATATCGATATTCAGACAATAACTCTGAAAGATATTTGATACACAGTGATATTTATTGAAGACACAGGTGATAAAGAAGTGTGAACAAAATTGCTTCTGTTTCCTTAAAAAAAGTAGACTACAGGCGACATAAAAGACTTTCCACTTAAGTTTTGTCTATGAGAGCATTTTTATTATTTATTCCCGATATTATTTTTAATTCACATTTTTCACCATATTTAGGACCATGAAGAACTTTAAAAATCCTCTCGCCAGTTCAATCTGTAGCCTTGGTGGATTACTGAACCTGTACTACGACGTCGAGGTCCTTCGTGAATGATGATTTATTTATCCGAAAAAGAAAAACAGCTATTATTTATTTCGTGACAGAATGTTTTGTTGATGGTTATTCTGATAAATGGTGGTAGCCATCATGGAAAATATCAAATTTCACAATCAGGCACTCTTTATGATTCATTCTGAATGAATGAAAGTGTAGTCACAACATTTGTAGTGGATTTTTGAGTTTTGTTGAATCTTTGTTGAAGCAATAATAAACCTTAAGATGTTTGTGGCCTTTAAAACCACTCATAAACACAATTCCACATGAGAGTACATTCACATTAAAGAGAGATTCACATTTTAGAAGGGGCGTGGATTTTGTTATTGTGGAGTAGGGCGGGTCGTCCAAGAGGTGTTGGACTTAACACTCTAATGGTGCCATGCCCCTCCTTTCTGTAGATGGTGTTGCTCAAATTTAGGTTTCCCCGTTGACAACTTGGGAATAGATGACCTCGTATCTTCATGGTGACACTTTTTTTCCAAAATAAAAAAAGCAATAAATCATCCAGTTCAACAATGTTATTTGAACCTCCCTGACTTTTCATTTAACTCTGAGAGCAGCATTCTTTAGGACATCTTCACAGTTTGATGTCTGTGTGATCAAATTATGCATTAGTCTTTAAAAACTTTTTATTTAGACATAGTACTCTTTTTCAAGAAAATTAATAATAAAGTACTTATATGTTAAACTTTTTTTTTTTTTGTCGATTTAACGAAGAATATGCAGAAATGTGGAAAGAAAAGTTTAAATTGTGAGGTAAATTTGTTTAAAATATATTGTAACGTTTCCTATTTTGAAATAAAGGATAGTCACAATACTTTGTGTTTCAATATTTAATTAATTACAACAAAGTTAACCATAAAATATAAACAAAAAATAACTTCTGCAAAATTATAGAAAGACAACAAAAGCTTTATTAAGACCTTTTAGTCTTATACAGATTCTTCAAGCAGAAATATAGGATACATGAAGGAAAAACAGTGATAGAACTTAATGGTAAGATGATATTGCCACGTGGAAAATTAGGGG
>CP092864.1:37452877-37489554 GCA_030710605.1 Cordylochernes scorpioides
ATTTCATCATACAAACTGAGATGCCTTATTTGTACGAAGTGGAGAGATAGGTCCTGCCACTATGACCCCGTGGAATAAACGAATGTCTCATTATCAGGAAAATGTCTGATCCAAAGAAGTAATTTTAAAGACAGAAACATTGTGCTAAATATAGTAAATATGCGAGATGGTGTAGGAATACTAGTGGCTGATTGATTTTCATGCCACAATTCCTATAGTGCGTTGTCTTGAAGGATTCTGATACCTTTTGACAGTTTTTTTTCTAAAGGTATTCTATTCTTCCATTGTTATTAGACATTTGAATGAAATTTCCACGTTTTCTCAAGCGATCTCTAAAAGTTGATATAAACTAGGCTTTTCTATGTATATAGACATGTTTATTGTCACTATCATGATATCAAGAAATTCTCCTGTTTCTTACATTGTTATCAAGGTGAAGACACTTTTGTGAGTGGAATCCTATGGCAGACATCTATGGAACGTGCCATAGCCTACATACTTCGGATCTTCTAAGCTACTTAATCCCATTGAGTGGAGATACAATACTCCCAACACCATCTTTTATCATTTACTAAGTAAGCTAACACAATAAATTTTCAAAAAAAAATCCTTCATTGTACACACTTCAACTAAATAAACAAGTCATTTAAATCTTTTAATATTTATATTACTCTCTTCTTGTCATTTTGTGTGAATATCTTGAATGAATTTATGGGTTTAAACATTGGTGATTATCCTTTTTGAATGATCCATAAACATTAAAGACATGCGGGACCATTAGCGTGGTGTAGACTGAAGCTGTTAGTTCGTGTTTATTATCTCGGTACACAGAATTCACGGAACTATGATGTTTTCTAAATGTTTATACACGATGTGGGTATAAGTTGTTTGTTGGGGTAACTTGGCATATAAAATATCATTATTAGCGCCATCTATCGGTACAAAAACAAACATTTTAACGCTACTTTTTTTCCTGCCCACAAAATATTTATCATAATAATAATATTAATTAGATAATTATAATAATTATTATTTTTCCTAGAACAAAATCGTCAATCAATGCCTTTATTATAATAAAAACATTAAGTCTCCAGGGAAAAGTTTCTTTTTAAAATATTTTTTATTTAAAAATCTCTCTCAAGCTTTCGGGCAAGAAAGCCCTTCTACGGGAGAAAATATTTACACAAAGCAATAACGCGCCATCTATACATATAAAATAAAAGGATTTAAAAGCGCGAATGTTTCTTTTATACATAAAACGAACTTCTACTGTCCTTACTGCGATGAAAAAATATATTGGGAGGGCTTGGCTCATCAGTGGTGAACCCTCCCAGCGGTTTCGCCAATTTAATCCACCAGACCGCTTCTCAGAGCTCTAATACTGTATTGGATCATTCTGCTTTTATATGCTACAACTGAAGGATGGAATCTTAGAAATGGTTTTCAAGTAAACTATGGACATAAGCTTATAGGACAGTAGAATTAAATTCAAATTATTTTATAGAATATATTTACATCATTAAAACGTCAAAAAATAAGATTTAAAATTAAATAAAGTGATTTTGTTGTTTACATTTGTTTCAATGCAGAATGAAGAATCAAGAATGAGATTTTAAATAAAAATATTTCGAAAAGAAACTTTTCCCTGGAGGCTTATTGTTCTTATTTTTGGATTATTTTATCGAATAATCAATGTCTTATTAAAACCTTTAGTTTTATATACAGAGAAAAGGATGGAAAAAGAGGAAGAACGAAATAAGAATATAAAAACTTATACGGGAAATATGCAAATATAAAGCTAATTTATTATGAATTATATATACAGGTGATCCAAAAGTCCCGCACAACTTTAAAAATTAATAACTCCGCGAATATTTGCGCTAGAGCAATGCGGTAAACACCATTGTGTTCAGGATGCAATGGGATTTTTTATGGCAAATAATGAAAAATTCGAAATTGATTTTAGTTACAACTTTATTCGCTAGATGGCGCTCTACCAAATCAGCTATTCAGCGGCCAAATTGTTTGATAAATTGAAAAATAAACTGAACGACACGTATTTTTCCTTTTTGAATACCAGGAAAGAACCCTAATAATATCAAATGATAAATTAATAAAACACCATTTCGCCAAAAGTTAGAAGAATTGGTTAACGATTTTTAAATACAATCTGAGATATGTAAAATAGGTAATGCAAATTAAAACATGTAGCAAAAAATATTATATTTTAGATGGAGTTTTATGAAATAGATTGAATGTTTTAAAAAACACTGCTGATATCAATACACGATTTTTGAAATGTTAATATAGTACCAAAAATTATGATGGCACTACTAATAGGATTTCGTGCTATAAGGAATGTGTAGTTTCTTGACTAATTGGCGACACTTGACTATTTAACTGGATATTTGTCATGATCCAAAAATGAAATATAGAGGGGAGTGACAAAATATATTTGTCGTACTTTATTCCAAATATCCTATGGGTTTGTCAAATGTTATCATTGTTTATTATACTGTACATAATTTTGAAAATGTATCCCCTAAAAAAAAATCATTTTTAAATCGACCTTTTGCGTTGAAAAACGTGGTAGTAAAATCATTTTGTATTATTTTTTGCGCAAAATTTCTAAAGTTGGGGGGGATACAGAGAAATTCCTTATGCTATTTCTTCTAATGAGCGAAAAGCGATAAACTAAACATAAGGGTAAAATTGTGTATACCAGTGTTATTCGAGAAGTTATAACACTTTGGCCTGCACGACATAATATAAGATGTGGGCAAATGACAAACAAAAAATTACTGTTCACAGAAAAAAAAAGAGTCAAGATGTGAGGACAGCATTTATTATTCCATAACCCAAAACAAAGAGCTGCAAAATATAACACATGAGGTAACTGCCTTCTCTCTTGTATTAGGTCACAATCCTTGCTCAATGTGGCGCTTCATTCTCAAACACCGCCTGCAGACGATAGATGACAGAATGGTCACAATTAAATAGTTGAAATTTATAAAACGTGCCATCTGATAGAAGCCTTCAACATGGCCAATGTGGTAGCCGGCATCGATAAAAACGCGACTTAATGTACCCCCATAACCGAAATTGTAAGGCGTCAAGTCTGGTGATATTGGAGGCCACTGGTATATAAAGTGGCGACTTATCAACGAATTTCACCGAACGTATCCTTCAGCAATTGTTTGGCACCGCGGGAGATATGAGGAGGTCCTCCATCTTGCATGAATGTTATTTCGCTTAGTGCTTTCTGTCCTGCAATATGGGAATAACCTTTTCTCTCAAAAGTTGAACATAACGTTCACCAGTTACAAAAACGGTTTTAAAATTCTTCCATTGATTTTTTCAAAGAAAAATGGCCCAATAATAAAAGAAGAAGTGAACCCACACAAAACTGTAACTCTGTGCTGATGAAGTGGTATTTCTGTAAAAATCCTAGGGTTTTCTGTTGCCAAAATGAGGCAGTTTTGAATGTTAAATTCTCCTTTAGATAAAAGTGAGCATCATCTGTTCTTAGAACATTTGACAGCCAGTTTTCATCAATATCAATTTGCCGGAAAACCCATGCAGCGAATTCTTGACGCTTCTCAAAATCGCTGACTTTCAACTCGTGAAAACTTTGAATTTTGTTAGGGTATTTTTATAGAAAAATCTAAATGTGTGTTCTCTCCAAACTGTTCCATACGAAATCCCGTTTGTCGAGAAACTTGTCTAGCACTTACTTCTCCATACGTGGATAACGTTTCAATAGCTTCAGCATTCTGCAAAACCGTAACAGCCACTGACTTGCATGTCGATGGTCTTCCACTCCGAGGTTTTGCTTCCAGAGATCCAGTTTCCTAAAACTTTTTCAATCGCTTTAGAGAGTAGCAACTCATTGGTCCTTTACCGCTTCGAATATCTTTAAAGGAACGAAACGCTCGTAAAGCTTCAGTGGCAGATTCTGAATCACAATTTAAAAAATTCACCAAGAGTGCTTTATCCTGTAGTGACGGCATTCCAGGGGGAAGGGGAGAAGTCCGACCACACCTCCTTGCGGTCCCCCCTGGACCCTTGAATATTTGACCAAATTCTGGTTCGTTTCCAAGATGACTAACGTTGCAACGGCACCCATTTTCAAATGAAGAGCAAAACTGATATCTCCAGTAATGCTACCGCGTCCGGGGTAACCGCCGCGTCAGGAGCTGCAGCTCGAGCTCATGATGAGAAATCTACTACGAGGACACAATTCAATCTACTACAACTCAATATAAATGGTACCCAGAGGAAAATAAAGAGCTGACTGTCTTCTCTGTGACAACAATGTACATATTTCTTGTCCTCAGGAGACAAAATTGAATCAGAATCTGAGATTCAATATCAAATATTATACAACACTACGAAAGGACAGACCGGGAAAATTCGGAGGACTTGCCGTTTTGATTAAAACCTAGAAATCAAATTTAAGGAAATCGCCTATAATCAGAGTAAGCCTAGAGAAATCACGACAGAAGCTCAGGCAATAGAAATCTATCTTACAGATAAAACAATTCCAATCATAAATGTTTATCACCACGATAATACTAGCATCAATACAGGCCTGATAGAGACATTAAGTGAAGCGTCTTCGGATATCGCAATCATACTTGGTGATTTTAACGCCGAAAGACCAACTTGGGATCACCTGTCCAGGATAACAAAGGTCAGCAGGTTGAGCATGCTAACCGACCTCGACCTTACACCGTTAAATAACGAAAAGAACACCTATCTATCCAAGTCCACAGGCACAGAATCCGCAATAGACATCACAGCGATAAATTACAACATCGCACCCACAACACAATGGAAAATTCTGAAAAGTGCAATCAGTGACCACAGACCAATTTTAACAACCCTAAAATTCAAAATTGAGAATTTCCAACAGAATAAAAGAAACTGGAAAAAAATTCACTGAAAAGCTTGAAGAACTGTGCAACGAAGAATTAAATCACAGAACGATTGACAAAAAATTGGAAAAATTCTCTTCGAACATATCCAAAGCTGCAAAAGTATCGATACCTAGAGGTAGACGTAAAGACCTGTGAATACTTTACTGGAAGGACCACAATATCGAGGCAATGATTGCAGAGAGAGACAATATCAATGACCCTTTTAAAACAAATAAAACAGAAGAAATCATAAAGGAACTCATTGAAATTAGTCACAAAATAGAACAAGAAATTTGGATATTCAAACAAGAGAGAGAGAGAGAAAAATGGGCAGAATTCTGCGAAAAAAAATGGATCCAAAAAAGGAAAGCCATCGAGTGTAGAAATTATTTGAAAGGCTGCACAACATCGGAGTAAGAGGAAAAACCATAATCTGGATTACAGACTTCTTAAGGGGAAGAAGGATGAAGGTTCGGGTCAATGGAACATTTTCCAAGGACCGAAGAACATGGGCTGGTGTACCTCAGGGATCTGTGCTCAGTCCTCTACTCATCTCGCTATATATTAACTGTTGTTTTTGTAAATAGAAGAATATTATTCGTATTATTTATAGCCTCATTATGTACAAAATATATGTGTATATAAATTGGACATTTGTTGTTGGCCAAACGAAAAGAATAAGAGCTAAAAAAAGAGTCATGGTCAAGTTTGAGTTGTTGTACATCTAATTACGACACAACCTTAACAACATCCATCCTCACTGAAGACACAAAAGTTGCCTGTTATGCAGATTAAATAGCCATATGGCACACAAGTAGCAGCACAGAAATATCAGAAAAATACTGAACACATCAATGAGAGGACTGGAGAAGTGGGCAATGAAACTCAAAATGACAATAAATCCAATAAACACAAACCTATAGCTCTCCTTCACTGACAGGAAAAAAGACATGAATTCAACTCCAAAATAAGCATAAACAATCATATAATTGATAAAATTTGATCTGCAAATTACCTAGGTGTGATACTTGATGAGGAATTGCGATTTACAGAACACATAATTAGCACCTCAAATAGAGCTACCAGAAACCTAAACATTCTGAGAAGGCTATGTGGAACAAATTGGAGAGCAAAACCCAAAATTTTCAGAACAACATATATCACCTTAATAAGGCCAATAATGGAATATGCAACACCTGTTTGGGCTCCCTCAAGTTCATCACTAAAAAGAAGACTAGACAGTGTTCAAGCAAAAGCGGCCAAATTAATCACTGGTTCTATTTCAAATACCAACAATTAGAAAATTCAGAGAGAATGTGGTCTAGACCTACTTGAAATCAGAAGACAATTAAAAACAATAAAATTCACCAATAGCTTAAAAACTAAAGAAACCGAACACATATTCCATAGAACCTATTTAAACTGGACACAAAAAGAAAGGCTCAAAAGATCTTCAACACTTCAGTACAACAACAATATTAGAAAGAGCATAAAAATGAAACATAATGAATTTCAAATTCGAGAATAACCAATATTTCCTACCCCATTGCCATCAAATGTAATCATCAATCTTAACCTGAATGAACCCTGCAATAAAAAAAGAACAAAACATACTCAAAAAGAAAGGACTTGACACAATTGGTTTATGCGATCAGATAAATTATTTAACAGCATATACAGATGGATCATCAGACCTTACCATAAGTAATGGAGGGGCTGGAATTAACATAATACTGCAAGATGGAACATACATCAAAATCAAAGAAGGAGCAAGAAAGATTTCGTCAAACTTCACTTGTGAACTGACAGCTATCTGGAAAGCTCTTAATGTATGCCTGAACCAACCATCCCTGCATCAAGCAGAAGGAATTATAATATACCGTACAACGACTTCATATCCGATCTAGAAGCAATTCAGAAGGGCAATACTATAATCACACAGAAAATACACTCGTTACTTACTCAACTGATATCATTGGAGAATAACTGCATTCTACAATGGATTCCTGCCAGTGTTTGGATCGGGGGTAATGAAATGGCAGTTGAATTTGCAAAAGAAGCCAGAAGGTTGAGCCAAAGGAAAGAAAAAATGTCATTATTTGACGCTAATGCTTTTGAAAGATACAAGATAATTAAACAAAAAATAAGAAAAGATCAAAATGTGAAATAAACTCCGAGAGAAAAATGACAAAACTATAAAGAGATTTAGAACAAAACATTATAAAGGATGACAATACATCCAGATGGCACAAGAACTTATAGAACATGCAACAACTGTCCTGGTGTGGAACTAACACCTACCCACATATTCTCATGCCCGCAGCCTTGCAGAAAATTGACATAGACCCAGAGCAGCTGCTTTACACACCCAAGATAGTGGACAATGCTGCTGCTGCAGTGATAGAGATGCATGAGACATCTGAGGCTCTTTATTGGACACGACAAAAACAACAACGGCATTCCAGAGTAAAATAAATCATCAGAGATAGATAAATATTTTTCAAATGAATTAAAATAATATAATCGATACTGAGAGAAAGTTGAATTAAAAAAAAATAGAAAATTATTATTTTCGAAATTTAAAAAGCTGAGAGGAATCCAGCAAACCGCATCTAAAATATATATTTTTTTTTTGCTACATGTTTAAATTTGCATATACCTATTTTACATATCTCAGATTGTATTTAAAAATCGTTAACCATTTCTTCTAACTTTTGGCGAAATGGTGTTTTATTTATTTATCATTTGATATTATTAGGGTTCTTTCCTGGTATTCAAAAAGAAAAAATACGTGTCGATCAGTTATATTTTTCAATTTATCAAACAATTTAGCCGCTGAATATCTGATTCTGGTAGAGCGCCATCTAGCGAATAAAATTTTAACTAAAATCAATTTCGAATTTTTCATTATTTGCCATAAAAAATCCCATTGCATCCTGAACACAATGGTGTTTACCGCATTGCTCTAGCGCAAATATTCGCGGAGTTATTAATTTTTAAAGTTGTGCGGGACTTTTGGATCACCCTGTACATAGGTGAATGGTATTTTACTAAATTCTCTTTTTTTTTCTTAGTAAAATAGAGGATATTTTTAGTCACTAAACTTAATTTTATATTAAAAAATCTTGACCAAAAACTTTCTCTATTCAAATTGATTTTGCCAGGAGATAGAAATCTACCTTAAACCATTAATGAGCCAATTACTGATTAAGGGTATTGGTTAAGGCTGGAAGAGTGATAGCTTGCCCTGGATAAGGCCATTTAGGTCAAACCCTATCGCCGATTCTTGAAAAAAAGATTCTTGAGCCATCTTTCCTAGAGAAAGTTTCCTCTTTTGTAGGCCACCTGGGTTCCCCAGCCCTTTCACTTTCAACAGCCCGCGGGAAAGTTACTTCAGGGCTGTTACATTTCACTTTCCTTAATTCTTTGGTCCACTTTCTCTTTCTACGAAGACAATTTGACATAGATTTTGCAAAGCCAGTCCTAAACGGGCTTTATCTTTAGCGAAAACCTGTTGTAAGCAGTTTAAACCACATAGTTACCCTGTAAATGTAATTAAACATCTGTTATGAGATAACCAGTGTTATTCAGCCATTTTGCCTTGGTCTCATTAGTGACTATTTACGACAACTTCTGCTAAAGTTTCTACTTTGTTAACTTGACCATTTGTCCAACACACAAACAACAAAGAAATATGATTATACATAAATACCGTACTTGTTTATGCATGTTTTATTGATGTAAAAAAAAGAAGAAATCAGGGAAGAACTACTCAGTTGTCTATAATAAAACGGATACCATATTTACATAAATTCTCGATTGAGGCGTGTATTGTAGATAGATATTCAATTCATGGCAATAGGGATAATAAAAATGTGTGTAGATATAATAGAGTTAACCCACAGGTTCTTGAATAGCACATGTCGTCAACTACCAGGGCTGTACTGCAACAGTCTGGAAGTAAGTCCCAGTTATAGGTAGTCCAGTTGACCAGGTAGGTCCATGCCGAGTCTGGAAGTCCGGAGTCCAGGGATATGAGGATTTTTATGATATATTGTACTCCAAGAATTAGAGCTCTTCGTTATCCCTGCGAACAGGAAAGCTGGACAGTTGAAAAGAAGATGGTCCACTGTTTGTGATTAATCCCGGCAGTCAACTTATGTATAATTTCGTGTTTAAATGGTGTGTCTTTTCCATGTAATAGATCAGATCGGTCTATGTACCCTAATCACAATACCGGACAACTGAGGTGCCTTGTTCGTATGGATATCCTCTTCTGGATTGATGTCGTGTTTAAATAATAAACGTTTAGCCTCTAGAAGACTTGCAGTAAGACATGTCTGAAGCAGGTTCTGACTTAAGTGGATTAATCAATGTAATTCTATAGTTCTTTATACGTGGAGTTGAATATCAATAAAGCGATAGTCTATGCAATCTACATTAGAAAGCAACAGTTATTCAGATTGTTACAGTAAATTGTATAAAGAGATAAACGAAACGTTCAATATAGAGTTAAAAACAAATAAAATTATACATTTTAGTTCTTTTATTGATTAAATATCCTATATACAAGCGTTATAACTAGTTACTTAAACACGAACGCTACATTCGTATTACAATATAATGTCATATACTGTCTGATATAGCTTATAAGGTATAGAAATATACTAAATGCACATCAAGAGACCATTATCTCATATATTGCAGATATATTATTACAGCAATCCTTACAGATAATCAGCACAACTACACTCAACACTTATACAGTGAAATTTTGAAAAGGTAACTTAATGTTTATATGTATATGACGACTCCTGCATCAATGAAGAGTTGGCGAAATTAAATCAGTAACACCTATACAAATAGAGGCAAACCAAAAGTGATATATATACAGTCCAAGACCTATGCTAAAAGAGACTGTACTTAATTGTACACATTTCTTCAACTTTTATTTATTTATTTATGTAGAAATTTCATTATCTCAATATTGATTGTGATTAGATTTTGCTTTTTTTATCTTCATTTGCGGTGAATCCGTGGTAAAATTCATTGTATAATAAATTTCCTTTCCTCCAATTTACCCAGACTAATCGCTTGATTGTCTTTATATAATTTTTCTCGTAAATAAATATCATATTACCATTAAGGTACTATTATTTTTTTCCTGCATGTATCCTACATTTCTGCTTGGAGAATCTGTATAAGACTAAAAGGTATTAATAAAGCTTTTTTGTTGTTGTTATTTATTTATTTTTTTAAATTTCTAAAGAACGCCAAGCCGGCACTTTAATTTAGTATACTGTTTCTTTAACATTTCTCACATCATCGCTTCTCGGCCTTTTGACCAAGATCATAGTGTAGTAGAGTATCAACTGATTAATAAATAAAATGTTTTCAAATCAATTTAATATATACAGTTATCAGCGTCATGCGTTCTTAATTCTGTCACCGTTTGCTTTTGGTTCAGTGGTAGAATGCCTCGCCTGCCACGCGGGCGCCCCGGGTTCGATTCCCGCCGATGCATTTTTTTTTACAATTTTTAAAACTCATTTATATATTATACAAGAATGACATCCACGGCACCAATTTATAATTGTAACGAATAGTATTTTAATAAAAGCATTTAATCGGGGTAAAACCCGGGCGTTGCCCGGGTCATTCGGCTAGTATCTATATAAAGGAAAGACAAATCAAAAGTAATATATACATTTTTTTATTATCCCTAGAACACGTGTGGTACAGGACATGATAATCATGGTGGGTAGAGGTTAGCGACTGCTTTTACTGTAAATGCACCACATATCTACACATTTGAAAATCAGTTCGACTTTTGCACTTACAAATGTGCCAGAGCCCCGTTTGGTTACTTACACTCGCCGGTGGGGTTGGACTTTTACAAGAATCTGGGGCCATTGGAGCATTTTTTTTTATCAGAAAAAAGTGCCCAATGCGGGAATTGAACCAGGGTCGTAGCGGTACGAAAACCAACGGTTTAGACCATCCTTCTACCGACCCCTTGTGATATAAACATACATTTTGTTAGCATATTTTTATTCCAAAGACAAGAGGTATAGAGGGAAAAAAAGATGCAACGCTCTCTTACCTAATAACAAATTAACAAGAAAGGAAAATTATATGAATATAATTCCTTGTATCTTTCACCGTAAGATTTCTTAAAGTTTCCTGAAGTCTATAATTGGAGAGAGGAGCTTGTGGTGGCTTACAACACGTTGTTTCATCATGATGAAATATCGTTTTATATCATTGAGGAACCCCCCCTCTCCTCAGCAGCTAACCCCAATACTTACCGCTAGCTAATTACAGAGTTCTTCACATGGAATCTGGGACGCTGAAGTCTCCCTATTTGTAAGATCATTAAGACCTGACTTCACAAGATCTAACTATTATACATATCATTAGATTTGCAACATCTATTGTTGATGACTAGAAAAAAAAAATACATTTTGAAAATAGTGAAAACACCAGAATTCATTAATATAACCGTCTTTTTTGTTCGTTGAGAGGAGAAAATGTCGATTTTTTTCTTTTGCTAGAAATTCGATCTTTTTATAGTTTTCTTTTGATATATATATTAGAGAAGCCGAAAACACATGTTGCAATTATATGGAAAATATTCAATGATGTTTTTAAAAATATTTATAATTTTGCTGTATTTTGAATTTTTTTATATAATTGAATATTGTGAAAATATAAGTGAATATATATTTTCTGTGGGAAACTATATTTTTTAAAGTAATATATATTGGAAGAAATATTATTCGAAATCCCTATATTTGTATGAAAAAAATTATATATATATTGCCACGTGGAAAATTAGGGAAGACAAAAACTTCTGGAGGAGGCAACAATTTATTTCAGGAAGGACAAAACTAAGAAAGGTAAACAAAAGATAAGCCACGAGGGAAATTTACAGAGTGCAAGATATAAAAATAAAAATGACCACTCTGTTAAATAAAAAATAATAAAATTAAGAAATACTATATTACATAAATAAAATTAATAAATACTATGTTACATAGCTTCTTCCCTATGGGAGCTGTGACCCACAGCTAGCAATTATGGTAGATACTGACGTGGTTTGACGTGCTTCTGCCAAGGATTCCATCGAAGTCTTGGAACTTTGTCCCTAGTAACCTTTGCGTCCATTTTCTTGCGGCGTGAAGAGCGGCTTTGTCGTCGTATCGTCTATAGGGACATCGTCATCTTCGAGGGAAGTCTTGGCTTAGCACGGCGGTGGAATCCTGATGTCAGTCACCGAAAATGTAGTCACAGCACCCATGGCTTCAAGGTCTTCTCGGCGATCTTCAGTTGGTCTTCCCTAACTTACCCAGCATCTCCACCAAAATGCAACGTGGAAAATTAGGGAAGACAAAAAACTTCAGGAGGAGGCAACAATTTATTTCAGGAAGGACAAAACTAAGAAGGTAAACAAAAGATAAGCCACGAGGGAAATTTACAGAGTGCAAGATATAAAAATAAAAATGACCACTCTGTTAAATATAAAATAATAAAATTAAGAAATACTATATTACATAAATAAAATTAATAAATACCATGTTACAATATTATGTACATATATATAATTTATAATGTGCTCTATATAACTCTGATCTTTTATAGATTTTTAAAGTGGATTTTAAAGTTTTAAAGATTGTTAGATATGGAATATTGGTTTAATGATGACAATGATAGAAATGCTAATATCCAACGCAGCGTTTAGTCTCATCGCCATTAAAGTACATCTCGAATACTTCTTTTTTTTTTTCTCATCTCCACTCAATCATATTAGGGGTATCAAGCTTTGACAACCATCATGACTGGGTGAAGTAGAATGCGTCTGTCTTCGTCATTAAGACTGGGAGCATTACTCAGTAGCAGGCCGACTTAGCTCCGAAAGAAATGGCCCCCTCTGACATGAGGAACAGACGCCATGTGCAGCCGCTCCTAACATGGAGTACAGATGCTGCAATACTTGAAATCGTAGAATGATATTTCACCATGTTCTTCTTCGCACTATCTCTCCTTATATTAAATTCCCGACCATTTTTTGTTTAGATTTATCGAATAAATGGTCAATTTGAGATTTAAGTGGTGACATTTGAGGCCCTATCTAGACGCCATCTCAGTAAAGGCGCCCCTTCAATAATCAATCAATAACTACATTACTCATCACAGCGACCATTCAGACTGACACTACCCGGATACTCTTACCTCTGAAGAAACTGATGGCATTACCATTCCTAGGGCAACAGGACGTTTTAATAATCCCTAAACTATTTAAACTATGGAAATAGTAAACACTATTGAATCTTTAAAATGAACAATCTTCAATGTCATCTTGAAAGTAAAACATTTTAATATCATTTGAAGAAAAATTAATCTAGGGGGTTTCTTACAAAAATCACTTAATTAACTTAAAGCATTGGAGCTTCTACAGGAATAAGGTAACTATAGCGCTTTCTGTAGAAGGGCTCTAATGCCAAAAGCTTAAGTTAATTAAATGAATTCTCTAAGATAGTTTTCCCTGGATTAAATTTTTCTTTCAAATGATATGATACAAGATTATTATTTTCGATTTTAAAAATAGGAAAACATTATCGTTCCGTGTTAATCTGTCAAATGAGAGTTTCCATAAATGCCCCAAATAAAAGATTTGTCGGTGACATCGGAGTGAGGTAGCCGGCATACATGTGCGGAGGTTGTGCCCTGCCCTTTTCGCCTTCAGAAACTTGTTGGCATCAGATCTCAAGGTAACCTCGCCACTGCTACCATCATCCAGTTAACTAGATATTTCCCTCAATCAAAGTGTTAAGACAATTTTATTGAACTTCATATGGAGATCAGTTTGCGTGACGCCTGCTTCAAATCGATAATCGATTTCACGCTCAAATCGGAACAACAACGGACCAGATTGTCTGGTCACGTGGGCGTCCAAGGCTGTTGTCGAATTGACCACGTTTTTGTTGCCCTTGTTTTAGGCCAAGCAACCGAATTGATCAAAGTGAACGTGTTGGATCATTCAATACAATCGTTGATTTGTGGAGAACTTTGAACTTTAAATGAAGTCTTCTTGTGGTACATTCAGGAAACACTGTGAATGCAATATCCTTATTAATTACCATACTGGGGAGAGAGGAACATTAAAATATAAAGATTTTGTCATATTTTACTCGATTTAACTTACTGCAATGTAGAACAACCATCTTGCAGTGAAAATATAACATGGCAATAGGCGCAGAAATAAGAATCTTGAAGATAGAAGTTGTCTGGCCTGCATTTATATTTCTTTAAAAAAAATAGACACTTCGGCTAAATAAAGTTTTATTTTCTCAACGTTTCAACAAAATGCTTTTGGTCTTCGTCAGAAAAAAAAAAACAATTGGTAAGGCGTTAAAAACTTTCACCAATTTTAATTATCATTTTTTAAGTATAATTATACATTAGTAATATTTTCAAAATAATAATTAGTGTGCATCCAATAAATAAATAAATAATTATTGTAGCGTAGAAAATATGTCGTTTTAGGTATCTTAAGAGGTAAGTTATTGATGACGACAACACGGCTAGTTGACAATCATCAACAAACACCCCCCCCAAAAAAAAAAAAACTATACACAGCTAGAGAACATTAAACAACCCAAGCTATACAACATTTATGAGGATTTCATAAATACAGAGTAAAATTCTGTTGAATATTTTCATTGACTAAATTATAATTTAAAAAAATAATATAAATTATATTTCTTCGCCACAATATATAGATATATATACCTGTGTGTTTAGTATCTTGGAAGAAGTTAGAGCAAAAAAACTACAACTCTGAAACACTCTGTTAGAGTGTAATTATATATGTATAGATTATTCAGTTTTTAATCGAAACATATCTATTGATATTTTCTTTATCACTTTTTGCAGAAGGGTCAATAGGGAAACATTCATCCTATTCTCGAGAATTCCCCGATCTTCAAGTTCTTTCTAAGTGTTGAGTGGAGGGTGCGTCAACACAAAGACCCTCTCCCATTGTTTGAAAAAAGTCCTTCAGGAGGAGGTCTCTATAACTGTATTTATTTTTAAATATTTGTAGATATTATACTGTTATTATACTACTGTTTTATTGTGTTTTTAAAATATATACACTTATGGACATAGGAAGTTGTACCTTTTAGTATGTATATCGGGATTCAGACAATAACTCTGAAAGATATTACAGTGACCTTTATTGAAGACACACGAGATAACCAAGTGTGAACAAAATTGCCTCTGTCTCCTTCTAAAAAAACAAACAAAGAGATGACCGGCGATAACAAAGACATCCACTTACTTTAGTTTTACCCATCAGTGTATAAAGGTATCAATGGATATACACATTTCGCTTTGTTTTGCATATTTTATATAATATCTAGAGGTGTGTATATATTCTCCGAATATCTGATATTTAACTTCTAGTGTAAAACTATTCTATATAATGGGGCTATAGATTAAGAAAATTCCTTTGTGAAAGCCCTGTTTTTGTTATATTCGTTTTATAATTAAAAGATTTGGCACACATAGAATTTTAGATAAAAACTTGGTTTTCAATCTTGAAGATAGAGGTTGCCTGGCCTGCATTCATTTTTTTAAATAAGAGATACTTCGGCCAGTGAGTCTACTGACTGAGGTGTCTTTTGGTTCTTAATAATATTTTGTAAGATAAAAGCCTATCATCTTTAGAAAAAAAAAAAGAAATCAACTGAAACTCAAGACAAAGATATCTGCTGATCGTAAAACTAAAAATTGCTGATGGCTTAGGCCATCTGTCTTAATAAATATCTACTATTCGTTTATTTTTAATTATTCCAGATCCATATCCCACTAAAAATTCACTTTTATACTATATTTCATAACAGAGCTTTGTTTTATCAATGAAGAATACATTCGCTAAAATATTTAACTGATAAATCAAGAAAAAAACAACCATATCTACGTTTATGGTTGTTGGGAATCGTTAATATGGTGAAGGCAGTACTTCAACAAACAGATATGGATGAAAAAGGATGAATTCCTCAAAAGGAATTCTCATCTGATATCCGTAAAAGGATTAAACATAGAGGAAAGTGAAGAACCTCGGGTAATAAAAATGATGACAAGGTATGATATCACGTAACTGATTTCGAACTTGTTTGACATATTTCGGTCAACGAAGTATTCTTCCTAGAACACGTTGTGCTACCAGATAATTACACATTTTCTAAAAATGATGAGCAATATCTCATGTGTAACCACCATGTGTTCAAAGCTGCTGCCAAAAGCCCAGTAAGTGTGCCAGTGAACGCTTGGCCCATGTTCCTATAGAATTACACACACAATGAACTGACGTATCTTGGGCAACTTCCACGTGTCTCCATTATGGATAGCTTGCTATTGGGAAATGTTCACTTTGCCAATTTTATTTATAGTATGAATTATCCCTTGATACTCTAAATTGGGTTAGATGTATTTCTGATACATGTCAATATTGAAATGATTTTTATAATGACACGCAAAATCGTGAAGCGTTCCATATAAGTGTTTAATATGGAAGTATTTATGATATTTTTAATTGAAAACAAAACTGTATTTAACCTTATATAATCTTATATGGACATTGTAATAAATCAGTTTCAATCTCAAACTCTCTCTCTCTCTCTCTGCAGTCTCTATAGGAAAGAACAAAATATTGGTAGAAGGGCCTGGCCTATCGGTTGTTCACCTCCCAAAAGTTTTTTAAGCTTCATCTATCACATCGCTCCACCTATTATATTGCCTATTTTGTGGCATATTCGATATACACAATAACTCTGAAAGATATTTGATACACAGTGGCTTTATTGAAGGCACACAAGATAACCAAGTGTGAACAAAATTGCCTTTGTCTCCTTCAAAAAAACAGACGACGGGCGACATAAAAGACTTTCCACTTCCTTAAGTTTTGTTCATGAATGCACATATCCTATTATAAGGCAATAACGCGCCATCTATATATACTAAATGAAAGCATTAAAGCACAAATGTTTATTTTACATATAAAGCAAACTTCTCTCTACTGTCCTTACTGCGATGAAAAAAATATTGGGAGGGCTTGGCTCATAGTAGAATCCTTCCTATCGGTTTCGCATATCTAATCTACCAGACATCTTCTTAAAGCTCTAATACAGTATTGGACGATTCTTCTTATATATTCTACACTGAAGAGTGGAACTCAAAAATGGTATTCAAGCAAATTATGGACATAGGACATATGGACACTTTCTAAGCAATCTGGTAGATTAAATTGGCGAAAGCGCTATGAAGGTTCACCACTGATAAGCCAAGCCTTAACAATATTTTTTCATTCCAGTAAGGACAGTAGAATAATTTTGTTTTATGTGAAAAATAAACATTCGTACTTTAATGCTTTCTTACATAGGTGTCTATGGGACGATACCGCAATAATATATATTTATATTATGAAATAATGACAAAAGTATTATTAAGATAGCTACAAGGTAATAAGACCTAATATAAATAAATCAATAGTGTGTGACGTTTCGGTAACAATGTTGTAACCGAAAACGTCACACACTATTAATTTATTTGGATTAGGTCTTATTACCTTGTAGCTATAATCTATAATTCAAATTGTGCTTTATCATTACTAAGATTTATAGTATTTTCCATTACATGAATAACATTTTATTGTAATATATTCTTTTTAAGGCTATATCCTTAGGATATCAAATATCACTGGGGCATAAAAAAATATCTCTGATTTGTTATCTCTGAGTTGACCGAGAGGAACAGTCAGTTCACCATCAGGGGAAGCCCACGTCGGTTTGTCACCAAGGTCCTCTCCTCATCCACCATGTAGTCAGTAAGAAATCTTCTATCCCCATCTTTCGCTCCTAGCTCAACTTTTATCTGTTAACGGAACTTTCTTAGTGCAACTGTGTCTTCGTTTTTTTGTGTGGACATCCCCAAGCTTTCCACTCTGCCTCGACCACGACTGCCTGTACTCTGTGAGAACTTTTAAAGGACTTACTAGGTGCAGAGAGGTACTGGAAAACTCCCCATCCTGACTGTTCCTCTCGGTCAACACAGTATAGCGAGAGTCAACATTTCATCATCACAAAGTTAATCGACAGGATTCTACAAGAGGCTACAGTAACTCATCTTATCACAGTGGAAGTTTCTAGAGGAAAGAGGTGCATTTCCACACATTCATCGATACAAAAACTCTTATAAACAGAGTTGATAAATGTTTTATTAAAAGAGAGTTGAACAGTGAGTATGCCATTCCAGAAAGGATCTCCAATCCTTTTCTCAGGACATAATTCTCTTTTAATGAAATCCCCAAACTGCTGGTACACTTCCTTAATCCCATGTTAGCCCTTCGTACATTTCTCTATTCAGATGTCGATGAAAATCAACTTTGTCATTTCTAAATCGCTTGTTTTTCATTTTGTTCCATGTCGCTTGGAAAATCTGCCTTCATCTAACTTATTGCATGGTCTTCTATATCTCTGTCGCTTTTAAATTACAACTCTCATGTTGGTTGTATTTTCTTCCATATATATAATTCGTGGGTAGACAATTGATAATTTAAACAATTCTATTGATTCTTCTAATCAATTGTTACAGAAAGAAAAATTAAGATCAAAAAGAGGATAATATATAATAAAGGATAGAGGCTGCCTGGCCGGCATTGATATTTATATAAAAATAGACACTTCGCCCAGTTGGAGTTTTTTATTTTCTCATCGTTTCGACAAAAATCTTTTGTCTTCGTCAGGAGAAGTAAATAAAAATAAAGCATTTGGCAAGGCGTAAAAAAAAGACAAAAGATTTTTGTCGAAACGTTGAGAAAATAAAAAACTCCAACTGGCCGAACGTGTCTATTTTTTATATAAATATAATAAAGGAGTAACTAAATGAAAGATAAAATGTGTAGGGAAATATATACAGTTGTATATGTACACATTTCTTCAGCAAGGGAGGTTTCGCCACCTTTTGAGTGAGTCCTCCTCCAGACAAGGAGGGGGTCTTTTTAACACTCCTTCGGAGGTAGAGAGTCTTTATAAACTTTTTAATTGAGTTTATTATTTATTATTTAATAAATATTTTTTTAAAAAGTTATTTAAGAGTTAAAAATGAACTCTTCCGTACATATTGCCTTCTGTCTTGAAGTTAGAGGTTGTCTGGTCGGCATTCATTGTTTTTGAAATAATAGAGACTTCGGTGAGTAGAATTTTTATTTTGTTGACGTTTGGACAAAAATATTTTTTAAAATAAACTTTATGAAAAGGCGTTGAAAATGTGTTTCAAAATATTTTTAACGACCTTACATAAATTTTAATTTTTTCCTGAAGAGGACAAAAGATTTTTGTCGAAACGCGTAGGAATTATTCTGGCAGAAATCTCTGTTATTTCAAGAACAATTACATTCTGTGTCACACATTTCCTACAGCATTTTATAAAATAAATATACAATATTAGAGGTTTAAGAAGCGATCTGGTGGATTAAATTAGCAAAACCGCTGGGAGAGTTCACCACTGATGAGCCAAGCCCTTCCAATATAATTTTTTTTCATAGCAATAAAGACAGTAAAAGTTTGTATTGTGCATAAAAGAAACATTCGAGCTTAAATCTTTCCATTATATATATATATAGATGGCGCGTTATTGCTTAGTGTTAAAGTGTTTTTTAAGTTCTGAGTTCTTCATGTTACCTACATATATAGAAAAGCAAATATTCCAACTAATACCTAATAGTATTAAGAAATATTTCAGTATATTAATCACATTTTTCTATCGAGAGAAAACTGTTTCTACCATATAAATTGAATCAAATCTCAAAGCCACCATTTATATTATTAATATCTTTATCTGATGTATTACATGAACTTCCATGTATCTGTTGATAGAAATGTAACTTTATTGCATGAAATTGCTTCTTACATCATTGATTAATGATATTTCGGGAATCTTTTGATATAAAAGCAACTTAATTGAAATTCTTTTCGATAACTAATCAACTTCATACACTCTGGCATAGAGTTGGCTATCTTAATTTGATAGATTTACCACCAAGAGTAATATTCTTGTGGTAATTTACCTAGCACAGGGGTCAGCAAACTTTTGAGTTGGAGAATCGAAATTTGCAATTGATAAATTGGAAAGTTTTTAAAGAGCCACAAAACTTTTTCTTGCCAACAATGAATAGCACTCGCATAAATAATATTTTTGTATGGAACTATATAAAGAGCCACAGCTTCACAATCAAAGAGCCGCATGTGGCTCACGAGCCGCAGTTTACCGTCCCTAGCCTAGCATTTAATTTCTCTATATCTTTTATATATTAAAAATTTCACAAAACTAAAAGTAATTTATCTCATTCTATGAGAACCGATTAAATAGAACAACCTTCCCATGAAAGACAGTCCGAAAAATGGATTTTCCAGGCCTCCTTTCTAAAGATGATAGTTTATTGGAGAGGTTGAACTGGTTCTCAGCTCTGGACATTTTTGATCTTACAAAGGATATCACTCATGGAAGTTGAACTGTATACTGATACACAAGGAATGTATTCAATTTTATCACCTACTGATTCAAACTTAGTATATACACTCCCTTTCAAAAGTTATGTACAAAACCCTAAAATTATGATTTTTCTTACATTTTGAAAGCATCTCCACAATTTGTTCTGCATAGTTGAGTTTTATCTACCAATTTATTTGTGTGAATATGCTTTAAAATCTTGCTCTGAAATTTTTTATTAGGATTCATTTTGGTTGTTAAAATAGAAAATTATTGCACTTTTTAGTATCGTGATTTACTTTTGGAGGATTCTGTGTATAGTTACCACAATGAAAATCTTGCTTGGTAAAATTCAACGATGGCTTTTACCCTAAGCTATTCCGATATCCATATACAGTGGTACCTCGACATACGAGCGCCCCAACATACGAGTTTTTCGATATACGAGCCGACGAGCAAGTGATTTTTTGCTTTGAGTTACGAGCGAAATTCGAGATAAGAGTTCGGTTCGGTAGTGTTGAAGATATTAATCTGTGATTTTAAATGGGAATTTTGTATGGGGAAATTTGCTTCGAGATACGAGTAATTCAAGATACGAGCAAGGTTGCGGAACGAATTAAACTTGTATGTCGAGGTACCACTGTATATGTACCAAAGGAGTCCCCTCTCTCTTTTATTATGCATTAATCAATGCCATATGTTTATTATGATAGTAAAAACTTTACTAGTGGTGATGAGGAAGTAGAGATAGTAATTTTTTTAATAGAGTGATAAACAAAGAGTGCAGTTCTTTAACGCAATATTAAAGTGAGAGGGGTGCCTCTTTGATATATGAAGACCATCCTTCACAATTTTATATATTACTAGCGGACGTACCCGGCTTCGCCCGAGGTTTTACCCGAGTAAAGGTTTGTCTAACGAACATTTGCCCGTGTTTTAACCCGAGTAAAGGTTTGTCTAACGAATCTCTCGATAAAGTGAACATTTTTTCCCGGTCCCTTGAAAAATACTCGATAAGTTGAATAAATTCAATATTAATCGGTACCCGAGTCTGTCTAACGAACATTTGTTAAAACAATTCTCTATAGACTTATAAAAAGAAATAGATATATTTTGATAATTTGAAACTGATAAAGTGATCATTTTTTCCCCGGTCCCTGTGTGCCGTGTCATTCTGAATTTTGTCTTTCCTAATTTTCTACATTACAAAATCATCGTTTTATCTAGTGAACATTTTTTCCCCGGTCCCTTGAAAATATTCGATAAGGTTGAATAAATTCATGGTCGTTTATGGAAGATGGACGAAGTTCCCGGAGGTCATCTTGGGCAAGCTCCCGCGAGGCTTTTTTTTCTTGTCTACTTGGCATAGCTGTGTCACCAACTCTGCCCTGATTGGTCGGTGGGTACTTTGACTGTCGGCCGGGGCGAATCCCTTCTCGCACGGGGTCTGCCCCACTCCAAACTTTTGGCAAAGCACTTTCTAATTAAAGATTATTGTCTTAAATAATCTTTAAGAACAAAAAGTATAATAATTGAACGATAGGAAATTATAGTAAATAATTATACTAAACTAAATGATGTAAAAATAATTATACATGAAATTTGAAATAAGTTTTAGAAAAGTTATCTTTAAGTCCACGGGAAAAGATGTAGCCAAAACAAATAGGTTTTTAACAGTGACACGTGAGCACCCGCCTCGAGACGCGCTCCTCTCTCCTAACATTACTCCCCTCTTGAAAAAGCCTATCTCCGTCTCAATGGTGGCGCTGCTTGCGAGTTAAAGCTACAAATCTGCAAATAACTCTAAGGATATTAAAGATATTCAAGATATTATTTTTCGTAAACCTTTCCGGAGATACACCTAATAATATCCCAATATTTCACGGCGATTGGATGTATGGTTTTCGAATCCATAGAGGACACACAGACACACACACAGACATTCAATTTTATATATATATAGATAAATAGAAAGAATAATGAAGAGTACCTTACTTATTTGATTGTGCTGCTCTGTCTGAGGAAAGACGAAAACTAAATGATAAAACGGGGCAACTTTGTCCTTCATTTCCGGCACTAATTAATGAAATATCAAAGAATAGGTATATAGCGGTGGCGATATTTGGATTCCACAGGATTATATCCCGGAAAAAGGCCACACAGTGTTCTCCCCATCCCTTATGAACTGGAGAATCCTGTATAGGCCGAGAGGCCCTAAATAAAGGCTTTGTTGTTGTATAATGAAGAGTAAGAGAGAGAAAAAATTAGTAGAAGGAAGTTTATATTATTACTTTTGTGATAAATATTTTGAATGTATCAATATAAATATTTAAAATGTTTAACACGGCAAGAGATTTAACAACGGAACCAAGCTTATGAATAGGCTTTTACATATGTCTTAATCATTTTTATAATAATTAATATTAGTTAAATGTTTGATTTAGTTAATTTACCACAATTAAATGAGTAAATATATATGTGAGGTGTTTATTAATAGAATATATATATAACTAAAAAATATTGAATAAAAAAAGAGACATATATATAATTAATAAGTTTATATTAATATTTTTGAGATGAATATTTATGAGGTATGAAAATATTTAAATTGTTTAACGGCAAGATTAACAACGAAACCAAGCATTTAAATCGGCTTTTACACGTCATGAGCTTGCCATATATATAAAAAGGCATATATTGGATCAAAATATCATTTATTTTACCAATATTTTAGTAGCTGAACGCCAACCTTTATCAAGGTATTATAACATATTAATCATGTTAACAGATAGGTAAAATTGGTACATTATTGGTAAAATAAAAAATATGTTTATCCAATATATGCCTTTTTAATTAAAGATTTATTTATGGATTGCTCTATTATAAAATAGATAAATTCTATTTTATATTTATATGATACAAAGATCTCGTTTGGTTACTTTCGTTAACTGGCTGGGATTGGACATTTCAAGAAAGAAAATGGAGACTAAGAGCGACTTTATCAGAAGACTGCTTTCATTTGAATTCGAGCTGGCTGCAGCTACCATGGGGAGGATTTATATCAACAACCCAGTGACATTTATGATCTTCATGAATTACATTTCCTTTAGTTTAACATTTTGTGTTGTACCTGTGACAACCAGTGTCAGAAACAAAGAACGTAACGTTTACCAAGGGTGCGGTGTTCTCTCAGACGGACGGTGGTAGGACCTAGCCATAAAGGAAAGGAAGTCGTACACCCTCCCTCCCTCATTTTTACATAAATCCTTTCATACACCGCCCAGACCTACATCGTAGCTCGCGGCCAGACAGGAAATTCTCAGTTTTGTGACCTTCAGACATGGTTGAAGTTCTCAATTTATTTTTATGTAGTGAATAATAACAGCGTCTTTCTCTCTCTCTCTTGCCCGTGATTTCTTTTTCTTGAGAAGTATGAGCTGAGCATCTATTTTTTTATGATGCCTTAGCGTGCCATCTGTTATAATAAATCTAAACTATTTTTTACTCGTATTATTCTTTTTAAAAAATAAAACAAATTTCCACTGGCCTTTTACTGCAATGATAAAAATTAATGGAAGAGTTCACCAATGATGATCCAGGCCCTCTTATTATTTTATCATTGCAGTTGAGGGCAATGGAAAATTGTTTTATTTCAAAAAGAATCATAAGTGTCAAAAATAGTTTTGATCTTTTTCCTTTGTTTACTAAATATATATAGTTATTTAATTAAAAAGGCATATATTGGATCAAAATATAATTTATTTTATCCCATTTCAGTTGGCTGACCGTCAACCTTTATCAAGGTATATAACATATTAATGTGTGTCAACAACAAACTCAGTGCCACATTGTTGTTGACATACATTAATATGTTATAATACCTTGATAAAGGTTGGCGTTTAGCCAACTGAAATGGGGTAAAATAAATGATATTTTGATCCAATATATGGCTTTTTATTTATATAAAAAATAGACACTTCGGCCAGTTGGAGTTTTTTATTTTCTCTTATCGTAAAGATTGAGGATGCCTGGCCGGCATTCATATTTATATTAAAAAATAGACACTTCGGCCAGTTGGAGTTTTTTAATTTTATATAAATATGAATGCCGGCCAGGAAGCCTCTATCTTTACGAAATGCCTTTATAATTAAAGATTTATTTATGGATTGCTCTATTTCCAAAATATATAGTTTATGCTATATAGTTTTTATATCCTGCTCTGACAATGAGACAATAGTTCCTCGACGACCGTATTCGGTTATTAGCTTGTTTCTTTTGACTTGTGACTGGCTGCTGGGAGAGTTATGAATTATAAGCTTGTAAAGGGATTGTGTGTTCTGATACGGCAATGACAATAATAGTTCCTTTTTGGGAAAATGTAAGGCTCTATGATCTAATTATTTTATTTAGTTCACCCGACGTTTCAATGACTCGATGATACTCTCCTAAGGAGAATGATTTTTTTGAATCTTTGAAGATTGATTGATGTAGCGATATATTTTTCCCAAACAAACTTCCAATCAACATCTGATCTGAATAAAATAGCTTCTCTATTGTATTCAGCTATAAGCCAGTTTCTTTTGACGTGTGACTAGCTGAGTTGTGATGTATAAACTTGTAAAAGGATTGTGTATTACCCCGTATACAAATATGTTTTAAATATTATTTATAAGAGTGCAAATAAAAATATAATTATTTATTAATAAATATAAATAAATAATTATAGATTGTTGTTTATTATGCTTTTCCCTACTTATAAAATGAATATGATATTTATCTATAGAAAAAGCTAGAAGTTAGAGTTTTTGCCTCATAAATCCAACGTATAGTTTGACATGATTTTTTTTAATATATCATCTTTCTTGAAGTAATAAAATTTGATCCGTCCACACACAAAAATCGTTTCAATTTTCAACAGGCTCCGATTTGAAACTGCGTTACACTCACAGATATCATTGGCACTATGTAAAAAATATTGTAATCAATTCACACACACACACACACACACACACAACACAACACAAATCTTAACATTAATCTCATAATCAATATATAAATCTCATCTTTTAACACAACTGAAACTATTTTTCAATATTCAACAGCAATGATTTCGTTCTCGAAAATATACATATCATATACTTATAATGATAAAAATATATATATTTAAAGGTAGAATAAACTTTTCACGATTGTTAAAGATAATAATAAATGTTTCAGACAGTATTTAGTATCAACATATAAAAAACTTATAAAGGTAAACAAAAAAAACTATTTAAAGGTAGAATAAACTTTTTACCCTTGATAAAGATAAAAATAAATATTTTAGACAGTATTCAGTACCAATTTATGAAGAGAGAGAGAGAGAGAGATTGAGATTGAAACCACTTTATTTCAATGTTCATATAAGAGTATATTTTAATTAAAAAGGCATATATTGGATCAAAATATCATTTATTTTACCAATATTTCAGTTGGCTGAACGCCAACCTTTATCAAGGTCTTTTATATATAATAAGAGAGATAGAGATCTATACATATTGATAAAAATAAAATAGAACAGGTATGTGGAAGATGTAGCAAACAAATTTCGTCATGGAGAGCTGAAAAAAGTTCCAGGAAAAGGAGGAGAACTCAAAAAAAAAAAGATGGAAACGACGACATGTGCAACAGGGAAGTACAAAATTGGTTATCGGAAGCAGAAGAAAGAAAAGAAACGGAAAATTATAGATAGGAACTTTATCCAGAAATGTGGACAAATATGGTATAAGGAATATGAAACCAATATTATTATTATTATTATTATAGATGATTTAGCTGTCTATTTTAAATTGATATATCCGTAAATCACGGTTTGTCGATATTTTAGATGGTGAAAAGTATACTGATAGTTGGTGCTACCAAGTTACGCCATGCTGGCAATATGGGGAGATAAGAAACTGGGCCCACTGGTTTAATTATGGACTGAGTCGGCTGCATGACCCCAATCCCTTTTGAAACGGTGGCCTCTAAGAGCGGGGGATTTCATATCCTTGATAGACACTTCAGTCCTATCATTAACTATCATCTAGTATAGGGGATGTACTTGCTTATCAACATAAGGGTGTCAAGTCTGTAGATATTAAGTCTGTCAATGGTATCTGCTAGGGATAGTAGAGCTCAGTGATAGATGAAATGATGTAGTATATAGGTGTTTGGAGATTGCAGTTTGGAAATTGCACTTAGTACATTGTGGAAAAGACTTGCAAATGCTCTGGAAAGTTATTATTATTTTTATTCTATAGTTTATTATTATTAGTAGTAGTATTATTCTATAGTTTCTATTATATATATAATAGTATTTGAGATATTTATATAATACAATATAATGCGGCTTATGATTGTAGAACGACATTTGAAAATTATCATTACTCTTCACAATTCATCTTTTCATACTTCATCCCTAAGGTTAGAAATAATCGTTATTTCTCCCCTTAAAATAAATTTCGATTTTTCGTTCAAAAGAAACACATGTGGGATCATTTTAAAATGTAGTTCTTGAGATTTATTTGTGGCTGTACTGTGGCTGTATTGATTTTTTTAGCATCGAGGATGCAAAGCTCTTCATTTTAAAGAGTAAACCATGTAAACCTGTTCACAGGCAACTTTGTTTGAACCCAATAGATAAATCACACTAGGTGAATGACTTAACGATAGTAGAACGATATATAGTAATCAGAGGACCTTACGAAACCTCTCGTATTATAAAACAAGACTTTTTTTACTGGAAAACTGGGCATGCATTAAAGATACAAATAGGAAAAAAAATACACTCATGAAGACAAAACTTAAGGAAGTGAAAAGTCCTCGCTGTCACCATTCATCTGTTTTTTTTTTTTGTTTTTTTTTTTTAAGGAGAAAGGTACAATTTTGTTCACACTTGGTTATCTCGTGTGTCTTCAATAAAGGTCACTGTATTAAATATATTTCAGAATCATTGTCTGAATCCCGATGTACATACTAAAAGGTACAACCATCACTACAGCTATGACTTACACAGATGGGGAATAATGTATATTTAATATTCCCGAATTAAAAAAATGAAGATTTATATAAAACAATTTTATTCACCACCATTTGCCTACTTAAAAGCTTGATACTCGTATCTTGTAGATATAAGGTTTAACAAGAGATTTCTTTGAAGAAGACTGCCATCTACATCTGTGGAAATGTTAGTTTCAATTAATAATTTCTGTGATTAAATAGATCAATTATATACACTCGCTTCAGATCTCTGATTTTGTTGTTGTTTTTGTTGAATATTGTTTAGAGTGTTGAAAAGACGCGATGGATTGTTGTTCTTTCTGCAACACGAAAATTCTTAATACCTTTTTGTAGTTCATAGATAACAATAATTCCTTCCCTGAAAAACTCATAGGATGAAAGACCTTTCTATGCCTAGTCAAAATTTACGTCACATAAATCAACCTCCAATGAGAAACTACCTCTAGAAGAGACCAGTATTATGTTTATATACACTCATGGACAAAACTTAAGGAAGTGGAAAGCCATTTTTTAAAGAGACAGATGCAATTTTGTTCACACTTGGTTATCTCGTGTGTCTTCAATAGAGGTCACTGTGTATCAAATATCTTTCAAAGTTTTTGTATGAATCCTGATATAAATTTTAAAGGTAGAACTTCCTTAAGTTTGTCTATAAGTATTATACAGATGAAAGTGTTTCCAGGAAAATCGTATTTAGTACGTCAGAATTCCAAAGCGATTGCGACACATTTTTGTCTAATCCAAAGCGACAATAGGGAGGTTGAAAACAAACGTTGGGATGTCACGTTCTGTAAATCCGCAAATTAACGGACGCGAGGGAAAGTCGGCTCGGGGGGGAGGGGGAATGGGGCCGAGGGGTGTGATGACACAGTGGTGGTGGCGGCTTTCTGGGGATCCAATGTCACTCTCCTTTTTTTACCCTCTTCACTGATGGGAAAGAAAGTTCAGAGATCTTCTTTCAGGCCTTGTTAGTAACGGCTTCATACTGTCTAGACTAGGGGTCGGCAAACTGCGGCTCGTGAGCGACATGCGATTCTTTGGATGTGAAGCTGCGGCTCTTTATATAGTTCCATATGCAAATATTATTTATGTGAGTACTATTTATTGTTGGCAAGAAAAAATGTTGTGCTTAACTGATCAACTGGATCCATTCTGACGATTGCCTTGATTGATAAGGTTCACCAGTCTTAGCACTTATTTGCCTGAAATAAACAAAAAAAAAAAAGGGGGGAAATGTTGTGGCTCTTTGAAAATTTTGAAAATTTGTGAATTGTAATTTTTAACTCTTCCGACTCAAAAATTTGCCGACCCCAGGTCTAGACTACTGACTGTCTGCCTCTTCTTCTCTTTATACCAGCAACTCGAATAGATTTTTTATTGCAGAATATTTGTGATAGTTTAATGAAATATTTTATAGCAATATAATAAAACCTCCCTTTAGCGGACACCTCTCCACAAAGGACAGTTTTCATTTGCAAAATTACCATTTTTACTATTTAGCAACTCTCCGGTTAGAGGACACCTCTCCACAAAGAACAATTTTCATTTGCAAAATTACCATTTTTACTATTTAGCAACTCTCCGGTTAGAGGACACCTCTCCACAAAGAACAATTTTCATTTGCAAAATTACCATTTTTACTATTTAGCAACTCTCCGGTTAGAGGACACCTCTCCACAAAGAACAATTTTCATTTGCAAAATTACCATTTTTACTATTTAGCAACTCTCCGGTTAGAGGACACCTCTCCACAAAGAACAATTTTCATTTGCAAAATTACCATTTTTACTATTTAGCAACTCTCCGGTTAGAGGACACCTTTCCACAAAGGACAGTTTTCATTTGCAAAATTACCATTTTTACTATTTAGCAACTCTCCGGTTAGAGGACACCTCTCCACAAAGAACAATTTTCATTTGCAAAATTACCATTTTTACTATTTAGAAACTCTCCGGTAAGAGGACACTTCTCCCTCTCAAGGACACTTTGGCTCTGCAATTAGATGTCCTTTACAAGGAGGTTCTACTGTATATAGAAATAATAATGTGATATAGTTTATTGTCATATAACAAACTTACGCCGCGCTATATATTAAAATTATTTCTGTTTCTATATAAGTAAGGCTCGTATGTAAACATGTTTTTATATAACTTGGTGTCAGGTTTCTGCCTAAACGGTTGAAGCAATTTTGCTAAAATGTCTTATAATTGAATTTTTAAAAGTCTGGAAAATAATACAATAGGCAATTTTTAAAAATCAAAGGATTCGTTTCGTGCATTAAAATATTAAAATATAAATTCTTGTATTTTGCCTAAAAATGCATGATAATTCAAATTTAAGTGAATTAAAAACCTTTTTGTATAGTCCTCTATATGGAAGTATAACTCTATATACTTGTATATATACATCATACCTATTACAGTAGAACCTCCCTGTAAAGGACAACACCTAATTGCAAAGCCAAAGTGTCCTTTAAAGAGATGTGTCCTCTTACCGGAGAGTTGCTAAATTGTAAAAATGGTAATTTTGCAAATGAAAACTGTCCTTTGTGGAGAGGTGTCCGCTAAAGGGAGGTTCTACTGTATATACAATTTATATCACCAAATACATTACAATATTATGCAAATAACACAATACAATAAGAATACATATTATAAATCCTATATGTTTCCCACATACCTTAAAATTAAGCTTTTATAAACTGTCTTTTTATACTCGTTCGCGTTGAGAACAAGTATTTTTGCGTCTAGAATTCATTAATAAAACTTTTCTTGAGAGTTTCTATCTGGTTCAAAGTAAAAATGCACGGGCAAAGCAAGTTGACTCCTAAGACAGGTGGAATAAAATTGGTTTGAAAAAACTAAAACTATGCTCAATACAATAGGATTATAAAAATCTTTAAAATGGTCTTAAAAACCAGAAGTGAACACTTTAGATAGGGCCAGATGCCCAAGAAAACTAAATTAATGAAAAAAACGGCTCCCACTAAAAACAAACTTTTAAGACAGGTTTTACTAAAAATATATAAAAATGACCAAAGAATTCAACTGATTTTGGTCATTTTGAACAAACATTTATGTTTGAGGTTTCATGCTTTTATATATACTGATCCAAATCTCAACAAAATATTTCGCTTCAACTCTCTGATTCTTTTTGTTGTTCTTGTTGAATATTGTTTCGAGTGTTGAAAAGACGCGATGGATTGTTGTTCTTTCTGCAACATGAAAATGCTTAAGACTTTTTTCGCAGTTCATAGATCACAATAATTTCTTCCATGAAAAACTCATAGGATGAACGACCTTCCTATGTCTAGTAAAAAATTATGTGAAATAACTCAACCTCCAATGAGAAACTACTTCTAGAAGAGACCAGTAGTATGCTTATATACACTAATGGACAAAACTTAAGGAAGTTGTACCTTTTAGCATGTATATCGGGGGAGATTCACATAATAACTCTGAAAGTTATTTGATACACAGTGACCTTTATTGAACACATGAGATAACTAAGGGTGAACAAAATTTCTTCTGCCACCTTAAAAAAAGATGACCTTCGACTTTCCACGTACTTGAGTTTTATCCATGAATGTATATATGTCTATCAGTATATCTATGGAGCAATGGTAGATAAGTGAAAGAGATTTGTGGTAGGGGCGGTTTCACAACAAGGCAGTGAGAAGGTCCCGGGTGAAATTACAGCCGCAGCAACGGTCAGACAGACAGGCAGCAGTCTTCCATTGCTAGGCTCTCCTTTCATTGTTGTCTATACTTCCTTCCTTCCTTTCTTTCTTGTCTAGCTTACACCACAATTTACCGGGTCGCTCTACCATCGATAATGTTTCTATCACCTACCGCGTGGGTGTGGAAGGCTAGCTTGTCGCCAATTTAACGGGAGGTCACAATGACGACGCAATTTATTTTTTGATATTAGAAAACAATCCTACCTTATTTACATAACAGAGTAGATAGGCAACCAGATAAATAATTTAAGTGATATAGTTTATTATTATTATTATCTCATTTATTTATTTATTTAACAGTTGCAAAGACACGCCACAATTAGGATAATTGCATGCAAATCTGAAATTATATACAAATCGAATCATCGTGAAGTTAACATAATTAAACATTGGGAAGCGAGCAAATTACACATTCGATGTCAAATTTTGCATATATTAATTAGAAATAGTAGCTTTAAATATGTACACCGTATGAAATATGTACACAAAATTGTCATTTACAATAGATAGAACAACATGTAGAATAAGTAAATTAATCACATCCAATGATTACATCAGAAAGAGTCAGTGGCCAACAGTCAGTACTTTATAATTACAATTTTATCATGAATAGTCAGTACTTTAACACAAAGCAATAACGCGCCATCTATACATATAAAATGAAAGGATTTAAAAGCACGAATGTTTCTTTTATACATAATACAAACTTCTACTGCTCTTACTGCGATTAAAAAATTATATTGGGAGGGCTTGACTCATCAGTGGTGAACCCTCCCAGCGGTTTCGCCAATTTAATCCACCAGACCGCTTCTCAGAGCTCTAATACTGTATTGGACGATTCTGCTTATATACGCAGCACTGAAGGATGGAATCTCAGAAATGGGTTTCAAGAAAACTATGGACATAAGCTTAAATCCTTTCAATTTATAAGTCAGTACTTTTGCCTTAAAATATACAGCCTGCAGAATCTAATAAACCTGATGTATTGGACTTTATTGTGTGTAAACAACTTGTTTTGTATTTGTCAGGTAAAGTTGGTTTTCTTCCCTTAGATCAGAAGTTAACGGACAGTTTATTAGAAGGTGTTCAGGGTTTTGTTCTTCATTTCCACAAGTGCACGCAGGTGAACCAATTTTACCAATTCTAAACAATTATGTGTTGAAGTCACCATGTCCAGTAAAAAAATGGACGTTGTAGAAGTTAGGTTGAACATAGGAATTCTTGAAGTATTATTATCCCATGGGGTAAGATTACAACAGGTCATAAAGGTTGAAAGCAATAATTTTTTCTACTATAGTTTTGGGGTTCTTGTATAGGTCTTCCTTCTTAGCTCCAATACAGTCCAGGATATGTGCTGGAGTTGCAGTGGAATTGGAGAATTTTGAGCAGACAGGAAAAACAAGTGATAAGAGTAAGGTTCACTAATTTATCGCAATCATAAAATAAGTACTAAGCTTTAAATGTGCTACAGATGTTAGAGGATTGTAGTTTGATTATTATTCGTTTCATCTTTGAATTGGCAGTCAATAGAATGTAGTTTGATGAATTTGCGTTTCTTATTTACTTACAGAAGCTAAGCAGTAGTGCCAACCTGTGAGTGAATCATGTCTTAGCATAATGTATCAAAGAATGGTTATGCGTCACCTTGTCTCTGGGATCGTGTTTAAGATGTCTGCTTAGTGCAACATTGAATTTACGTCGAGGACTTCACAGTATTCTAACGAAAATGTAGATATTGATGATAAAATCTCATCCGTCTATTCATCATTCAGTGTAGAGCCAAGTTGAAACACGTTTACCCATTAACTACATCCATGCCTTGATTATTAAATCTTATGGTTAGTCGATGTGTTTGTTTTAAATTCTTGGCAGATAGTTTGGCGTGCAGCTAAAAATAACATAACTCGTTTGTTTTATGTTCTTCGATGATCATATCTTGGTTGAAAATAGTGTACTATAAAATTAAATAGCTTCAATTTTCTTTCTTATTCTTTGAATCTGTTATAGTGTAATGTCAGTTATTGGAAGAATTAACACTTTTCAAAGTTTCTATCATATAATATTCGTGATCATAATGTAAGGGAGGACAATACTATGACCTTCATTCTTATGTAACAGAAAATTCAAGAAAGGCTAGTGGCAGAGGATTATAAACTGTCAATTTTTTCACAACCAGATTCTTCAAAAGATCCAATCTTTCACAATTCCAAACACGTCAGTTAGTGCAATTGATAGAGTTGTGACATATAAGATTGAATTGAAAATGGTATTTACATTCATGGACAAAACTTAAGGAGACAGTGACATTTTTTTCACACTTGGTTATCTCGTGTGTCTTCACTAAAAGTCACTGTGTATCAAATATCGTTCAGAGTTATTGTCTGAATCCCAATATACATGTTAAAAGGGTAAAACATCCTTAAGTTGTGTCTCAATGAGTGTAATTATTAATATTTATTTATGCATAACATAAAGTTGCGGGAGGATGATATTCATGTACCAAAAAGAGGCACTTCATCTTTGTTCATTTTTAAAGTAAAATAATAATTCGAAGTAATATATTGAAATGTCTTTATTTATATATTCCATATCGGACCTAGGATAGAAATTCCTTTCAACCTAACTTTACATCATGGCAAGGTTTCATTCAGAAACGTCAAATATAGTGGAAATGTCCATGCTGAACAAATACACACACATACACAAAAGCCTTTATTAAGACCCACAGGTCTTACAGAGGATTCTCCTTGGGGTTACAAGACGGAGAAACCTATGAAAGTGGGAAATATACAAAGGGGTAAAAATGGAGAAAGATTATATACACATGATAAATATATACAGATTATTATTTGAATAATCCTATGGAAAATGAGAAAAAAAATTCTGGAAATATGGATAGGAGAAGTGGAGAGCGAAAAGAGGAAAGAAAACAGGTATTTACATATGGAATATACATTGCTGAACAAATACACATTCGACATATACGTTTCTTTCTTTTGAAATTTCATATAGATTTTGAATGCAATAAAATAATCTCTTGTTATAATATTAAGATGAAAACATCAAGTGTCCAGGAATAAGTTTCTTTTTTCAAATTTTAATTTAGATCTCTAGTTTTCGAGTAAGAAAGCACTCCAATGTTTTCTCCTGTAGATGGGTTTTCATGCCCGAAAAATCTAAATATCTTAATTATTTTTTTTAAAGAAATTTATCCCTGGAAGTCTGATTTTTGCACCTTTATATAGATTTTGAATTTGAAAATATACAAGTTGGCCCATAAGTCCCGAAAACTTCTATTTTTTCAAATTAAAAATTGAAAAGCAAACTAGAATAAAAAAAAAGCTATAACTATTTTATTTTAGGTAATATATTAAGATTTAATCTATTATCTAAAATAAATAGAGTTTTTATTCTAGTTTGCCTTTTAATTTTTTATAATATGTAACATGCTTTGTTTTTATTTATTTATTTATATAAAATATTTAATTATTCTTTGAGTCAAAAGGCGATCCATCAATTAAGTTTATTTAAAAGGGCGTATCTGGATCTGTAAAGAAAAAAAAAAACAATTTTTTTTCTCAAAATATTTCGAGAGATTGTTCCCTCTTTATCAATTTATTGTACAGTGATAAAGAGGGAGCAATCTCTCGAAATATTTTGAGAAAAAAATGTTTTTTTTTTTCTTTACAGATCCAGGTACGCCCTTTTATATAAATTTAATTATTCTTTAATTTTTATTCATAGTTAGGCAGTCGGCTACACTATACTTTTAGCAATTTTGCATAATTTTGTTTTGTTGATATATATATATATATGGTAATTTAAACCAACAACCCTATATTGTATACTACTTATAACAAGATTGTCATGTTGTATATAGAAACACATCTATAAATAATTATACGCATGATTGACATGTGTCATTGCATCACCATATGTAATGTACTTTGTACAAACTGAGGATAAATAATATATTGATTAACTTTGTTGTAATATAATTAAATATTAAAACACAAAGTATTGTAACTATCCCTTATTTCTATATTGGAAACGTTACATAATAAAATAATAGGGTTCAGGACTTATGGACCACCCTGTATATATCTTTGTTCTCTTACACGATTGTACATAACAATCATGATTCCCTTTGCCAGGATAAGGTTAACCAAAGCTGGCAGTGAATTCACTCTATATGTCCACTTCCGTGTATACGACACCATTTTCAATTTTGCAAGCTAAGGCCCACCAACAAAGTAGTATCGGCGGTGGTTGCCATGGATACTACTGACAACACGCCCCCGCCTTGGTTATGATGACGCAATAAAAAACTATTGATACCTAAAACTTAATATTTTTTTTTATATTTAGAATTTCACTATTATTTCCCTTCATTTTTCTATAAGTTTTTTTTTTTATCCAATAATTAATAATATATTCTTGATTGTGTTAAAATTTTAATTTAGGATGATATCGATTTTTATTCTATTTTTATCATCACGATAAATGTAGAGTTTTAAGTATCAGGTAGATATACAAGTAAGTAAAAGTACATGTACACACAACGACTATAAATTTATATTCATGTAGAAAATTTGTAGTAGAGACATAAATCTGAAAAAAAATCAATTTTATAAAATTTTCAGAGAGTCAATGAAGTAAAAGGTTTACAGTGTAGAGAGCAAAATATAAATATATTAATAAAAATCTCTCTCTGTTCAGGAAACAATAAATAATCTACTACACACACAATCTACATAAACTACACTCATAGACAAAAGAAAGTTGTACCTTTTAGCATGTATATTGAGATTCAGATAATAACTTTTAAAGATATTTGATATACAGTGATCTTTATTGAGGATACAGAAGATAACCAAATGTAGATAAAATTGCCTTTTTCTCCATAAAAAAACAGTCAACAGACAAACATCAAAGACTTTCTATTTCCTTAATTTTTGTCTATGATTGTACATCTAAAATGGGCAAAAAGTGTATATATATACTGCGAATCGAAGTACACAGTGAGTTAGTAAACCTAAATGTATAACTACAGTATAAAGTATAGAATATATATGAGTAATAGTGTCTTAAAAGAACAATACATATACAGTTAGTGTATATATGAAGTACCTATTTACACAGTACACCAAAGACCACATATATAGTTAGTTTACAGTAAGACTAGTACTAAGACCAGATTACAGCAAGCAGTGGTAAGGTAAAAGTATACTTTAATTATGGGGCAATAAACAACAAGGTCTCCACGTGGCTCGCCCTGGATAATTGGACGTTGTTGAACTAAGTACCGTTGCATACTTTGTGCTGTTGTTGTTTGGATAATTTCCCCATCGTAAGTGCGAATCACCGTAGTACACGTACTGGGAAAATAGTTAAATTAGTTGTGATAATTACCTTTCGTTAAACAC